>OZ038514.1:75636958-75721958 GCA_964036315.1 Acanthosepion esculentum
TTAGTACAAATTAGGGGTGCGTATTATGGATGAAGGCGTATTATACATAGGGAATTTTGGTAAGTTTTAACACGTAGTGAAGTTTCATCATGTCCGAGTTGGCCCAAAACATTCACCGATCGCAATGAACGGGTGTTCCCTTAAGGAGGACTCATGCTTTGAGCACTTATTGGGACATAATCAGGTTCCACCTCAGGTCAGAGAGACGCTCTGGTAGAGTTGGGCATCAGCCATCCAGACAGGAAGCAAGGAGGGTTTCTCTATGGTGGGTAAATTACTGCCACGTTTGAGACAAGAGGATATTAATGTCGTTCCAGTAACATAAAATTAAAATTATTTTCTAAAAGTTTGCAGAAATGAACGAAACAGAAATATAGCAAAATCAGAGAAAACATTAATCTGCTGAAATGGGCCAAGTAGACATCAATGTTGCTTGAGTAACATCAAACTTTTCAGATCAAAATTATTTTCCTCAAATTTACTGGAATATAAACCTGGCCGTTCAAAAATGAACAGAAATATGGAAAAATCAGCGAAAATATTTTGGAGCAGGAATATTATTATGTCAAACATAACCTATATAACTTTTGTATACTTAAAAGAAGGAAGCAGTGTTTTCACTTAGCCAGACGAATGAAATTTCTTCTTTCTGCTTCCCTGATAACTACAATCTTCAAAAATGCAATCGCCATCTTCTGTCTTCTTGTACCCGATCCCTTTTTGGTTCTTTCTTCGGTCCTACCCATTCTTAGACTTCTCATTCTCTTTTAATCATTTTTTGATTAAAATTATTTTCTTCAAGTTTACAAATATACTAGTTTGGCCATAGAAAAATTTCCTCAGTCGAGTTCTGACGGTTGATGATTTTTTTTTCTTTTTCCATTTTTCTGCTTTGTCAACTACTGAGGCTTATTCCTTTTATTTAAGTTTGGAATTTTTATTGCATTTCTTCAATATTTGTTCCTCGAAGAAGAGTTTTTAAGAATGAAGAGTCCTAATTCAAATTTACTCACAGACTACATCCTTTTATTTCCAATGTGTGTTGTTCATTTTATTTATTGAATACACAATAGATAAACCATTTGCACACGCTCAATGTTTCACCTTCAAATTTCCAGTTTCACTCTTAGATTACTATTTTAATGCCATTGATGAAGCTTTTTTAAATAATATATTATTTGTGCCTAAACAATAAAAACAAATTAAATTTCATTCTATCCCTTTTTTTATTCCATTTTTATACGAATATGGAAAGCTTTTTAGTGTTTGTAAACGCTTTTCACTGCATTATTTTTGCGTTTTCTAATTTCAATTGTAACCAAATCTTATTGAAAGTGAAACTGAGAAGGATATAAATTCTGCACGTCGGGACAATGATATTAAATGGCGATCCACAGGGCTTCAATTTCAAAATTACATGGAAATATCAGTTTGGATATCCAGTGGAGAAGTCATCCAAAATCATAAATCAATGATTGGAATTTGAAGAGAACACTAGAAGTCGACCAAGCAGACCCCCAATCAGTGACGTTCTATTAAAATTTATCCATCGGAAGCATGAAAAATCAGTTGTGAATATTATTTTGAATAAAGATTGTGAAATCTCAAAGAGAAAGGAATTCATATAAAACGCATATGATAGCATTGCAAGGTGTTGTATACTACAGGCTTAATCATGGTTCAAACTAAAGAACAGTATTGTAGGACTATCTCGTCTAGTTCTTATTTTTAGTCCTGATCAGTTATTGCTCACCCTGTTTCCACTCTTGTCCAAGTACACACTGCCCGACCCAAGGATTGAACTCACAATTACTATGTCACCAATTCCGAAATGAACCCTTTATTTAATCTACGTGGTTAGACTGTTCTCGTTCCACTGCCCATGTCTAGGGATATCTCGACTAGTTCTTATTTTTAGTCCTGCTGAGTTATTGCTCGCCCTGTTTCCACTCTTGGCCAAGTACACACTGCCCGACCCAGGGATTGAACTGACAATTACTATGTCACCAATTCTGAAATGAACCCTTTATTTAATCTACGTGGTTAGACAGTTCTCGTTCCAATTCCCATGTCTAGGGATATCTCGTCTACATCTTATTTTTAGTCCTGCTCAGTAATTGCTCGCCCTGTTTCCACTCTTGTCCAAGTACATACTGCCCGACCCAGGGATTGAACTCACAATTACTATGTCACCAATTCCGAAATGAATCCTTTATTTAATCTACGTGGTTAGACTGTTCTCGTTCCACTGCCCATGTCTAGGGATATCTCGTCTAGTTCTTATTTTTAGTCCTGCTCAGTTATTGCTCGCCCTGTTTGCACTCTTGTCCATCAACACACTGCCCGACCCAGGGATTGAACTCACAATTACTATGTCACCAATTCCGAAATGAACCCTTTATTTAATCTACGTGGTTAGACTGTTCTCATTCCACTTCCCATGTCTCGGGATATCTCGTGTAGTTCTTATTTTTAGTCTTGCTCATTAATTGCTCGACCTGTTTCCACTCTTGTCCAAGTACACACTGCCGGATCCAGGGATTGAACTCACAATTACTATGTCACCAATTCCGAAATGAACCCTTTATTTAATCTACGTGGTTAGACAGTTCTCGTTCCACTGCCCATGTCTAGGGATATCTCGTCTAGTTCTTATTTTTAGTCCTGCTCAATTATTGCTAGCCCTGTTTCCACTCTTGGCCAAGTACACACTGCCCGACCCAGGGATTGAACTCACAATTACTATGGCACCAACTCCGAACTGAACCCTTTATTTAATCTACGTGGTTAGACTGTTCTCGTTCCACTGCCCATGTCTAGGGATATCTCGTCTAGTTCTTATTTTTAGTCCTGCTCAGTTATTGCTCGCCCTGTTTGCACTCTTGTCCATCAACACACTGCTCGACCCAGGGATTGAACTCACAATTACTATGTCACCAATTCCGAAATGAACCCTTTATTTAATCTACGTCGTTAGACTGTTCACATTCCACTTCCCATGTCTAGGGATATCTCGTCTAGTTCTTATTTTTAGTCCTGCTCAGTTATTGCTCGCCCTGTTTCCACTCTTGGCCAAGTACACACTGCCCGACCCAGGGATTGAACTCACAATTACTATGTCACCAATTCCGAAATGAACCCTTTATTTAATTTACGTCGTTAGACTGTTCTCATTCCACTTCCCATGTCTAGGGATATCTCGTCTAGTTCTTATTTTTAGTCCTGCTCAGTTATTGCTCGCCCTGTTTCCACTCTTGTCCAAGTACACACTGCCCGACACAGGGATTGAACTCACAATTACTATGTCACCAATTCCGAAATGAACCCTTTATTTAATCTACGTCGTTAGACTGTTCTCATTCCACTTCCCATGTCTAGGGATATCTCGTCTAGTTCTTATTTTTAGTCCTGCTCAGTTATTGCTCGCCCTGTTTCCACTCTTGTCCAAGTACACACTGCCCGACCCAGGGATTGAACTCACAATTACTATGTCACCAATTCCGAAATGAACCCTTTATTTAATCTACGTGGTTAAACTGTTCTCGTTCCACTTCCCATGTCTAGGGATATCTCGTCTAGTTCTTATTTTTAGTCCTGCTCTGTAATTGCTCGCCCTGTTTCCACTCTTGGCCAAATACACACTGCCCGACCCAGGGATTGAACTGACAATTACTATGTCACCAATTCCGAAATGAATCCTTTATTTAATCTATGGGAGTAGACTGTTCTCGTTCCACTTCCCATGTCTAGGGATATCTCGTCTAGTTCTTATTTTTAGTCCTGCTCAGTTATTGCTCGCCCAGTTTCCACTCTTGTCCAAGTACACACTGCCGGACCCTGGGATTGAACTCACAATTACTTTGCCACCAAATCCGAACTTAACCCTTTATTTAATATATGGAAGTAGACTGTTCTCGTTCCACTGCCCATGTCTAGGGATATCTCGTCTAGTTCTTATTTTTAGTCCTGCTCAGTTATTGCTCGCCCTGTTTCCATTCTTGTCCAAGTACACACTGCCCGACCCAGGGATTGAACTCACAATTACTATGTCACCAATTCCGAAATGAACCCTTTATTTAATCTACGTGGTTAGACTGTTCTCGTTCCACTGCCCATGTCTAGGGATATCTCGTCTAGTTCTTATTTTTAGTCCTGCTCAGTTATTGCTCGCCCTGTTTGCACTCTTGTCCATCAACACACTGCCCGACCCAGGGATTGAACTCACAATTACTATGTCACCAATTCCGAAATGAACCCTTTATTTAATCTACGTGGTTAAACTGTTCTCTTTCCACTTCCCATGTCTAGGGATATCTCGTCTAGTTCTTATTTTTAGTCCTGCTCAGTAATTGCTCGACCTGTTTCCACTCTTGTCCAAGTACACACTGCCGGATCCAGGGATTGAACTCACAATTACTATGTCACCAATTCCGAAATGAACCCTTTATTTAATCTACGTGGTTAGACAGTTCTCGTTCCACTGCCCATGTCTAGGGATATTTCGTCTAGTTCTTATTTTTAGTCCTGCTCAATTATTGCTCGCCCTGTTTCCACTCTTGGCCAAGTACACACTGCCCAACCCAGGGATTGAACTCACAATTACTATGGCACCAATTCCGAACTGAACCCTTTATTTAATCTACGTCGTTAGACTGTTCTCATTCCACTTCCCATGTCTAGGGATATCTCGTCTAGTTCTTATTTTTAGTCCTGCTCAGTTATTGCTCGCCCTGTTTCCACTCTTGTCCAAGTACACACTGCCCGGCCTAGGGATTAAAATCTCAATTACTATGTCACCCAGTTCACAAATCAACACTTTAAATCAACAAGGATATTGTGCCGTGCAGCTTGGAGCCTTAAACCTAACCTGCCTGATGATGCGTTCTGCTGCCATGCTTGACCGCATTCACGGAAGCGTTTCTCTTTAGATGTTACTGCTGCTTCTGTTGAAGCTTTGCGGTCATTTATCTTTCTTTCTGTATTAGTGACTTGTATTAGGTATTTTCTTTAAATTTTACATTGACCTTTTAGCTTCTAATATCGTTTCCTTACAATTACCTCCTACTTCCTGCTCCTTCCAACTCTACGGAAGGGAACTTCATTTCACATCCGGGTTGAAAAGAAGGACGACAATAGTGCCGAAATCGTCTATTCCCCACACTAGGTAAAAAGAATTTTTTTAAATTATTCATCGATATATATATATATATATATATATATATATATATATATATATATATATATATATATATATATATATTGGAGCGGGTAGAATGGCGATCAACATGTTTTAGTGAACTCAGCAGTTTTCAATCTGTTTGTCTGAATCGTCTTCAAGAAGCAAGAGCAATATCTAGAAGGTCAGCCAATCTAACAGTGGTCTCATCCCCCAATCCTCACTCTTGCTCCATATGCAGCCTCCTTAGTAAATCACAAGCGGGTCTTAAGTGCCACTTAATATTATCGCACAAAATTTCATAACTGTATCATTAAGTTGTCAGATCCTCATAAGTCGAAACCTACGGGAGAGTCCATTATATATATATATATATATATATATATATATATATATATATATATATATATATATATATATACATATATATATCGGTTTTGTAGTGCGTATTCAATTTATGTAACGTAAATCATTCAAACGAAAAACAAATACTTCGAAGTTGATTGTAATTTATTATTAAATATTGTTTGTGAGAGTGATTCTCGCCATATAACTAGCTTCAGTATTTGTTTTTCGTTTGAATGATTTACGTTATATATATATATATATATATATATATATATATGTATATATATGATGGTAGAAGAATATAAGACGAAATGGTAACAATATAGTATTTGTCGTCTTTGCAATACGCAATAAAGTTTTTATTTACTGTCGAACAATTGATTTCAAGCAATTTACTGTCGAGCAATTGATTTCGAGCAATTTACTGTCGAGCAATTGATTTCGAGCAATTTACTGTCGAACAATTGATTTCGAGCAAATTACTGTCGAGCAATTGATTTCAAGCAATTTACTGTCGAACAATTGATTTCCAGCAATTTACTGTCTATCAATTGATTTCGAGCAATTTACTGTCGAGCAATTGATTTCAAGCAATTTACTGTCGAGCAATTGATTTCGAGCAATTTACTGTCTATCAATTGATTTCGAGCAATTTACTGTCGAACAATTGATTTCGAGCAAATTACTGTCGAGCAATTGATTTCAAGCAATTTACTGTCGAACAATTGATTTCCAGCAATTTACTGTCGAACAATTGATTTCCAGCAATTTACTGTCGAGCAATTTACAGTCGAGCAATTGATTTCGAGCAATTTACTGTCGAGCAATTGATTTCGAGCTATTTACTGTCGAGCAATTGATTTCGAGCTATTTACTGTCGAACAATTGATTCCGAGCAATTTACTGTCGAGCAATTGATTTCGAGCAATTTACTGTCTAGAAATTGATTTCGAGCAATTACTGTCGAACAATTGATTTCCAACAATTTACTGTCGAGCAATTGATTCCGAGCAATTTACTGTCGAACAATTGATTTCGAGCAATTTACTGTCGAGCAATTGATTTCAAGCAATTTACTGTCGAACAACTGATTTCCAGCAATTTACTGTCGAAGAATTGATTTCGAGCACATTACAGTCGAGCAATTTATTTCGAGCAATTTACTCTCGAGCAATTGATTTCGAGCTATTTACTGTCGAGCAATTGATTTCAAGCAATTTAATGTCGAGCAATTGATTTCGAGCAATTTACTGTCGAACAATTGATTTCCAGCAATTTACTGTCGGGCAATTGATTTCGAGCTATTTACTGTCGAGCAATTGATTTCGAGCAATTTACTGTCGAGCAATTGATTTCGAGCAATTTACTGTCGAGCAATTGATTTCAAGCAATTTACTGTCGAACAATTGATTTCGAGCAATTTACTGTTGAGCAATTTACTGTCGAGCAATTGATTTCGAGCAATTTACTGTCGAGCAATTGATTTCCAGCAATTTACTGTCGAGCAATTGATTTCGAGCAATTTACTGTCGAGCAATTGATTTCAAGCAATTTACTGTCGAGCAATTGATTTCGAGCTATTTACTGTCGAACAATTGATTCCGAGCAATTTACTGTCGAGCAATTGATTTCGAGCAATTTACTGTCTAGAAATTGATTTCGAGCAATTACTGTCGAACAATTGATTTCCAACAATTTACTGTCGAGCAATTGATTCCGAGCAATTTACTGTCGAACAATTGATTTCGAGCAATTTACTGTCGAGCAATTGATTTCAAGCAATTTACTGTCGAACAACTGATTTCCAGCAATTTACTGTCGAAGAATTGATTTCGAGCACATTACAGTCGAGCAATTTATTTCGAGCAATTTACTCTCGAGCAATTGATTTCGAGCTATTTACTGTCGAGCAATTGATTTCAAGCAATTTAATGTCGAGCAATTGATTTCGAGCAATTTACTGTCGAACAATTGATTTCCAGCAATTTACTGTCGGGCAATTGATTTCGAGCTATTTACTGTCGAGCAATTGATTTCGAGCAATTTACTGTCGAGCAATTGATTTCGAGCAATTTACTGTCGAGCAATTGATTTCAAGCAATTTACTGTCGAACAATTGATTTCGAGCAATTTACTGTTGAGCAATTTACTGTCGAGCAATTGATTTCGAGCAATTTACTGTCGAGCAATTGATTTCCAGCAATTTACTGTCGAGCAATTGATTTCGAGCAATTTACTGTCGAGCAATTGATTTCAAGCAATTTACTGTCGAGCAATTGATTTCGAGCAATTTACTGTCGAACAATTGATTTCGAGCAATTTACTGTCGAGCAATTTATTTCAAGCAATTTACCGTCGAACAATTGATTTCCAGCAATTTACTGTCGAACAATTGATTTCCAGCAATTTACTGTCGAGCAATTTACAGTCGAGCAATTGATTTCGAGCAATTTACTGTCGAGCAATTGATTTCGAGCTATTTACTGTCGAGCAATTGATTTCGAGCTATTTACTGTCGAACAATTGATTTCGAGCAATTTACTGTCGAACAATTGATTTCCAGCAATTTACTGTCGAGCAATTTACTGTCGAGCAATTGATTTCGAGCACATTACAGTCGAGCAATTTATTTCGAGCAATTTACTGTCGAACAATAGATTTCCAGCAATTTACTGTCGGGCAATTGATTTCGAGCTATTTACTGTCGAGCAATTGATTTCGAGCAATTTACTGTCAAACAATTGATTTCCAGCAATTTACTGTCGAGCAATTGATTTCGAGCAATTTACAGTCGAGCAATTGATTTCGAGCAATTTACTGTCGAGCAATTGATTTCGAGCTATTTACTGTTGAGCAATTGATTTCAAGCTATTTACTGTCGAACAATTGATTTCCAGCAATTTACTGTCGAGCAATGGATTTCAAGCAATTTCCTGTCATGCAATTTACTGTCGAGCAATTTACTGTCGAACAATTGATTTCGAGCCATTTACTGTCGAGCAATTTACTCTCGAGTAATTGATTTCGAGCAATTTACTGTCGAGCAATTGATTTCGAGCAATTTACTCTCGAGCAATTTACTCTCGAGCAATTTACTCTCGAGCAATTGATTTCGAGCAATTTTCTGTCGAGCAATTTACTGTCGAGCAATTGATTTCGAGCTATTTACTGTCGAGCAATTGATTTCGAGCAATTTACTCTCGAGCAATTTACTGTCGAGCAATTGATTTCGAGCAATTTACTGTCGAGCAATTTACTGTCGAGCAATTGATTTCAAGCAATTACTGTCGAGCAATTGATTTCGAGCAATTTACTGTCGAGCAATTGATTTCGAGCAATTAACTGTCGAACAATTGATTTCGAGCAATTTACTGGCGAGCAATTGATTTCGACCAATTAACTGTCGACCAATTAACTTCGAGCAATTTACTGTCGAACAATTGATTTCGAGCAATTTACTGGCGAGCAATTGATTTCGACCATTTTACTGTCGAGCAATTGATTTCGAGCAATTTACTTTCGAACAATTGATTTCGAGCAATTTACTGTCGGGCAATTGATTTCGAGCAATTTCCTGTCGAACAATTGATTTCGAGCAATTTACTGGCGAGCAATTGATTTCGAGCAATTTATTGTCGAGCAATTGATTTCAAGCAAATTACTGTCGAGCAATTGATTTCGAGCAATTGATTTCAGGCAATTTACTGTCGAGCAATTGATTTCGAGCAATTTTACTGTCGAGCTATTTACTGTCGAGCAATTGATTTCGAGCAATTGATTTCGAGGAAATTACTGTCGTGCAATTGATTTCGAGCAATTTACTGTCGAGCAATTGATTTCAAGCAATTTACTGTCGAGCAATTGATTTCGAGCAATTTACTGTCGAGCAATTGATTTCGACCAATTTACTGTCGAGCAATTGATTTCGAGCAATTTACCGGATACCCTCTGTGTACTAGCAGATCAGTTATCACATTTTTCTCTCCGACTTTTATTTGTACACTGAACGGTCCTTCTTCTCCTACCCTAGTGTTTATTACTGTCTCGACTGTCCAATAAACATAGGAATTTTGTCTCGCCTAATTGCTACCCAAGTAAAATGTTATATATTTGCAGGTCAACACAAAACATCCAGTAATTTATTCTTTACATTACGTCCTTGATGTGGTCATGCTTTTCTTTCAGCGTTGTGGAGTGTATAATTGGCATCGGTGCGTATACATTTGTGTTGTGTCGCAAAACAAATTTTAAACTACGCGTTAAGCTACCAATGAAAAGTCTTCATAAATCTGGCCTGATTAACAACACGCAGCAAAGCTCCTTCGACATCTCGTTCCAATATACAAAGGTCGTTGAATTGTTTGAAGTAGTTAGACAAATTCAGCATTTCTATTGCGCGATAAAATTGTCACTTGTTATTTCCTTAAGGAGATTTTTCCCCCTTCGGTCTTGAAGCTAAGCCTCGCACCGATTCTTTTGGTAAACTCAAATCTCTAATTAAGTCGCTAAGTTTTTTCTTGATCAAACAGTATCTGTTCAAATGATAATCCTTTATCATAATCATTCCCGCCGATGTCGATGAAATTATTCACACATCATCTGGGTCCGATTCTTCAATGTCGCTGGACGTAAAGCCTTTCAAGGAGTCTGCTAGAAGTCTCATAACTGAATTGACAGGAGATTTCATAGACTTTCAATTCTGTTTGTTAAGACCAGCAAGGTCAAAAAAGCAGAAGTAAAAGTTGTCGATGTGAATTTGTGGCTCTCGAGAAATCATTGGAATCTAAGTGAAGTTTGGGTACTCCTAGATAAGCAGTTGGTGTTCCCAATTTGTTCTCATCACCCAGCGTCTCTTCTAAATAAGCATGATACAATTTTCTGGCAAAATTCTTAACGGTTTTCTGCTATTCATTTTTGTAAACTCGTCACGTATATAACAGATGAAACCAGGATTGTTGTCGCAATCTCTGCTTGAACTCATCGACGAGGCAGTAAAATCGAGTGATAAAACAAAGTGTGATCATTACCTTGTATTCGGATACTAAGTAAAAGAAGACATTATTTGTGTCCTCAATTCATACTTAATACTACACGTTACATATCAACTGAATTCAAGAAACGTATAAAGGCTGTTCCAATAACTTGGATCGATTTTAAATGTGAATTAAGTTTAAGCGTCTAACGATTTTTTTTCTTTTTCTTTCAGATTTAACTCAAGTCTTTGGCAATTTCAACCATGGAAAGATTAACAATCAAACAACGTGTTTAAGTTATCGAAGCCTATTATGAAAATGGACGTTCAAACAGAAATGCATTTTGCGCACTTCGCGATTTTTGGGTCGATTATGCCGAGAGTGCAATTGGAAAACTAGTTCATAAATTCAAACAAACTGGGTCGGCGGCAGATGTGAATCTCAATAATAATTCGCAAATCATATTTCAGTGTTTAGGCAGTGTCATTAGAAGTATAGAGTTGAAGTAGACTTTAGAAGGAACCGGAAACCCAATCCTAAACAGGAAACAAGGGATAAACCTCTACTCCTATTCAAAAAACCTATCTACTCCTACTGAAGGAAGAAAATAAATAAATAACATTTCAGAGTTTAGGCAGAGACATTAGAAGTATAGAGTTGAAGTAGACTTTAGAAGGAACCGGAAACCCAATCCTAAACAGGAAACAAGGGATAAACCTCTACTCCTATTCAAAAAACCTATCTACTCCTACTGAAGGAAGAAAATAAATAAATAACATTTCAGAGTTTAGGCAGAGACATTAGAAGTATAGAGTTGAAGTAGACTTTAGAAGGAACCGGAAACCCAATCCTAAACAGGAAACAAGGGATAAACCTCTACTCCTATTCAAAAAACCTATCTACTCCTACTGAAGGAAGAAAATAAATAAATAACATTTCAGAGTTTAAGCGGAGACGTTAGAAGTATAGAGTTGAAGTAGACTTTAGAAGGAACCGGAAACCCAATCCTAAACAGGAAACAAGGGATAAATCTTTACTCTTGTTCAAAAGACCTGGGATGATTTTGGTGAAGTAAGACTGCCATTGCTTATTATCTACTAGAAATAAAGCAAAGGGTGTGCGGTTGGTGTAGAAATCATAAATCCGAGTACGAATTCACGAGGGGTTCGTTATATTCACGTTTGGGCGATCGTGAATCGAAAAGAGACATTCTCGTCATGGCGTGTCACATCCACCACTGCTAACACGTATACCTAATGAAAGACCTAAATATTCCCAAGAAAGACCTAATTTTTATATTCAGTTGACCTATTTTAGAGATAATGTCGTTTTCGTATTTCTGATCTGGATAAAGGCATGAATCTAGTTTTCCCTGCATTATGTACCATTTCTATTCCATAATCATATTCTAAAATGATTTGCAACCAGTGTCTAATCTTCACGCCCAGCGAACCACCCTTATTCCCTTTGTAATCCATTGGTGAGATGTAAGTCCCACTCGAGCAAAATTTTTTCCCCCACGTACCACTTCTTTGTGAAAACGACTTCGAAGAGGGCGTGCTACCCCGGTCACTACAATCTTAGCTCGACATCTTGTGGCTACCGGACTTTGTAGAGGGTCAGCATCATAATTAACATGAAAGAAATTGAGAACTTGATTGAAAGAACAAATGGGGTATAGAGAATTGAAAACGTGTGTTAATATAAGACCGCCACGCCGAAAGTATGAAGCAGCTTGTGAGGATCGAACTCATAATACAGTTGCAATTTGCGGAATGTTTCCTTATATGGAAACAGTTAATAATAACATTACCTACAATTTTACGGCTTATCAACCTTTTGACAGTTATTTATAGCCAAAAAACATTTCTAAATTTTAAGAGTATTTGTTTGAGATTATAATAATTTACTGATACAAATTCTAGTAATTAACCCATAGCTGCGGGAGAGAGGCGGTTTTCATGCCTTTCGCTATGGTATTTACGCGTAAGTGAATATAACGAACCCAACGGGAATTCGAACTCGGGTATCAGATTTACAGTTCTGAGCCGTTATCCACTACAACAACCGAACATTAAAACTTACAGCACCTGTTTTTTTCCTATAGCGGTCACCCATCTAGGTACTGACTAAGCCCGACGTTGTTTAACCTGTGATCGTACGAGAACCGGTGTTTCAAAGTGATATAGAGATTTGCATAATACTTTCTTGTGACAGTAATTTATCGCCAAAAAACATTTTTACATTTTAAGAGTATTTATATGAGATTATAATAATTCACGGATAGGGCACCTCGAGGCGGTGTAATAGTTAGCAAGCTTGTCGCGATAGAACAATTATGACTGACTAGTGAGTTCGATCCTCACTGGGTACCCCATGCATTCGGCCTTGTGCCACGTCTAAAATACGCTTAGAAAATCACTATAATAATTCACTGATACAAGTTCTACTTGTGACGATCGAACTCATGATACACCTGCAATTGATATACCGAGACATGCTTGTTAACCATCGCGTCATGCCCAAGGTTCCGCTTTAATGATCAACCCAAATATTTAAACGCAGGTCAATTGTAATTTGTTTTGGAGACAAATCAGAAATCCCGAAGGTCAATTCAAGACATTAAGAGAGAAGGTGACCTTTATGTCCAAATCCTTCCTAAATAAGGAAACCATAGAATTTGGATAAAAGTAGAAGGTCACTGCGCAGTGAGAAGCGACTCTTTTCAAAAGTAAGAATTGATTCCATTGTGCAAGGAAATAGCGTCGTGGGCAGAGGTTTACACTAATGCCATGGACAAAGGGCAGGTAAAGCCCGCGGCAAAGTTTGAGCGAAGAAAGTGTTCTGTAATCGCTACGGGAAAGAAATCCTCTGACTTAAATTCTGTGAAAGTATTTTCCTCAAGTAAATCATTGTTGGTGTCTAAGAGATCTGTAGTAATCGTGTGTAGTGAAATCGTATCTATCTATCTATCTATCTATATATATATATATACATACATACATACATACATACATATATATATATATATATATATAAACATTTATATTAATTTTGTCATCTATACATATATATATATATATATATATATATATATATATATATATATATAAACATCTATATTAATTTTGTCAACTTTTATCTATCTATCTATCTAAATATATATATATACATATATATATATATATATATATATATATATATATATATATATATATATATGCATGTATACGTATTAATTTTGTCATTTTGTATCTCTCTGTCTCTCTCTCTCAACATATATATATATATATGCATGTATATATTAATTTCATAATTTTATATATTAATTTGGCAATTTTTTAATATATTTTATCTTTCTATTTATGCATCGACTATCTATCTATCTATCTATCTCTCTCTCTCTCTCTCTATATATATATATATATATATATATATATATATATATATTAATTTGGTCATTGCTTTTTTTGTCTATCTATATATATATGTGTATATTAATTTAGTCATTTTTATCTATTTATGGATATATATATGTATGTATGTATGTATGTATGTATATATATATATATATATATATATATATATATATATATATACATATATATATATATATGTATATATATATATTAATTTCGCCATTTTTATCTATCTACCTTAATCTGATAATTATCTCTATCTTTCTCTAGCTTCTCTCTCTCTCTCTCTCTCTCTCTCTGTATATATATATATATATATATATATAAAACTAGTAGCTCCCTCTCTCTATATATATATTATCTTTGTCATTGCCTATCTATCTATCTATCTATCTATCTGTCTGTCTGTCTATCTATCTATCTATTTATCTATCTATCTGTCTGTCTGTCTATCTATCTATCTACATGTGTGGCCTGACTGGTGTAGATTAAAAATATTATTTTTTAACTAAAATCATTTCCAATCCGATGTCATTTCATGACATAGGAATTCATGCCGAATGCCGAATGTTTCCTTATAAGGAAACAGTTAATATTACCATTATGTACAATTCTTTAGTTATAAGTTTACGCATTTTATGGATTTATTTTATAGAATTTACGGCTTATCAACCTTTTGACAGTTATTTATAGCCCAAAAAATTTCTAAATTTTAAGATTAATTTTTTTAGATTATAATAATTTATTGATACAATAGCCGTCATCTGATGGGGGAGAAGGGGCGGATTCATGCCTTTCGCTATGGTATTTACGCGTAAGTGAATATAACGAACCCAACGGGAATTCGAACTCGGGTATCAGATTTACAGTTCTGAGCCGTTATCCACTACAACAACCGAACATTAAAACTTACAGCACCTGTTTTTTTCCTATAGCGGTCACCCATCTAGGTACTGACTAAGCTCGACGTTGTTTAACCTGTGATCGTACGAGAACCGGTGTTTCAAAGTGATATAGAGATTTGCATAATACTTTCTGTAATTTTACATACTTGTAAAATCATGATTATTGATGTTTAACGCTTTTGCACATCTTCAGTAAGGCAGATAATACGTCAAACAATACTTTGGTTGATCGATCTTTCAATGTCATTTCCACATATATATGTTTGTATATTCGTATGCAATTGAATTTAAGATGAAGCCGATTTTTAAGCACGGAAATGATTCAGGAACTGAATAATAAGCGATGATGGAAAGTTTAAAATGCATTTCAGAATTGAAAAAAAGCGATAAACTTGCAAGCATTTCAGAAATGCAAGGTATTTCTGCTATTTCTTTTGTGTGTGTGTGTGTGTGTGTTTCCGACTCTTTTTTCGTTTTTCGTTTCTTTGATTATTTCTGTTTTTAGCGTCAACCCCTTTTAATTCTCCCTTTTTTTTTAAACGCCAGCGTCTTTTTAAGACAAAATAAGGAGAGAGAAGAAAGACAGAGAAAGAAGAGAGAGAGACAGGAGAGAAGAGAGAGAGAGAGAGAGAGACAGGAGAGAAGAGAGAAAGAAAAGAGTGAGAGAAGAGAGAGAGAGAGAGAGAGAGTCGTGTACAAATAGAGTGCAACAAATAAATTCATTCTAAATTGATCTTCATTCCATTATTAACTTTTTCTTTCTTTTCCCCTCGTTATTTTGTGGCCCAACAATAAAATGGATTAAGATTTTTCAAAATGGCACTCGAAAATTAACCAGGTTTTAAGCTGAGCAATCACTTATCATGTAAAAATGTCCAAAGCAAATTCCGTGATTCCATCTGCAGAAACTAAAACCAATGTAATTCCAATATTAGAAGAACTTTTAGAAGGTACGAATCGGGTTAATTTTTTTTTTTTAGGTATTTTCATTGTTAATCATTTAAAATGCAAAATAGTTTCTTCTTAGTCTCCTCTTCTTCTTCTTCATCTTCTTCTTCTTCTTCTTCTTCTTTCATTCCTCTTCTTCCTCTCCTACTTCTTCTTTTTCCTCTTTTTCTTATTCTTCATCAATTCTTCTTTTTTCTTCTTTCATTCTTCTTCGTTTTGTTGTTGTTGTTGTTCTTCTTCTTCTTTTTCCTCTCCTCCTTCGATTATCCTTGTTTTTCTTCTTCCTTATTCTACATCCATTCCTCTTCTTTTTTCTTTCTCCTTTTTTGTTGTTTTTCTTCTTGCTTTCTTCTTTTACTCTTTCTTTCTTCTTCTTCCATTCTTCTTTCTTTCATGTTTCCTCTTCTACATAATCCCTTCTTTATCTTTTTCATCTTTCCTTCTTCTTCTACTTCTTCTTCTCCATCTTCTTATTCTTCTTCTTCTTCTTCTTCGCCTCCGCTTCTGCTGCTCCTCCTTCTTCTTCTACTTGTCCAAGTTTTTCTTCTTTCTTTTCTTTTTCTTCTTTTTCTTCCAATAGTCTTCCATTCTTCTTCCATCCCCCTTCTTTTTTCTTCTTCTCCTTCCTTTATTCTTCATTCATTCCTCTTCTTCTTCTTCCATTTCTTCTTCCATTGTTCTTCTTCTTCGATTCATCGTCCATTCTCCTTCTTCTTCCATTCTTCTTCATCCCCTTCTTCCATTCTTCTTCCGTTCTTCTTGTTCTCATTCTTCTTACATTTTCTTCCATTCTTCTTCTTCTCCTTATTCCATTCTATTCTTCTTCCATTCCTCTTCTTCTTCCATTCTTCTTCCATTCTACTTGTTTTCTTATTATTATTCTTCCAGTCTTCTTCCATTCTTCTTCCATTCTTCTTCTTCTTCCATTCTTCTTCTTATTCTTTCATTCTTCTTCTATTCTTCTTTTCCATTCTTCTTCTTCTTCTTCTTCTTCTTCTTCTTCTTCTTCTTCTTCTTCTTCTTCTTCTTCTTCCATTCTTCTTGTTCTTCTTCTTCTTCTTCTTCCATTCTTCGTCCATTCTTCTTCTTCTTCTTCTTCTTCTTCTTCCATTCTTCTTGTTCTTCTTCTTCTTCTTCCATTCTTCGTCCATTCTTCTTCTTCTTCTTCTTCTTCTTCTTCTTCTTCTTCTTCTTCTTCTTCTTCTTCCATTCTTCTTCTTCTCCTTCTTCTTCTCCTTCTTTTCCATTCTTCTTACTCTTCTTCTTCTTCTTCTTCTTCTTCTTCCATTCTTCTTCTTCTTCTTCCATTCTTCTTCTTCCATTCTTATTTTTCCTCTTCTTCTTCTTTTATTTGTCTTCTCATTATTCTTCTATTTCTTCTCTTTCTTCTTTGTTTTTCTTCCATTTTCTTCTTTCCTTGTTCTTTTTCTTCTTCGTTTTCTTCCATCTTTCTTTTTCTACTTCTTCATCTATTTTTCTTCTTTTTTCTTCTTTCATTCTTCTTCCTCTTCTTCTTCTTCTTCTTTCCTTCTTCTTCCCTTCTACTGGAATTTGATTTCGATACAATATCCTATTTAGAATACCAAATTTCAAAAGATGGTATTGCAACTAATTCACAATTAATTTAGAACATTTCACAGTTAACTATACCTACTAATAAATAAGACTTAGAATCCATTTCATGATTGGTTCATTTTTAGAATAGATCCCTACCTAAGTACAGCGACGTAATAGAAGGATTTACTGAACTGCGAAAAAAGAATAGTGAGTTCAAATAAACTCAAAGGCGAAGGTTATTTTTTTTTAAGCTTTTCAACCCAGGCAAGGCTGAAAGCCACTAGCACGCAAGGGTTACAGAGGATTTGGAGCGAGAGCAGATGGGAGTGATAGAGGAAACGATGTGGAGAAGGATAGATCAATGCAAATGGAGATGTCGATTGACGTTACATTTGAATAGTTGGAGATTATAGTTGTCAGGGAAACAGGAATAGGGAAGGGAGTTCCACAGATGTGAGGTGCGAGATATGAAGCTATTGGAATAAAAGAGACGTCTACATTTAACAGTAATAAGGAAGGAGGGCCTTCGGAATCTGATACTCACGGGTCGAATTGAGGAAACGAGAGACAAAGGAAAATAACGCATGACATACCTGGCGGGCTTAAGCAAGTGAATAACAGAACGTGGTCTGGAGGGATGAATGCAGAGGGAATGAACTTTTTGAGAGCTGCAAGGGATAGAGGAAGATGGAGAGCCATGATCGCCTACCCCCTGAAAGAACATGGGTCATAAAAAGAAAGAAAGAAAGAAACAGCTATTTTAAATGCCAAAACGCGTTTTAAATTAAATCATTTACATATTTCTTAAAAATAAAGATTAAATATACGTGTTTAATTTTCATTTGACCAGTTTATTTAAGTAGTAGTGATAAGAATCTAACTCAGATGGTCAAATTGATTTGGGAAACAGATGCAGATACGAAAACGTTAAATCTTCGATATTCCAGTTCTATTACTGTTTTCATTCCAGTTCCAGATCGGTGTTATATTTGGAGAGATTTATCTTGAATCCTCTTTCTTGTATAATCCTTGCTAAAGGATGCTGATTATGTTGCTCTAAATCCCAACTATGGACATCTATATCATCAGCATATCTCTCCTCGCCATCGTTACGGTGACCTATGAAAATATTCAGCTTGGAAATCGGCAACTGAACAGGATAAATAGAGCATAGAGCAGAGTCAGACGGGACTAAGTTGATTTCGGATCACATGTTGTATGACAACATTATAAAATAACGCCAATAAGGCCATTGAGAGGATGCAAACAAGGAGGAGGCTTATACTTAACATCAGGAAGAGGCAGCTGAAGTTTCTGGGACGTCATAACGAGGAAGGAGGGTCTGGAGAATCAGATACTCACGGGTCAAATAGAGGGAAAGAGAGACAAGGGAAAACAACGCGTGACATACCTGGCGGACTTAAGCAAGTGGATGACAGAACGTAGTCTGGGGGAAGAAGCAGAGGGAAGGAACTTGCTGAGAGCTGCAAGGGATAGAGGTGGGTGGAGAGCCATGATCGCCTACGTCCTGAAAGGACATGACGCATAAAAATAAAGATGGCCATTCTATGTTTATTTTTATTCGGTCCTTATAATAACAAAATAATTGGGAAGGTTTTGAAGAGGGTGCAAACAAGGAGGAAGCTTATACTTAACATCAGGAAGAGGCAGCTTTTGGGACAAATAATGAGCAGGGAGGGCCTGGAGAATCTGATACTTACAAGTCGAACAGAGGAAGAGAGAGAGAGAGAGAGAGATAAGGGAAAACAACGTACGATGTACCTAGCGGGCTTAAGCAAGTGGATGACAGAATGTGGTCTGGAGGGAAGAATGCAGAGGGAAGGAACCTGTTGAGAGCTGCAAGGGATAGAGGGAGGTGTAGAGCCATGATCGCCTACGACCTGAAAGGACATGGTATATAAAAAGAAAGAAAAATACAGCTATTTTAAATGCCAAAACGCGTTTTAAATTATTTACATATTTCTAAAAAATAAAGAATTAATAAACGTGTATAATTTTCATTAAGTTTATCTGATATTTAGTTTTATAAACAAATGTAACATATGTTTATGGACAAATTTTATACAGCTGATGTAACAACGATTGTAAAAAAAGTTGTATCAACACCTTCAAGATATAGACGATTATGGCTGCCCACAATTTTCTTTTTTTCATTATTTGTGAAACATAACATATCAGGAAAGGTAGTTGAGAGCTGCAAGGGATAGGAGGATGTGGAGGGCCATGATCGCCTATGTTCTGAAAGGACATAAAAAGAAGAAACAAATAAATCCAATTTGAGCTGATATTTTTTGAGTCCCGGAAAAATATAAAAATTGCGTTCTAAGCTAAAGTATAAGACGAAACAAGCTTTTAGACACTATTTTGAATGAACAAAATTGCGTCATATACACAAAGGATTACGGTATATAAAAGGTTTTGTGTACATTGATGAAATATGGGTAGCAGATCGATGAAGTTTAAACTTTCTGAATTGGTTTTCGGGTCGAGGTTTAAAATTTAAAATTATCCTGGCAACACGCATATTCCATTATATATTTATTTTGAACACACTTCGAAAAACATTAATATCATTTGATCGTCTGCTATATTAGTTTCAAGTAAAAAAAAATAAAATGTAGTCGACAACAATGTATCTGAGTGAGAATGTTTTAAAAAATACGAGACAAACATGAAGCTTAAACATTTCATTTGAAATAGAAAGAAAAAAGTGAAGGCTTTAAACATTTTCTGGATAAAAAGAGAGTTCGTCTGCGTCCGACATTTGTAGTACTTCGCGTGGAAGCGATTAAGAAAAAAAATGGCGTCTTCAGTTGGAAACGCAAGATAGAAAAGACGAAAGCTATTAAGGACGTTCAAAGAAAGAAAAATTGTATCTTATAAATTATATTTATTAAATATCCACAAGAATGACAATTTGAAACGGAAAACGTTGACTAAGAGTTTCTTGTATTTTCTTGTTTTAAATTGTCGAAAATGTTTTTTCAGTTTAATGGATTCTGAGAAAAAGGCACATGTACAAAATTTTTAAAAAAATAACGAAGAAAAATACCTTCACAATAATTACCAAATAAAGCTATATGTCAGTGCAGCATATCTTTTTGTTATTAGAATACAGATATATATTAGTGCAGTATATCTTTTTGTTATTTGAGTTATATAAACATAGAGTTGATAGTTTCATTTTTTTAAATAAATGTTGTTATGCCTAAATATCCGCGTGTGCATATATATTTAAATGTTTTTACATTTAAATATTTTATTTAGGGGTTACACCTGTTTGAGTAGACACACCAGTTTTTTGTAAAATATTAATCATTTGTAAAACATTTAACGCATTGAGAAAAAACTATCAAAATATGAATCAAATCCATTAATTCCTTAGAAATCAGATATGTTCACGCGTATTGATAAAATACTGGATGCGTGTGTATCGTAGTGGTTATCGGCACGAAATTGTCCAGACGAGGTTGTTGGAAATATGTAACTGAGACTTTTCTCCCTCTAACTAGAAGTTTCCAGAACAGCGGAAACCTTTTAAGCATTGGTTGGCGAACACCTTAGGAAAAAGACAACTCTGATTTCAAAACAGGTCAGACCTGTGACAAAAAAATCCACGCCGTAGAAAATCCACTGAAAACACAAGGCCAACAGGTAGGGTAATGAGCTATATCCCTAGTGTGGTTAAGATGTGGCCGTATGCTACACAAGTGAGTCTATAGTCAATCAGTTATGTGCTATGTATGATACCCGCGTAGGCGATCATGTATCATTCGATACATAACTGACAAGGCAGATTTTTTCCAGCAGTTGGTTGCCATTTCTTTCTCTGGTAGACCAGTTGCCATCCAAGGCTATAGAACCCGCTCTATCCTATTTACCCATAGATGGGGAGAGAAGAAGAGGATTCATATTTTTCACAAGTGTCAGTGCATGATACACGCTTAGGCGATCATCTATCTTTCGATACAAGACTGACGAGGCCAATTTTTTTTCCCGCAGTTGGTTGCCATTTCTTTCTCCGGTATATCAGTTGCCATCCAAGGCTATAGAACCCGGTCTGTCCTGCTATATACACATAGCTGGGGGGGGGGGGGAGAAGAGAATTCATACCCATCCCAAGGGTCAGTCAGTTATGTGCCATGCATGATACACGTGTAATTTTCGATACATGACTGACGAGGCAGATTTTTAGGTTGTCATTTCTTTCTGCGACAGACTAGTTGCCATCCAAGGCTATAGAACCCAGTCTGTTCTGATGTTTGCCCACCGCAGTAGGGAGAAGAGGATTCATGCCTTTCCCAAGGGTAATATTAGCACGTAAGTGAATATAATGGATTCGAATGGAATTCGAACTCGACTCTCTGATTCTTCAATCCGAGCCGCTATCCATTATTCTACCGTTTGTATAGGGTTAACAAGAACAATTTTACTTTGAGAATTTATACAAATACATACATATGCACATATACTTAACTATAGACAGGTATGGTAATTTCCTGAGCGAAGCTTCGATGTGGCAACGGGCCAAACATACAGGGCACCAAGTGAGGATCCAACTCTTTTCTCAGTCGTAATTGATCTTGCGATACAAGTTTGTTAACCATTACACCATGTTGAAGTGTCCTCTATAGGTTGTTTTCTAAGAGTATCTTAGATGTGGCACAAGGCCGAAATTATGGGGCACCTAGTGGCAATTAAAATTTATGAGTAGGCAAATCATTAAATGCGGAGCTTGGAGAAAATTAATTTAGTTAAAATAATAATTAACAGTTTTATAATTATATT
The DNA here is from genome assembly GCA_964036315.1 of Acanthosepion esculentum. Lineage (NCBI taxonomy): Eukaryota > Metazoa > Mollusca > Cephalopoda > Sepiida > Sepiidae > Acanthosepion > Acanthosepion esculentum. The sequence goes on from OZ038514.1 coordinate 75,659,094, forward strand.
TTCCTTGTTAATGCACTTAATTAGGTATTCATTTTAGTATTTAAATTTCATATTAGTAACATAGATCGAACATTATTTTGGAAAATTCAGAGCAAAATTCAGTTAAGTACAAAATCTGTATACTAACATGACTATATATATATATATATATATATATATATATATATATATATATATATATATAGTCATGTTATATATATGTTTGGAAATTGAAACGGTTTGAACCCACAAATAGATAGGAAGATTATAGATTCCGCACATACTTCTAATAGTCTCAGAGATTGGTGTGACTTATGTTTAGAAGAAAAAATTAGAATAATAAAATACAATATTGAATCAAAGGAATGAATTAGTAATAAAATGTCGACATAAAAACAAATTCAAATGTCTATAATATAGGTTTTACTTTATTAGCTTCTATGTTTCAAATGTCGAATGTATAACTAATTCTAATTTATATATTTTCATTTTTACATCATATTAATTATATCTTATAATTGTCCCGTTTTAAGAACTTTCTTTCCTTTTATAAACTACAACTCTTTATTTATATATTTTAACGTTGCTTTTAAATATAACTCTGTACTTTTAAGTATAACTTTATATTTTTTTAAATATAACTTGTTTTTGATTTAACTTATCTTTAAACTTAAAATTTTTATTTATTTTTTATTTCTTTTTTTTCCCTAAATATATAATGTATTTTATCTTATTATATTTTGACATCTAAATATTTTTATTCTTTAATATAATCTATTGATTTTGTATTAAACATAATTTTTTAAAATACAATTTTACTTAATTCTAATATAAATTATTTAAATATGACTTATTTTTAATTTATTTAAATATATCTTATTTTTAAATATAACTTTTCTTTGGAAAACTATTTTTAATTATGATTTTGTATTTTCAACACAACTTTATCTATATAATTAAAGTTATTAAAAAAAAAACTATTTTTGCTCTCTTAGTTTCAAATTAATATTTTATTCTTCATATGACCCCAAGGTTAATAAAAGAAATGGCAACCTACTACGGGAAAAAATCTGCTTCGCCAGTCATGTATCGAAAGATATATGATAGCCTAAGCATGTATCACACATGGCATATAACTGACTGACCTTCCATTCTCCACTGACCCCTGACTTGTGCCTTTCGTCTGACTGAAACATTGAAATGGATAACTACTGTTTTTTTGTTTTTTTTTAAAGATTTCACAGTTAAATTTCTAATTCAGAACACGAACTCAGTCTATATTGAGGCTGAATAAACCATTAACCATTAACAAGGATGATTCAATTTTTCAGCTTCATTGAGTGTGTGCATTATGTGTATGTTTTAGTGTGTTGTAGACATGTTTTTAATTTCCGAATACGGTTAGCACGTTGTGGCCGTGTTCCTAGTTAATATTGTTATGAGTTGGCTTTTTATTTTTTATTATTAAAGCTTCCATTATATTTAATATTTTTTTACAGGTGGATACAGTTAATATATTTCTGTTTTCTACTAGTATGTTTCTAATGGGACCTGGTAAGTTTGTGTGTGTGTTTAAATGGGTTCTAATGGAGCTGTGATCAGATAGGTGTAATGTAAGACGTCTTGATAAGCATGTAGTTGTGTAACCGATGTAATTATTTATGCGCTAAAAAATTGAATCATCGAAAGATTGCTGCCTAAATATACAACTATATGTATGCATATATATATATATATATATATATATATATATATATATATATATATATATTACAAAGAGTCAATCATACCTTGAATTAATCAGCAAGGTATGATTGACTCTTTGTAATGTAAATATATGCTGCCTATTATATATATATATATATATATTTATTAAAATTTTATCATATAGACAAAACCATTTTACTCACAACAAAGATGCAACTTGGTTTCAGTGCATTTTAACGGCACATCTACGGGTGAGGGTCGAAAATGGTTATGAACGATCCTGTTTGTAGGTAAGCCCGGGGATGTGAAAATGTCACTTCCTATTTTCCATTTTTTTTTTAGAAGAAAAATGTACATACAAAATATACATAAAGTATCTGAGTGAAACAATAGTGGTTGTTGATAGCAGTTTGGTGGTGGGTGGACCGGGTGGTTAATGTTGATTGGTGTGTGGACATTTTATCGTTGATAAACATCGGTCAAAGTTTAGGTACGTCAACTCACAAGCGTCCTAAGTTTGAGAGGTAGGGGAGGGAAGATAGGGGATAATATTACATTTGAGTAGGTAAAAATATTTTCGAGTTATCATTTTGTAATTATTAGGAGTGTTATTTTTAGGTTTTTCTATAAGATTTCCAAAGTTGGATTGCATTTCTTTATGTTGGGGTTATCACTATTTATTTTGTAATCGAAAGAACGTTTTTTGTGTATATATAATTATAAAAGGTTCATAGTTATGGAATTGGGAATTTAGCAAGATTGTAGTGTTAGATCCTTAGTATGTCTACAGAAAACGGTAGTCTCATATCTTTGGTTTAATAATTGAGTATTATTCAAGAGTTCAATGATACATATTTTATTCGAACCTGTATCCTATACGGAACCGTCTAATAGCCTGACGTGCCTTAACCGATTCGGCCACTGAGGATCGTTCGGTTGGCAAAGTCGAATTTACTGCTTATAAACTTCAATCTTCCATGAATCTCTCACGTACATTCATAACTGCTCATGGCGTTTCAAATGTAAACAAATGATGTCACACATTATGAAATGGACAAAGTCCGACAATTATTTAAAGACATTTTTATGTTTAACATACTTTTTATAGATACAAGTATTTAAGCAAATGCTCTGTTTATAATAAACAGTATTAAATAACATTTACCGGCCTGAATGTCCGAGAAATTTTCATACATTTGATACAATGCGTCTCCTCAGGCGATTGTAAATTACTGGCGAGTGAACAATTAATTTCGTTTTAAAAGCAAAATACATCCTGTTTTTTTTTTAATATAAGGCTTGAGGGCTTTACCCTAATCAACCAATCGAATATGATCTATGTTAAATTCAAACGAAACGAAAAAGAAAAAATATAGAAATTATCTGAGAAATGTGTTATGATCAGGAGTTGGCATCTAATAGCAGCCTAACATTAACTTAAAGTCTGATACAGATCAGGTCATATTCGATTGGATGATTTTTAAACTGAGAGCAGAAAAATCCAATTCAAAGATGAGGAAGAGACTTGAGGTAACAGACATGGGGTTCTACAGGAGGATGCTGAGGATACCATGGACCGACCATATGAGCAACAACGAAGTTTTAGAGAGAATGTAAACAAAAAGGAAAAGCGAAAAGACAGGTGAAATTTATGTGTCACGTAATGAGGAAGTAGGGTTTGGGAAATCTGATACTCACAGGGCAGATTGAGGGAAAGAGGGACAAAGTAAAGTAACACGTACCATATTTCATGAGCTTCCTTTGGTTTGGTTTGTTTTAAGGCATATCAACATTAACGGGTTATTTAATGCCGACAACATTTATTTTGCTGGTAATATTTTGTTTTCGTCAAAACTCTATTTCTGGTAATAGTTTTCCTTCAAAAGTATATTGCAGGTAACAGTTGTTTTTTTCTACAAACATTTATTGCTGGCAATAATTTTTTACGAAGTATTTCTGGTATTAAAACCTATTTTTACACTTTCATAGTGTTTTTACCACAGATTAAGGGTTAACAATTTGCCCGTAGCTGGGACCCTAACAAGTGCTACCACCCTGGGTCAAGGTGGACCTGAGAACACCAGCAATTAGGAGGTGGTTCCACGCTCCTCAAAACCTCCTGATCAGAGGCCTTGCTGTTGGACGTAGTTTATCGTCATACCCAGGACGCGGATGTAGTTTGTGGTCATACCCAGGACGCGGATGTAGTTTGTTGTCATACCCAGGACACGGATGCAGTTTATCGTCATACCCAGGACGTGGATGTAGTTTGTCGTCATACCCAGGACGGTTGATGACCTTGCTCAAATGAAATGGTACAACAAATTTTGAGAAAAATTACAAATAGACAAAACTTATAAGGTACAAAGAAGACGTGAAGTGCCATGATCACCTATGTCCTAAAGGTACACGGTACATAAACAGTCCCCACAAGAAATATTCTCTTTATTTTCGTATACAGTTGCCTGATGATGTGAATACTAAGTTTACTAGGCAGATTTCTGTGTGTGAAAAACTTATGTTTACAAATGCATGCATTATGTTTGTTGCCCGAACAATAATGCGATCGATTCAGAAGCATGTACTACCTCCCCATTATTTCATTTGGGTAACTTGAAAATTCGAACATCAGTGTGACGCTGACTATATAGGTAGAACTGATCAAAGGTTGGAAGCCAATATTCGCAATGGTAAGTTGGAATATTAATATAGGTGCGTGAATTTTTAACTAAACTAGAAATGTGCTCGGTCTTAGAACCAAGATAGGTTCTTAGTTTGGATTGGTTTGGTTTATTTTGTTTTACGGCATATCAACACCTCAGTGGGTTATTCAATACCAACAAGATTTATTTAGAATAGGTACCTATGAATAGAATATATATGCTTTGTAAGAATACAAAGTTCTTTCTATGAATACAGACTTTGTCGGAGATTAGGTTTCATTGACGCATTTTTGTAAAGAGGGTTTGTAGAGAGTCTGGTTTCATTGATGTATTTGTAGAGGACCGTGAGGTATTTACGTATTGTGAAATTAAGGACACGTGCTGTTTATTCCTGCTAGAAGAAGGTCCAACTACAAGCACATAGCGGACCCAAGTTGAGTCCAACCGAAGATGTAACGAAAACAAACAAGACCGATGCATATATGTCAACAAATATATGTATTAAAGAACAAATTTACAAGTGACAAAGACATCAACATTTGTGTTTGTGTGTGGACGTAAATTGTTTGTAAATTGGTGAATGTTCGTACGTCCGTGTATGTGTGTTTAATGGCGTTTTCCCACAAGTGGGCGAAAACGCGGATCTCTGCGAGAGATCACATTTTTAAATGTGTCCGCTGAAATGCAAAGTAGAAAAGAGAACGAGGCAAGAAGCCGCCCAGTATTTATAGTGAAGGGAGAGCGACCTCTAGTAACAATTAGGAAATTAAGGAGGGGATAACTCCGACATAGTCCTTTTAGATATAGAGTCTGTAGAGAAATTGGTTTTAGTGACATTCTTATTTTGTCTATATTTTTTGGTAGAGGCCCACTATTTTAAGAAATTATATTATGTCATCCATTTTTGCTTTTTCGAAGAGCCCATAGATGCTGTTTCTATTATAGTATTTTTGTTTTGAGAGAGCAAAATCTGAACACACGGTTAATATATGTATAATAGTTTATGTCATTTCATATGATTAACATACTGGGTGATCTACATTGACGTACAGAGAGGAGGTTTCGTGGAAAGTCAAAGATGCATTGCCGGCAATATTTTTTTTTTCAAAAATGTATTCTTGGCAATACATTTTTAAAAAATCTATTGCTGGTAACATTTTTTTTCAAAAGTGTGTTTTTTTTACTATAAAACTCTATTATTATACTTTCGTAGTGTTTTTAACCCAGTTTGGTGGCTAACTATTTACCCATAGCTGGGACCCTAACAGGTGCTACCACTCCGATTTCCACGCTCCTCAAAACTTCCCGATTAGATGCCTTGATGCTGGCTGTCGTTAACCCTAGAACACTAACCATGGGTATATAGTACACAGCGCAAATTTTCCAATTTTTAATTACAATTTTCAGTACCTGATTTTTTTACCTAAATAATATAATTCCTATTAATGTTAACTCAAAATACAAAGTTTGAAGTGACTGCACGTAAAAGATTTTAAATAAAGATTTATATTTAATATTTTTTTGGATATTTTCAAAATCGGGTATGATATACCCATGGTTAGTTGTGGTGTAACTTTAATTGATGGTTAGTGTTATAGGGTTAATCGTCATACTCAGTAAGGGGATACCTTCTTCGTACTGAAGAAGGTTAATTCTGAATGTCATTTGGTGGTGCTTGATTCAGTTTATATTAAGTCCTACCAGCCATCTCACTGTAAGCTAAACAAGCGCTTGTTAGGCTTAAATATAATTAGTCAGTAATTGTTATATATTTTATATATTATTTGGTCTTCAGTGTTCATTTTTAGTGGCTGTACCCATTTCCTCGATTGAGATATGATAAAAGCAGAGCTATAAACCGGTAATGTTATTTTTTTCGTCTTCTTGCTTTGACGTGTACTTTTTTGTCATTTTATTTACATTTTGTACTCCTGAAAAATATTCAAATTCGATCAATTTATATTTCCTGGCTTCTGGATCGATCTGTTCAAGTTTATAGAACTGTCATTGTTACTGTACGGAAGTAGGGAGAATTATTTGCACTATTTACATTGTTCGGACTGTTGTCCTCGTCTTTGTTGTCGTGTTCACGACGTTGAGACCGTTATACGCTCCGGCCTTCTTCTATATCTGTCTATATTTCTGAGATGAGGTATTGTAATTATTTACACTATTTACATTGTTAGGACTGTTGTCCTCATCTTCATTGCCATATTCACGACGTTTAGACCGTTGTACGCTCCGGCCTTCTTCTATATCTGTCTATATTTCTGAGATCAGGTATTGTAATTATTTACACTATTTACATTGTTAGGACTGTTGTCCTCATCTTCGTTGCCATATTCACGACATTTAGACCGTTGTACGCTCCGGCCTTCCTCTATATCTGTCTATATTTCTGAGATCAGGTATTGTAATTATTTACACTATTTACATTGTTAGGACTGTTGTCCTCATCTTCGTTGCCATATTCACGACATTTAGACCGTTGTACGCTCCGGCCTTCCTCTATATCTGTCTATATTTCTGAGATCAGGTATTGTAATTATTTACACTATTTACATTGTTAGGACTGTTGTCCTCATCTTCGTTGCCATATTCACGACATTTAGACCGTTATACGCTCCGGCCTTCCTCTATATCTGTCTATATTTCTGAGATGAGGTATTGTAATTATTTACACTATTTACATTGTTAGGACTGTTGTCCTCATCTTCGTTGCCATATTCACGACATTTAGACCGTTATACGCTCCGGCCTTCCTCTATATCTGTCTATATTTCTGAGATCAGGTATTGTAATTATTTACACTATTTACATTGTTAGGACTGTTGTCCTCATCTTCATTGCCATATTCACGACATTTAGACCGTTATACGCTCCGGCCTTCCTCTATATCTGTCTATATTTCTGAGATGAGGTATTGTAATTATTTACACTATTTACATTGTTAGGACTGTTGTCCTCATCTTCATTGCCATATTCACGACGTTTAGACCGTTGTACGCTCCGGCCTTCTTCTATATCTGTCTATATTTCTGAGATCAGGTATTGTAATTATTTACACTATTTACATTGTTAGGACTGTTGTCCTCATCTTCATTGCCATATTCACGACGTTTAGACCGTTGTACGCTCCGGCCTTCTTCTATATCTGTCTATATTTCTGAGATGAGGTATTGTAATTATTTACACTATTTACATTGTTAGGACTGTTGTCCTCATCTTCATTGCCATATTCACGACGTTTAGACCGTTGTACGCTCCCGCCTTCTTCTATATCTGTCTATATTTCTGAGATCAGGTATTGTAATTATTTACACTATTTACATTGTTAGGACTGTTGTCCTCATCTTCATTGCCATATTGACGACGTTTAGACCGTTGTACGCTCCGGCCTTCTTCTATATCTGTCTATATTTCTGAGATGAGGTATTGTAATTATTTACACTATTTACATTGTTAGGACTGTTGTCCTCATCTTCATTGCCATATTCACGACGTTTAGACCGTTGTACGCTCCCGCCTTCTTCTATATCTGTCTATATTTCTGAGATGAGGTATTGTAGTTATTTACACTATTTACATTGTTCGGACTGTTGTCCTCATCTTCGTTGCCATATTCACGACGTTTAGACCGTTGTACGCTCCCGCCTTCTTCTATATCTGTCTATATTTCTGAGATCAGGTATTGTAATTATTTACACTATTTACATTGTTAGGACTGTTGTCCTCATCTTCATTGCCATATTCACGACGTTTAGACCGTTGTACGCTCCCGCCTTCTTCTATATCTGTCTATATTTCTGAGATGAGGTATTGTAATTATTTACACTATTTACATTGTTCGGACTGTTGTCCTCATCTTCGTTGCCATATTCACGACGTTTAGACCGTTGTACGCTCCCGCCTTCTTCTATATCTGTCTATATTTCTGAGATCAGGTATTGTAATTATTTACACTATTTACATTGTTAGGACTGTTGTCCTCATCTTCATTGCCATATTCACGACGTTTAGACCGTTGTACGCTCCCGCCTTCTTCTATATCTGTCTATATTTCTGAGATGAGGTATTGTAGTTATTTACACTATTTACATTGTTAGGACTGTTGTCCTCATCTTCGTTGCCATATTCACGACGTTTAGGCCGTTGTACGCTCCCGCCTTCTTCTATATCTGTCTATATTTCTGAGATCAGGTATTGTAATTATTTACACTATTTACATTGTTAGGACTGTTGTCCTCATCTTCATTGCCATATTCACGACGTTTAGACCGTTGTACGCTCCCGCCTTCTTCTATATCTGTCTATATTTCTGAGATGAGGTATTGTAGTTATTTACACTATTTACATTGTTCGGACTGTTGTCCTCATCTTCGTTGCCATATTCACGACGTTTAGACCGTTGTACGCTCCCGCCTTCTTCTATATCTGTCTATATTTCTGAGATCAGGTATTGTAATTATTTACACTATTTACATTGTTAGGACTGTTGTCCTCATCTTCATTGCCATATTGACGACGTTTAGACCGTTGTACGCTCCGGCCTTCTTCTATATCTGTCTATATTTCTGAGATGAGGTATTGTAATTATTTACACTATTTACATTGTTAGGACTGTTGTCCTCATCTTCATTGCCATATTCACGACGTTTAGACCGTTGTACGCTCCCGCCTTCTTCTATATCTGTCTATATTTCTGAGATGAGGTATTGTAGTTATTTACACTATTTACATTGTTCGGACTGTTGTCCTCATCTTCGTTGCCATATTCACGACGTTTAGACCGTTGTACGCTCCCGCCTTCTTCTATATCTGTCTATATTTCTGAGATCAGGTATTGTAATTATTTACACTATTTACATTGTTAGGACTGTTGTCCTCATCTTCATTGCCATATTCACGACGTTTAGACCGTTGTACGCTCCCGCCTTCTTCTATATCTGTCTATATTTCTGAGATGAGGTATTGTAGTTATTTACACTATTTACATTGTTCGGACTGTTGTCCTCATCTTCGTTGCCATATTCACGACGTTTAGACCGTTGTACGCTCCCGCCTTCTTCTATATCTGTCTATATTTCTGAGATCAGGTATTGTAATTATTTACACTATTTACATTGTTAGGACTGTTGTCCTCATCTTCATTGCCATATTCACGACGTTTAGACCGTTGTACGCTCCCGCCTTCTTCTATATCTGTCTATATTTCTGAGATGAGGTATTGTAGTTATTTACACTATTTACATTGTTCGGACTGTTGTCCTCATCTTCGTTGCCATATTCACGACGTTTAGACCGTTGTACGCTCCCGCCTTCTTCTATATCTGTCTATATTTCTGAGATCAGGTATTGTAATTATTTACACTATTTACATTGTTAGGACTGTTGTCCTCATCTTCATTGCCATATTCACGACGTTTAGACCGTTGTACGCTCCCGCCTTCTTCTATATCTGTCTATATTTCTGAGATGAGGTATTGTAGTTATTTACACTATTTACATTGTTCGGACTGTTGTCCTCATCTTCGTTGCCATATTCACGACGTTTAGACCGTTGTACGCTCCCGCCTTCTTCTATATCTGTCTATATTTCTGAGATCAGGTATTGTAATTATTTACACTATTTACATTGTTAGGACTGTTGTCCTCGTCTTTATTGTCGTGTTCACGACGTTTCGGCCGTTGTACGCGCTTGACTTCTTCAGCTGATTGGAATTTCCACACAGACATTTCACCAGAGTCACATGGCACAGTGGATAAAAGCGTTGTAATCCAGTGACCTGACCCAAAAGGTTGTGAGTTCAATAGCTGGCCAAGGCAATAGTGAAAAAAAATTGGGGTGTTGAGCTACTAAAGGGAGATAACTGAAACTGAAACTGAGATATCAGGAAGAGGCATGGCGTGTGGAACTAGAACAATCTACTCCGGTGGACAAAATAAAGGGTTCGGTTGGAAATTTCAATCACCGGAAGAAAGTTTGATCGTACAACGGCTGAAATGTCGCGAATATGGTTATAAAAAGAGGGAAATGGTCCAAAGTATTTAAATAGTGTAAATATATACAATACCTCATCTGAGAAACATAGACAGATCCTGATGAAGGCTGGGACGTACAACGGTGGAAACGTCGTGAATATGGCAACAAAGATGAGGACAACAGTTGGAACAATGTCAATTGTTTAAATAGTGACAATAGCTCATCTCATGAATAAAGACATAGAGTGGGGAGAAATGATCAGCTAATTGTACCAGTACAACAATTAGTTATTTAGTAAGTGTAAATTAAATCTGTACACTTTTACTACCCCGTCTAGATGTGTCAATCCCGTTTGTCGCACTCCCTTAGATAGATAGATAGATAGATAGATAGATAGATAGATAGATAGATAGATAGATATATATGAACACTATAGGATAGATAGATAGATAGATAGATAGATATGAACACTATCGGATAGATAGATAGATAGATAGATAGATAGATAGATAGATAGATAGATAGATAGATAAAAAAACGAGATAGATAGATCGATAGAAAGATCGATCGATAGATAGATAAAAAACGAGATAGATAATAAAAACAAGATAGATAGATAGATAGATAGATAGATAGATAAAAAACGAGATAGATAGTTAGATAATAAAAAAAACAAGATAGATAGATAATAAAAAACAAAAAACGATAGATAGATAGATAGATAGATATGAACACTATAAGATAGATAGATAGATAGATAGATAGATATGAACACTATAGGGTAGATAGATAGATAGATAGATAAAAACGAGATAGATAGATAGATAGATAGATAAAAAACGAGATAGATCGATAGATAGATAGATAGATAGATAAAAAACAAGATAGATAGATAGATAGATAGATAGATAAAAACGAGATAGATAGATAGATAGATAGATAGATAAAAACGAGATAGATCGATAGATAGATAGATAGATAAAAAACGAGATAGATAGATAATAAAAAACAAGATAGATAGATAGATACATAAAAAACGAGATAGATAGATAATAAAAAAACAAGATAGATAGATAATAAAAAGAAGATAGATAGATAGATAGATAGATAGATAGATTAGAAAAAAAACGAAATAGATAGGTATTAAGAGAATGAGATAAATATATAGATAGATAATAAAAAGACCGAGATTGATAGATAGATATGAACAGACTGAGATAGATAGATAGATAGATAGATAGATAGATATGAACACAGGTAGATAGATAGAGAGAGTGATAAATAAATAGACTTGAACAAAGATAGATAGATAGAGAGATAGGGATATATACAGTTGTTACAAAGAAAACATTTTTCTCCATGCTGAAAACTTCAAACATTTGATGCACAAAGAATTAGACAAAATCGATTATAACTACTTGTTCCATTTTTTTCATTGTGAATTATTAGTGAGAAATAATTTCTTTCCCTGCCAAGTACCAATATTCACACAAAGACAGACAGTTAGTCCTACACGCATACACTTATATATATATATATATATATATATATATATATATATATATATATATATATATATATATATATATATATATATATATATATATATATAGTGTATATTACTAGAAACGTTATTTTAGTGCATACCCGTGTTTAAAATAGACGCCTTATTTTTTGACTGACAGCCTCTATGATCGAGCGGTATCAGCATTTGCCCTTTTTATGGAATGCGCTCATCTTTGTTCGAATGCCTCAAGACCAGATCGAAACCCAACCGGTTTGATGTCAGCCAGAGTTCCTACCACTGAGCTATCTTCATTCGACAGAGAGAAACAGCTAAATCTAGCGTATTGTTTTTACGATTCTAAGCAAATGCCAATCAAACGGAGTGCTCCAATTCATTTTACTGAAGAGCTTTGCATTAACGCAGGTGGCTGATGTTTCAACAGTGCCCAATTTAAATATATTTTCTAGAGCTAAGTTATATATATATATATATATATATATATATATATATATATATGTGTGTGTGTGTGTGTGTGTTTGTGTGTGTGTGTGTAATTATTGTCATCCCCAGACAGACTGTTTCCCTGTATCACACGTCTTCAGTGTGGCTAGACGTCCGGTTGTCTTTAGCTAGGATCGAAACCCGACTGAATTGATTCTACCACTAAGCCGTCGGTGCACGGTAGGGATGAAGGATGAATTTTAGTGTATTTATTTTTAAATAAACACACAGTGACCGTTTCTAACACTCATTAACCCCCCCGTGTTGTATATATATATATATATATATATATATATATATATATATATTAATCGTTTCACCCCAAAGCAAAGCAATAAAGTCACTAGGACGCAAGGGGTGGTTACTGAGTGGTAGAAACGGTCACTGTGTGTTTATTTAAAAATAAATCGTTATCTTCTGTCTTCTTAATTCTTGTTCTTTTATTGTCCTCTCTCCTTAATTGTAGTTTTTTTTTCTCATATTTTCTAACACTCAGTAACCACCAATCGGTTCACCCCCAAAGCAAAGCAATAAAGTCACTAGGACGCAAGGTGTGGTTACTGAGTGTTAGAAAATATGAGAAAAAAAACTACAATTAAGGAGAGAGGACAATAAAAGAACAAGCATTAAGAAGACAGAAGATAATGATTGACATTGTATTCGATTCAAAGGCTGAATTAGTTCGACGCCTCATGAGCCGGGTAATAACTCCAGCGCCCTTCCGGAGGAGAGGTAGTGCCTTTGAAGATGGCTCTCCTGGAGCATGAACTTAATATTATTTTCAACTTCCCCGGTTTCAAATAACGGGCAAAATGTTAATATACGGAAAAAAAATCAATTAATCGCCAATAAATCAGCTCGCCAGGCGTATGTTCAATAACATTGGGCCACAATGTTCGTTTACATTTTCTGCTAAGCAACTTAGCTTCAGTCAAACGCTGAGGGTAAAGGCTTTATAATTGTTTTTATTTAAGCAGTTGGAGAAATCTCGTCTTTCATCTTGTTTCCAATAGGTAAACTGTACGCCATAATGGCTTTCGGGCTAGAATTACACACAGAAATGCTGGCAATTCATTCGAAAAGGTAAAAAAAAGCCAAGCGCTGCTCCTCACTTTCGGATTCACAGCGTCGGTTTCAATTGAAGCAAATGTAGAACGAATGCCAGAATCATGTTTCGCCATATTCTCTCCATTTACACAAAAGGACAATGGAAATGAAATACAAAATGCTTCGAGAAAGCAAGAAAACGTCAGCCGCACCCACTCCCAACAAGTAGAGACCCTTTGACCTCCATCAAGTATTTCAACTTCTGTTTCTTATTTTTCTTCCTTCTGACTCAGCAAGCATCACACACAGAAGAACGCGGATGGTTAAAATGCTGTGCTTCAAATGAAAGCGGCTGGAATGAAGATCATTTTCAGTCGGGGAATAAATGTCAGAATTGGATGACATAATTAAACATTGAGCGCGTTTGTTTAAAGATGGCGGAAGCATTTCTTTATTCATCACTTACAATTTCACTCCTTCTATAGTAGCTATATAATATCTATCTAGCTATCACTCTCTATCTGTCTAAATCTTTTCCAATTTATCTATCTATCTATCTATCTATCTATCTATCTATCTATCTATCTATCTATCTATCTATCTATCTATCTCTTCTCCAGTCTATCTATCTATCTATCTATCTATCTATCTATCTATCTATCTATCGAAATCTTTTCCTATCTATCTATCTATCTATCTATCTATCTATCTATCTATCTATCTATCTAAATCTTTTCCAATCTATCTATCTATCTATCTATCTATCTATCTAAATCTTTTCGAATCTATCTATCTATCTATCTATCTATCTATCTATCTATCTATCTATCTATCTATCTATCTCTTTTCCTATCTATCTATCTATCTATCTATCTATCTATCTATCTATCTATCTATCTATCTATATCTTTTCCAATCTATCTATCTATCTCTTTTCCAGTCCATCTATCTATCTATCTATCTATCTATCTATCTATCTATCTATCTATCTATCTATCTATCTATCTAAATCTAATCTTATCTATCTATCTATCTATCTATCTATCTATCTATCTATCTATCTATCTAAATATTTTCCAATCTATCTATCTCTTTTCCAATCTATCTATCTATCTATCTATCTATCTATCTATCTATCTATCTATCTATCTATCTATCTAAATCTTTTCCAGTCTATCTATCTATCTATCTATCTATCTATCTATCTATCTATCTATCTATCTATCTATCTATCTAAATCTTTTCCAGTCTATCTATCTATCTATCTATCTATCTATCTATCTATCTATCTATCTCAGTCTTTTCATACCTATCTAATTTTGTTGATTTTTCTTTTCCTCCCATAAATCTAGCATACTTTAAAAACTATTCTATCACAGACACACATACACCAACACACACACAGAGAATACATTTAAGAATTATCCCCCCAATCACATACACATATATGTGTTTGGAGTGATAATTCTTAGATGTTTGAATGAATTAAGGTTTGAAAGTCTGCCAAACGAATGTGCTTTCCATAGACACACAGACACGCACACGCACGCAGACACACACACATATAAGTATCAGTGCGTGTGCGTGTGTGTGTGCGCGTGCATGTGTCTGTTTGGAAATTACTTTCATTTGGCAGACTTTTCTTTCAAACCTTAATTCATTTATACATTTAAGAATTGTCTTGGACCTCATAGTAACCATGGCACCTGCTTTGCCCTTCCCCCGACTCCAGGTCAGTGCAACGATAATGAAGGATTGGCTACAAAAAACAAATATTAACCTAAGAATATCTTTGACATGACATCCAACTCGTTTGGAAGCAATAATTAGAATTGACTTGAATTAAATGAATTTTGTAAGTCAGTTATATGACAAGCTCTCAGGCGATGATGCATCTTTTGATACATGACTGACGAGGCAGATTTTTCTCGCAGTAGATTGTCATTTCTTTCGGCGGTAGACCAGTTGCCATCGAAGGCAATAGAACCTGGTCTACCCACCAAAGCGGAGGGGAAGAGGATTCATACCTTTCCCAAGGGTATTAGCACGTAAGTGAATGTAATGGATTCGACTGCAATTTGAACTCGGCTCCCCGATTCTTAATCCCAGCTGCTATCCATCACTCCTCCGGGAAAATCTAGAAGAGGATTCATACCTTCCCCAAGGGTATTAGCACGTAAGTGAATGTAATGGATACGACTGGAATTCGAACTCGGCTCTCCGATTCCTCAATCCGAGCCGCTATCCATTACGCCTCCGGGAAAATCTAGAAGAGGATCCATACCTTTTCCAAGGGTATTATCGCGTAAGTAAATGTAATGGATACGACTGGAATTCGAACTCGGCTCTCCGATTCCTCAATCCGAGCCGCTATCCATCACTCCTCCGGGAAAATCTAGAAGAGGATTCATACCTTTCCCAAGGGTATTAGCACGTAAGTGAATGTAATGGATTCGACTGGAATTCGAACTCGGCTCTCCGATTCCTCAATCCGAGCCGCTATCCAATACTCCTCCGGGAAAATCTAGAAGAGGATTCATACCTTTCCCAAGGGTATTAGCACGTAAGTGAATGTAATGGATTCGACTGGAATTCGAACTCGGCTCTCCGATTCCTCAATCCGAGCCGCTATCCATTACTCCTCCGGGAAAATCTAGAAGAGGATTCATACCTTTCCCAAGGGTATTAGCACGTAAGTGAATGTAATGGATTCGACTGGAATTCGAACTCGGCTCCGCGATTCCTCAATCCGAGCCGCTATCTATTAATCCTCCGGGAAAATCAAGAAGAGGATTCATACCTTTCCCAAGGGTATCAGCACGTAAGTGAATGTAATGGATTCGACTGGAATTCGAACTCGGCTCTCCGATTCCTCAATCCGAGCCGCTATCTATTAATCCTCCGGGAAAATCAAGAAGAGGATTCATACCTTCCCCAAGGGTATTAGCACATAAGTGAATGTAATGGATTCGACTGGAATTCGAACTCGGCTCTCCGATTCCTCAATCCGAGCCGCTATCTATTAATCCTCCGGGAAAATCTAGAAGAAGATTCATACCTTTCCCAAGGGTATCAGCACGTAAGTGAATGTAATGGATTTGACTGGAATTCGAACTCGGCTCTCCGATTCCTCAATCCCAGCCGCTATCTATTAATCCTCCGGGAAAATCAAGAAGAGGATTCATACCTTTCTCCAGGGGTATTAGCACGTAAGTGAATGTAATGGATTCGACTGGAATTCGAACTCGGCTCTCCGATTCCTCAATCCGAGCCGCTATCCATTACTCCTCCGGGAAAATCTAGAAGAGGATTCATACCTTTCCCAAGGGTATTAGCACGTAAGTGAATGTAATGGATTCGACTGGAATTCGAACTCGGCTCTCCGATTCCTCAATCCGAGCCGCTATCCATTACTCTTCCGGGAAAATCTAGAAGATGATTCATACCTTTCCCAAGGGTACTAGCACGTAAGTGAATGTAATGGATTCGACTAGAATTCCTACGCGGCTCTCCGATTCCTGAATATGAGCCGCTATAGATTGCTCCTCCGGGAAAATCTAGAAGAGAATTCATACCTTCCCCAAGGGTATTAGCACGTAAGTGAATGTAATGGATTCGAGTGGAATTCGAACTCGGCTCCCCGATTCCTCAATCCGAGCCGCTATCCATTACTCCTCCGGGAAAATCTAGAAGAGGATTCATACCTTTCCCAAGGGTATTAGCACGTAAGTGAATGTAATGGATTCGACTGGAATTCGAACTCGGCTCTCCGATTCCTCAATCCGAGCCGCTATCCAATACTCCTCCGGGAAAATCTAGAAGAGGATTCATACCTTTCCCAAGGGTATTAGCACGTAAGTGAATGTAATGGATTCGACTGGAATTCGAACTCGGCTCCCCGATTCCTCAATACGAGCCGCTATCCAATACTCCTCCGGGAAAATCTAGAAGAGGATTCATACCTTTCCCAAGGGTATTAGCACGTAAGTGAATGTAATGGATTCGACTGGAATTCGAACTCGGCTCTCCGATTCCTCAATCCCAGCCGCTATCTATTAATCCTCCGGGAAAATCAAGAAGAGGATTCATACCTTTCCCAAGGGTATTAGCACGTAAGTGAATGTAATGGATTCGACTGGAATTCGAACTCGGCTCTCCGATTCCTCAATCCGAGCCGCTATCCATTACTCCTCCGGGAAAATCTAGAAGAGGATTCATACCTTTCCCAAGGGTATTAGCACGTAAGTGAATGTAATGGATTCGACTGGAATTCGAACTCGGCTCTCCGATTCCTCAATCCGAGCCGCTATCCATTACTCCTCCGGGAAAATCAAGAAGAGGATTCATACCTTTCCCAAGGGTATTAGCACGTAAGTGAATGTAATGGATTCGACTAGAATTCGAACTCGGCTCCCCGATTCCTCAATCCGAGCCGCTATCTATTAATCCTCCGGGAAAATCAAGAAGAGGATTCATACCTTCCCCAAGGGTATTAGCACGTAAGTGAATGTAATGGATTTGACTGGAATTCGAACTCGGCTCTCCGATTCCTCAATCCCAGCCGCTATCTATTAATCCTCCGGGAAAATCAAGAAGAGGATTCATACCTTTCCCAAGGGTATTAGCACGTAAGTGAATGTAATGGATTCGACTGGAATTCGAACTCGGCTCTCCGATTCCTCAATCCGAGCCGCTATCCATTACTCTTCCGGGAAAATCTAGAAGATGATTCATACCTTTCCCAAGGGTACTAGCACGTAAGTGAATGTAATGGATTCGACTAGAATTCCTACTCGGCTCTCCGATTCCTGAATATGAGCCGCTATAGATTGCTCCTCCGGGAAAATCTAGAAGAGAATTCATACCTTCCCCAAGGGTATTAGCACGTAAGTGAATGTAATGGATTCGAGTGGAATTCGAACTCGGCTCCTCGATTCCTCAATACGAGCCGCTATCCATTACGCCTCCGGGAAAATCTAGAAGTGGATCCATACCTTCTCCAAGGGTATTATCGCGTAAGTAAATGTAATGGATTCGACTGGAATTCGAACACGGCTCTCCGATTCCTCAATCCGAGCCGCTATCCATTACTCCTCCGGGAAAATCTAGAAGATGATTCATACCTTCCCCAAGGGTATTAGCACGCAAGTGAATGTAATGGATTCGACTGGAATTCGAACTCGGCTCTCCGATTCCTCAATCCCAGCCGCTATCCATTACTCCTCCGGGAAAATCTAGAAGAGGATTCATACCTTCCCCAAGGGTATTAGCACGTAAGTGAATGTAATGGATTCGACTAGAATTCGAACTCGGCTCCCCGATTCCTCAATCCGAGCCGCTATATATTAATCCTCCGGGAAAATCAAGAAAAGGATTCATACCTTCCCCAAGGGTATTAGCACGTAAGTGAATGTAATGGATTTGACTGGAATTCGAACTCGGCTCTCCGATTCCTCAATCCGAGCCGCTATCCATTACTCCTCCGGGAAAATCTAGAAGATGATTCATACCTTTCCCAAGGGTACTAGCACGTAAGTGAATGTAATGGATTCGACTAGAATTCCTACTCGGCTCTCTGATTCCTG
Source organism: Acanthosepion esculentum (assembly GCA_964036315.1). NCBI lineage: Eukaryota > Metazoa > Mollusca > Cephalopoda > Sepiida > Sepiidae > Acanthosepion > Acanthosepion esculentum. Next base: position 75,678,066 of record OZ038514.1, read on the forward strand.
AATATGAGCCGCTATAGATTGCTCCTCCGGGAAAATCTAGAAGAGAATTCATACCTTCCCCAAGGGTATTAGCACGTAAGTGAATGTAATGGATACGACTGGAATTCGAACTCGGCTCTCCGATTCCTCAATCCGAGCCGCTATCCATTACGCCTCAGGGAAAATCTAGAAGAGGATCCATACCTTTTCCAAGGGTATTATCGCGTAAGTAAATGTAATGGATACGACTGGAATTCGAACTCGGCTCTCCGATTCCTCAATCCGAGCCGCTATCCATTACTCCTCCGGGAAAATCTAGAAGAGGATTCATACCTTTCCCAAGGGTATTAGCACGTAAGTGAATGTAATGGATTCGACTGGAATTCGAACTCGGCTCTCCGATTCCTCAATCCGAGCCGCTATCCATTACTCCTCCGGGAAAATCTAGAAGAGGATTCATACCTTCCCCAAGGGTATTAGGACGTAAGTGAATGTAATGGATTCGACTGGAATTCGAACTCGGCTCCGCGATTCCTCAATCCGAGCCGCTATCTATTAATCCTCCGGGAAAATCAAGAAGAGGATTCATACCTTTCCCAAGGGTATCAGCACGTAAGTGAATGTAATGGATTCGACTGGAATTCGAACTCGGCTCTCCGATTCCTCAATCCGAGCCGCTATCTATTAATCCTCCGGGAAAATCTAGAAGAGGATTCATACCTTTCCCAAGGGTATCAGCACGTAAGTGAATGTAATGGATTTGACTGGAATTCGAACTCGGCTCTCCGATTCCTCAATCCCAGCCGCTATCTATTAATCCTCCGGGAAAATCAAGAAGAGGATTCCTACCTTTCCCAAGGGTATTAGCACGTAAGTGAATGTAATGGATTCGACTGGAATTCAAACTCGGCTCTCCGATTCCTCAATCCGAGCCGCTATCCATTACTCCTCCGGGAAAATCTAGAAGAGGATTCATACCTTTCCCAAGGGTATTAGCACGTAAGTGAATGTAATGGATTCGACTGGAATTCGAACTCGGCTCTCCGATTCCTCAATCCGAGCCGCTATCCATTACTCCTCCAGGAAAATCAAGAAGAGTATTCATACCTTTCCCAAGGGTATTAGCACGTAAGTGAATGTAATGGATTCGACTAGAATTCGAACTCGGCTCTCCGATTCCTCAATACGAGCCGCTATGCATTACTCTTCCGGGAAAATCTAGAAGATGATTCATACCTTTCCCAAGGGTACTAGCACGTAAGTGAATGTAATGGATTCGACTAGAATTCCTACTCGGCTCTCCGATTCCTGAATATGAGCCGCTATAGATTGCTCCTCCGGGAAAATCTAGAAGAGAATTCATACCTTCCCCAAGGGTATTAGCACGTAAGTGAATGTAATGGATACGACTGGAATTCGAACTCGGCTCTCCGATTCCTCAATCCGAGCCGCTATCCATTACGCCTCCGGGAAAATCTAGAAGAGGATCCATACCTTTTCCAAGGGTATTATCGCGTAAGTAAATGTAATGGATACGACTGGAATTCGAACTCGGCTCTCCGATTCCTCAATCCGAGCCGCTATCCATTACTCCTCCGGGAAAATCTAGAAGAGGATTCATACCTTTCCCAAGGGTATTAGCACGTAAGTGAATGTAATGGATTCGACTGGAATTCGAACTCGGCTCTCCGATTCCTCAATCCGAGCCGCTATCTATTAATCCTCCGGGAAAATCAAGAAGAGGATTCATACCTTCCCCAAGGTTATTAGCACGTAAGTGAATGTAATGGATTCGACTGGAATTCGAACTCGGCTCTCCGATTCCTCAATCCGAGCCGCTATCTATTAATCCTCCGGGAAAATCTAGAAGAGGATTCATACCTTTCCCAAGGGTATTAGCACGTAACTGAATGTAATGGATTCGACTGGAATTCAAACTCGGCTCTCCGATTCCTCAATCCTAGCCGCTATCTATTAATCCTCCGGGAAAATCAAGAAGATGATTCATACCTTTCCCAAGGGTATTAGCACGTAAGTGAATGTAATGGATTCGACTGGAATTCGAACTCGGCTCTCCGATTCCTCAATCCGAGCCGCTATCTATTAATCCTCCGGGAAAATCAAGAAGAGGATTCCTACCTTTCCCAAGGGTATTAGCACGTAAGTGAATGTAATGGATTCGACTGGAATTCAAACTCGGCTCTCCGATTCCTCAATCCGAGCCGCTATCCATTACTCCTCCGGGAAAATCTAGAAGAGGATTCATACCTTTCCCAAGGGTATTATCACGTAAGTGAATGTAATGGATTCGACTGGAATTCGAACTCGGCTCTCCGATTCCTCAATCCGAGCCGCTATCCATTACTCCTCCAGGAAAATCAAGAAGAGGATTCATACCTTTCCCAAGGGTACTAGCACGTAAGTGAATGTAATGGATTCGACTAGAATTTCTACTCGGCTCTCCGATTCCTGAATATGAGCCGCTATAGATTGCTCCTCCGGGAAAATCTAGAAGAGAATTCATACCTTCCCCAAGGGTATTAGCACGTAAGTGAATGTAATGGATTCGAGTGGAATTCGAACTCGGCTCCCCGATTCCTCAATCCGAGCCGCTATCCATTACTCCTCCGGGAAAATCTAGAAGAGGATTCATACCTTTCCCAAGGGTATTAGCACGTAAGTGAATGTAATGGATTCGACTGGAATTCGAACTCGGCTCTCCGATTCCTCAATCCTAGCCGCTATCTATTAATCCTCCGGGAAAATCAAGAAGATGATTCATACCTTTCCCAAGGGTATTAGCACGTAAGTGAATGTAATGGATTCGACTGGAATTCGAACTCGGCTCTCCGATTCCTCAATCCGGGCCGCTATCCATTACGCCTCTGGGAAAATCTAGAAGAGGATCCATACCTTTCCCAAGGGTATTAGCACGTAAGGGAATGTAATGGATTCGACTGGAATTCGAACTCGGCTCTCCGATTCCTCAATCCCAGCCGCTATCTATTAATCCTCCGGGAAAATCAAGAAGAGGATTCATACCTTTCCCAAGGGTATTAGCACGTAAATGAATGTAATGGATTCGACTGGAACTCGAACTCGGCTCTCCGATTCCTCAATCCCAGCCGCTATCTATTAATCCTCCGGGAAAATCTAGAAGAGGATTCATACCTTTCCCAAGGGTATTAGCACGTAAGTGAATGTAATGGATTCGACTGGAATTCGAACTCGCCTCTCCGATTCCTCAATCCCAGCCGCTATCTATTAATCCTCCGGGAAAATCTAGAAGAGTATTCATACCTTTCCCAAGGGTATTAGCACGTAAGTGAATGTAATGGATTCGACTGGAATTCTAACTCCGTTCTCCGATTCCTCAATCCGAGCCGCTATCCATTACTCCTCCGGGAAAATCTAGAAGAGGATTCATACCTTTCCCATACTTTTCATACTCATATTCATACTTTTCACGTAAGTGAATGTAATGGATTCGACTGGAATTCGAACTCGACTCTCCGATTCCTCAATCCATTATTCGACCATGCCTCTTCAAACATAACACATATTGCACTTACAAAGTAAATAAAACAATTAATCATTTTTTTTTAATCATTTCACTTCAAATAACGCAATAAAAACGTGACGGAGTGTGATAGAATATGAGAGAAAAAACATTATTAAACGGAGAGCAAAATAAATGAACTGGAATTAAGAAAAGAGAATGCAACGATTGACTTTGCATGTAACAAAAGAAATGTTCGACTGAACTGGCCCCTGTTCTCTACAGATTATATAACTACTGCTTCAATGAATCTTGTTTTCCACACTGTTGGAAGTCCTCATCCATTGTTCTTGTCATTAACAAATCTGGAGACCCTTCTCACCCTTCTAATTACCGTCCTATCTGTCTCCTACTACTCTTCGGCAAAGTTTTCGAAGCCTTAATCACCGTTATGCACCTTACATCCCATGATCTGCTCTCCGACAAGCAATATGGTTTCCGCTTTGCCCGTTCAACAGCTGATGTTCTCACGGCCAAAACTGAAATTGTTTACCAAGCCCTTCATAATAACGGAGAAGCTCGTGCCGTTGCTCCAGATATCTCCAAAGAATTTGATAGCGTTTGGCATGCTGGTCTTCTTCGCAATCTTCAGGGTTATGGAATTTCAGGTCGATTGTTTGACGTAATACAACCATTCCTGTCAAACTGTGTACTGAAGGTCGTTCTCAACGGATTCTCGTCCAGCTCCTATCCCACGAACGCAGGTGTTCCTCAAGGCTCCATCCTAGGCCCTACTCTGTTCCTTATCTTCATAAACGATCTTCCTGACGCCATAGATACCCAAGTAAGCATCTACGCTGACGACACTACAATCTACTCCTGCCTCAAAAACAAATCTAGTGTCGCTGTCAAAACTAACCTGGCCGTTTGTCTCGAAAAGGACCTCCAATCGGTTGTGAACTGGGGCAGGAATTGTCTGGTTAACTTTAACGCCTCAAAAACAAAACTGCTCTCTATTACTCACCACAGAAAGCCATCCCTGCCCCCCCCCCCATTATAACGTCTGACGCTCAACTCCATGAGAGCACCTCTTGGCGACTACCCGGTCTCACATTGACTGCTAACCTGAGATGGAACAATACATTGAGTCAATAGCTTCGTCCACCGCAAGGAAAGAAAAACTGACAAGTTAGTGCTACGCAGTTCGCTGTCTAGCTTGCAACAGACAAGTCCTTTGTTTTGGAGCAGAGAGTGACTCAGTCGCTCTTCTGTCTTTGGATAGAGACCCGGCTGAGAAAAAACAGACATGTACACGAGGCCACTTTTGCGGTGGCTTGGTAAATTTTGACCAATTTCGCGGGCGGAAATGTTTGGATTCCCCACATAAAACTTGATCATGTGTCGCATCTATTCAGGAATGTGGCGACCGATAAGTACGGATCACATCGGAGTCCCTCCCAAGCTCGAAACAAGACCTCTGTCTTCGGGCAGAGGGTGACTCAGTCAGGACTTTGTCTTCAGATAGAGATTCGGCTGAAAAAATATAGTTAGTACTATACCCGTGACAGCTTTTGCAGGAATTGGGTTAATTTTGACCAATGGCCTGTGTGGAAATGCTTGGTTTTCCTACAGTAAAACTAACCTTGTTTTAGTGGGGGAACTGGTAAATCCTAGTCGCATCGGAATCAGACAGTTCGCTGTCAGGTTCGTGACAGAAAAACCTGTCTTCGGACAGAGGGTGACTCAGTCTGGTCTCTGTCTTCGGATAGAGACTCAGCTGAGAACAACTAACAAGCTTGCGACTAACAAAACCTCTGTTTTTGGGCAGAGGGTGACTCAGCCGGGGCTCTGTCTTCGGATAGAGACTTGGGTGAGAAAAAGACAAATGATGGCAAGTGGAAACGCTGGGGTTACCTACAGTAATCTCGACCTTGAGATCACAACTTATCTAACTGGAGGACTGAATAAATACTAGTCGTATCGCTGTCTTCATATTAACTATACAGGCGTACGGCAATAGGCTAAGTATTACGTATAGAGAATACTTAACGAATCACTTTATACCAAGTACAAGTGTGTGTTATACAAATTACTCTCTAATGGGAAGTTATAATACTTTGTAAAAAATCAGTTTGTAGATCAGATTTAATTGACATTTTTGTGAAGAGAATTTTTGTCGAGATTCAAATGTATTGCTGGTATTTTTTTTAAATGCATTACTTAATATTTTGTTTTCATAAATGTAGTACTAGTATTCTTACTATACTAATCCATTTTTACACTTCCATAATGTTTTGACCCCGTTTTGGTGGTTAACTATTTGCCTATATCTGGGACCGTAACGGACGCTACCACCCCGTGTCAGAGTGGACCTGGGAACAACAGGATGTAGTTTATCGTCAAACCCAGGAAGACAGTGATAGATAAACATAAAAGATACATTATGTTTCATGATAGAGAATGAATATTTGTCAAAGCTGCCGAATCTACGTCCGTTATATCAGTTTGGGCTTTATATAGATTCCTACCCCACGGCGAGAACATGAAAAATTGACAAAAATAGAAGACACAAAAAATTATTAACATACTGGCGCTCCCTGTATATATATATATATATATATATATATATATATATATATATATATATATATAATATAATATAATATAAAAAAACAACTGAAAAGTTGCAAATTAAAAAAATTAATGTTTTTTTTGTGAAAGCATTTATATTTATATATATATATATATATATATATTTGATATTTCAGATCAGCCCCGATCTTTCATCAGAAATAGCTGTTTTCAGAAGTTTGTTTACATTAAGTAGCGTCCGTTGCGAGACGCGGACGTTACGTGATATGGAATGCAACTGTTTTTGAATATTTCTAACGTAAATCTAACTGTAGTAATATTTTAGATGTTGTTTAAAAATCTTTTTAACTATATATAAAAAATGTTTTGTTTAACTATTGAAATAATTATAAAGATTTAAAATACCCAAGTCTTTATTTAACCCTAGTTTATATGTATTTAATTTTAAAATCCAGTATTTTTCTTTTTTTCTGCCTGTGTATGTGGAACTGAAATCAGAATCTATCAATACACATTTACAGTTTTCTAATGAGTGTCCTGGTTGATTAAAATGTTCAGCTATGGGGGAATAAGGATTGTTTTGACGTATAGTTAGTTTATGGTTGTTGAAGCGAAATCTAAAATTATTTCCAGATTCACCAATATATCCACTATTGGGACATGTGCAGAATAAATAAGTATACGTGGCTTCTCATTATGCTATATATATATATATATATATATATATATATATATATATATATATATATATATATATATATATATATATATACACACCGTTTGGTGTTGTTGGATTTTAAATCAGTCTGCTGAAATTAGAGTGTTTTTATTATATATTTTCTTTTCTTGCATATATGATAACATACATATATGTATACATACATACACACCAACTGAGGCATATATATATATATATATATATATATATATATATATATATATATATGAATGAAGAAATATAGTTTTAAGGTGTGCTATACTTATGGGGTAAAGTGCTCAATATCAGAGATAGAGCGTATGTAAATATAAATATAAAAGTGAACATTGAAGTCAACACTCAGAGGCGACAGACTGTTTCATGCTGGACGCAATCGTCAGACCGCGAATGCTGGATATTTCCTCAGTTAACAAAACAATCCCACCAAAATAAAATAACCGTCAGAATCGACTACAACAACCAATTCAAAAATTGGACGTAAAAATAGCTATAACTATTATATATCGATAAAAAAAACATCACTACGTGGATTGGTTGTTGTAGTCGATTCTGACTGTTATTTTGGTGGGATTGGTTTGTTAATTTGTTTATTATTATTATTTACTTCATCAATAAATAAACAAACAAACCACTCCTGCAAAATAACCGCCAGAATAGATTACCCACAATGCACCACTGACGCATATATATAAATAGCCGAGGAAATATCCAGCATTCGCGGTCTGACGATTGCGTCCAACATGAAACAGCTTGCGCCTAGGAATGTTGACTTCAATGTTCAATTTATATATATATATATATATATATATATATATATATATATATATATATATATTTAAAGCTTTTTGGTATACTTTTAGATATATGTACACAAATACATACCTACACATATATATCTGTTCATCCACACATCCACACACACACACACACACACACACACACACACACACACACACACACACACACACACATACGCACGCATATACATATTATAGAGACTGTCTATGTATACCTGTACAGATGTATACCTACGTGGATTTCTTATATATATCAGAGTGGTCATACAGATATGAAACAGAGATATCCACCGTCAAAGATGATAATTTGTTATTTTGACATAGAAAATTGCTATGTGACGATAACGGTCGCGGAATAGCAGACGCAGTTCGCAAATTCAAGATGCGGTTCTATGACGTCATAGCACGAAGCCGAAATATTAACAGATCAGATATCAAGATACAGTGTAATGTGTTGCGTCTAGATGAAATGTAATTTTGTTGAGTGTGGGTTGCTTTGCTCTAAAGTAGATGCCCTCCAATATCTTAAGTTTCTTTTTACTTTGTTTATGCGTGAGTATTATTGTGTTATCAACTAATATATGTCTAATATTATGTACATGGCTAGGTTTTTCTAAGGAATTTTGTTTAATAGAACTAAGATCAGAAAGGTCACAGGTAAGTCTACGAGATAGCGTGGTTGTAGTAAAACCAATATATATAGCAGGTTTATTATTAGCATCAGAGATACAGTCTCTGAAAGGCATGTAAATTGATACACTACATTTTTTTGTAGAGGATTTATATATATTCTCGATATTTTCGATACTTCCGTTTTTCGCAAACCCACTTTCACTGGTTTATATACCAGTTGGAATTCCTTTGTCCCCAAGTCCCGTAAGACAGGTCTGATTGAAACACTGGTTCACCGCGCTTTGGTGATTTGTTCCCCAATTTATTGGACTGGGAACTTGAGAAGTTACACAGTATTTTTGTAAATAATGGGTATCCTTCCAACATAATCAAGCGTGTTATCGCTAGAAAAGTTAGACGATTTAAGGAACCCACTGTTTTAGGACCAAGTCGTTGTCCCATTTACTTAAAGTTACCCTGGCTTGGCAGGAACGGAAAGCTTATCGCTGATTAGGTTTCGTCTTGCATTTCTTCATGTTACTTTGCTGTGAAATTGCGGACCATTTTTAAGACCAGAAATGTGTTCCCCTCGTTTATGTACTATCTAAGTAAATATTCAGTGATTTATCAATTTAAGTGCCGATGTGATTCGGTATATATAGGACGGACTGGTCTTCGTTTGGAAACGCGCGTTTCTCAGCATGTTCCCTCACATCTACGTAATCCCGAACACAGGAATAGAGTTTCTCAGTCGGTCCAAGAGTCGGCTATTGGCCAACGTTTGATGGACAACCAGGACTGTGCCTCTGCTTATCAGGACACTTGGTTTTCTGTCCTGCACAGCGTCCAAACCGAATTTAATTTACGTGTTTTGGAAGCTGTATATTTAAAATTTCATCGCCCAAATATATGCAGGCAGAAAGACCATTTCACAAGATCATTAAAACTCTTGGAAGCATTGCGAGTTAAAATGTTTTTCCCTTTTATTAACTCTTTCTGAGCTGAGATTTACACCCCCTTACGTTTTAATTATATTTTCAATAAATTTAATTTTAAACGAGCTCGCACTTTTCTTCCATTTTAGTAAATATTTCAATATATGTGTCCCCTTTATACTAATAAATAATGTACCAACGCGTTACCTATGACTAAGTGTTGGCCGAAAGATATCTCGGGTGTTCATGTCTATAATAAAAAAAATATAAAATAAAAATAAAAAATAGTTTTAATTAATAAAATGGCGTCGCTGCGGTTTAAATCTATTCCGAGGTTCTGTGGGTACAAGTCTTTATTCATATATATATATATATATATATATATATATATATATATATATATATATATATATATATATATATATATGCCTATGCACACATATACATGTATATGTAACCCTCATATATAAACACATATATATATATATACATGCATATAAATATATATATAAGTTTGTGGGGTACGCTGTTTCTATCGGATATTATTGGTCACATTGGTCCGTTTGCTTGCATACTAATGTTTTTATTTTGGTCTACTCATTTAACGCAATCTCTATCCTTATGCAAGCTATATTTATATATTCATATGTTTTCCATGTAGATCAAGTTTTCCTAAACATTTCACAAGAATGTTCAGGTCATACTTTAATGAATAATCTTCTCTCATCTCTCATCTAGGTATTCTACATATTGTTCGTTCTGGAAGGATTTTGATCCTGAAGATTACATTTCTTGTTAAAGTGTTTTGGACAAGTTAAAGTGTTTTGGACTGCTAGTAGTTCTATTGATAGACTCATAATTTTGATAAGTGGCTCGTCATGTTAATTGTTCGATGATGCTTCCGTTCATTCAGGCTTCGGGTCTTTAGTAAACCTATCTTATGAGACACAGGTATAGATATTCTATATATTGTTCGTTCCGAAAGCATTCTTCTGATCATGGAGATTGTATTTCTTGTTAGAGTGTCTTGAACAGTGTAAATTTTTCTTTCTTATTTCCGGTATATTACGAGCACTGTTGATAGAATTCTAATTATTAGTTAAGTGGCTCGCCAAGTTAACTGTTCCGTGACGCTCATATTCACTCTGACTTTGTATCTTTTTAAAATCACCATATCCTTTTGCCATACATTACGCTAAATATCAGCAAGTTGTTGATTAATGAAGAACGGTTACAGAAGATAACTGTTCGTAGCGTTTAACAAATATTATAGCTAATTGAAACAATTCTGTACATCTAAAAAGCCATTCTTATTCACAGCGAAGCGATAAGTAGCCGTATTGATGCAGGAAAAGAAATTCAAAGAAACGGGAATTTTAATGGTTTGATCTTGGGTTCATCGCAAAAAATTGCGTAAATAAACAAGAATGATACACGTTGAATTTGCCGAAGGCGTTGTTTTCGTCTTGTTCAACGTTATCTATCGCCAAAAAATATTGTCCGGTAACGCAAGATTCAAAGAGGGAGAATATACGAAGCCATTTCGATTTAAAAAAAAAAGAAGATATTATAGTGTATTTTTTCCTCACTAGATAAAATTCGTAATCGTTTTCATCGAATGCTTCGTTGTAAGTTAATAGTATATATAGACAGGCAACAACATATGCAAAACTAACGGACACACAGGCAGACACACAGACATATATATATATATATATATATATATATATATATATATATATATATATATATATGAAGAAATATAGTGTTAAGGTGTACTATATTTATGGGAGAAAGTGCTCACTATCAGAGATTGGAGGTCCTTTTCGAGACGAACGGCCAGGTTAGTTTTGTCGGCAACACTAGTTTTGTTTTTGAGGCAGGAGTAATTTGTAGTGTCGTCAGCGTAGATGCTTACTTGGGTATCTATGGCGTCAGGAAGATCGTTGATGAAGATAAGGAACAGAGTAGGACCAAGGATGGACCCTTGAGGAACACCTGCGTTCGTGGGATAGGAGATGGAGGAGAATCCATTGAGAACGACCTTCAGCACACAGTTTGACAGGAATTATTGTATTACGTTAAACAATCGACCGGAAATTCCATAACCCTGAAGCTTGCGAAGAAGGCCGGCATGCCAAACCCTATCAAACGCTTTGGAGATGTCTAGGGCCACGGCGCGAGCTTCTCCGTTATTTTGAAGACCTTGGTAGACAATTTCAGTGATGGCCGCAAGCACATCAGCTGTAGATCGGGCAAAGCGGAAGCCATATTTCTTGTCTGAGAGCAGATCATGGGATGTAAGGTGGTTAACCACTTCGGCGTTGATCAAGGCTTCGAAAACTCTGCCGAAGAGGGGTAGGAGACTGATAAGACGATAATTAGAAGGGGTCACCAGAGTTCTTAAAGACAGGAATTATCGATGAGGACTTCCAGCAGTCTGGAAAGTAGTTGTATAGTTTGGAGATGGCGGGTGCAAGTTCAGGCGCGTATTTCTTCAAGACAATGGCTGGTATCCCATCTCCACTGCTAGCCTTGTGGGGGTCTAAATTAGAGATAATGCCCAGTACCAAATACGGGGTTATGTGAAACCCGCTAAATGGGGCTTCAGTTCTAAGAGGGAAATTGGGTATGGGTACACCGGAAGAGTCGAGCATTGAATTGAATGAAAATTTTCGTACAAAGCATTCAGCCTTGTCGGCAGAAGAGGTCAGGACCTCAAACTATTTGAACAAAGGAAGTAGAGAGGGTTTGCCATTGTTAAGTACACTCTTGCAGAGACGCCAATAATCCTTGGAACCGAATTTGAGAGATGCAATACGTTCCTTTATTCAAGCACCAAATGGTGACTTTGCTTCATTGAGGACACGCTTACACTCGTCACGGGCGGAGGCAAAGAGACGTCTATTGCAGTCGGAGATATCGCTACGAAATAGGTGGAAGAAGTGGTTCCTATGGGCAATGGCGGCGGAGCAAGCACCGGAGAACCAAGGGGAGGAGCGCGATTTGACCTTAAATTTCCTTGAGGGGATGAAAGCTTCGATTCCAGCTTTAACCCAGGAGGAGACCTCGGAAGCACATTCTTGAACGGGTGGCGTAAAGACAACATCCCAGTGGACATCGCGGAGCTCGTTGATAGCAGAACGAGGTTCTAGTGGTAGGAGGTTCTTTGCAGGGGGTGGTAGGAGAATCTTTAAAGGAAATGTTAACAGACACTACAGCATGATCGGAGTTACCAAGAGGGCAGAGCTGCGTGGCGCTACAAGACTCGGGGATGGAGTTAAAACACAGATCGAGAAGAGAGGCCTTACCGACCCGGTTGTAGGCAAACCGCGTGGGGAAGTCAACTATCTGTGTGAGGGATTGAGAAACTGAAAAATTAAGTGTTTGAATGCCTGCAAGGTCAGTAGTAGCATTCTTAAGCCACTTGGTATGATGGGCGTTAAAATTGACAAACACTAATATGTGAGCAAACCGATGGAGAGAGAGAGCCTTGTCTATGCTGTCAGAAATGCTATCGATTATTCCACAGTCTTGAGAGGATGGAGAGCGATAAAGGAAGAAGAGAAAGCTTACAGCATTGAGAAGAGATAGCCGGAGACACATGTACGAATGGTCTGGCGAGATCGAGTGACAACTCTCTCGCCAGTGGGAGCTGGTCCTTGACGTTAACACCAAGGCCGTGCTTGTGGGTTTGAGAGTCTTTTCTGAGGAGAGGAAGGTAGCCAGGAATCGAGAGATCAGAAGAGGAGAAAGACGAGTTAAGGTTGGTCTCACACAGAGCCAGTATATCCGGGCAGTTGGCTGTGAGGAAAGATTCCGCACTGCAGAAATTGGATCTAATGCCACGGATGTTGGAGAATGAAATGTTGAAGGGTTTAGGTGATTTTTGAAGGGCTGGTTTAGGCTTACTTTTTCGATCTTTGTTAGTCATCGTGTGGAATTACGGTTGGAAGATGAGAAGGGCTGAAGTAAAAGAAGCAGGCGGTTTTCGACCGTGACGTGGGCAGAGAGAAGTTGGCACAGCCTGCATCATAATGTGGCCTCAGGGTTTCCCACTGGAGGTGACTGCAGGGACACCTTTCCATGCGCGACATTGGTACTACAGACACCCCGGTATTATACAACTGTTGATCAGAGCGGCCGCTCAAGACGCTACACAAGTTAGGGCTCCTAACTACCAGTCGGAAACAGCAACCAGGAAACTGTCAACCGTGTACCCTCAGAATGAAGAGGTAATGCCACAGACTGCACACATCACAGGAGAAACACGGAAGCACTAGTAAGAGGCCAGAGAGAGATAGAGAGAAAGAGAGAGTTCTTCCTAAACAAGAAACAAGGAGTGAGCCTCTACTCTTGTCCAAGAGAAGGGGGAGGAGTATTGACCGGGCGGTAGGAAAGCCTACCTTCTCCTATTACATATAACACATACAAGAACAACAAAAACAACAAAAAGATAAGAGGGGAAGGTAGTTGGCAAAGTGTCTAGGTTGACACTAGAGGTATTTTATGGGGGTTAGGAGTGATATTTTATTTGTATTTTACCATTTCACTACACTAAGTTTTTAACTTAGTATATGTCACATTGTCCTATTCTAAAAAAGAAATAAGAAATAGGGTTATCCAGCTTTGTGGATATAGCATAAAAGCCAACTCACTTATGGCAGCAAGTGTTCATGCTCGCCCGCTTTCATTCTCATGGTAACTAGTGAATGTTCAAGCTACCTTTATCACCAAGTTCTTGTTTCAATGAACGCAGAGCTGGGAGGGGGGTTAGACACAGGCATTCCTCCCCACCACCAACAATGGGCTTCGGGGACTTGCTTTCAATAAAATTAAAAACGATTTTGCCAGAGTTCTTTAATTTGAGCACCATATCTAATATTAGTGTTTTTGTTCTGTTTTAAGTTACTAAATTTCTGTCCTTCACTTTTGTTTCAAATAACTGTAAGAAAAACCCCAACAATTAAATAAACTCTGCCAAATTTACTGTTTGTGCGTGGGGGGTGCATTCTATAGTAATATAGTCAGAAATAATTCCGTCTGAAATTTCTAGTGGTTGAAGCAGTGTCAACCATTATACATTTTTTAAAATAGTATTTCTTTCCTCTTAATGCCAGTTGCTTTATGTCTACAAGCAATACTGGTAGAACTAATAATTTTGAAGTTTCTATTGGATGAAATACTGTCAAACAGTATTTATTTTCTCTCTAACTTCTTTCAATTTAATTTCACTTGCTGTTAAATTCCTTTAATTTTCATAGAGACGAAGTATTCGCACTCATAAATTGTTTTCGACTATTAATTCTATCATATGAATTCTAATAAGATTTAGTAATTGCCAAATTGCATCGATATCTTCCTCTCGTGAAAATATTTCAGCGGCAGCTGGTTGAACTATAAAATTTGTTATTAACTATTCATTAAACTTTCGTTAAAAAAAAGAATACGAAGCTTAGACTATTGGCTTACTTTTCAACATCTTCCAAAGAACAATCTTGCAACCTCCCCCCCCCCCCCCCGCCGCTCTAAAACGTGTTTATCATGAAATTGTCGAGCAGCCATTTACCGTTTGGATTATTCAAGCTTCACTATTCATCGTCCTTTATGAGTAGGAGAACGGAAAATCCTGGAATAACAGATTGGACTCTCTCGTTGATAGAAGGAACGTGTTTACATTGAATATCGTTCGCTCACTCTTCTAGAATTCTTTGGTTGAGTCAAAGTAAACAGTCGAAAGCCAACGGCGAAAACGCACAAAGGTTTACAAAAGCGACGTTTTTGATTGACTGCCTCATTCTACCTTTTTTTAAATGCATAAAAAACATTATATATATATATATATATATATATATATATATATATATATATATATATATATATATGTATATATATATGGGTGTGTGTTTGTGTGTGTGTATGTGTGCATTTGGGTTTGTGTAGGTAAGTGAGTATCTCTTTGTATCTATATATGTACTAACCAGTATGCAGATGTAATTGCAGTGTTTTTTATGCACCTTACAAACGTTTAACCGTTGTGTATTTGGGCAACAGTCCCTATCTAAGACATGTTTCCTTAAATTAGCTGACAAAGAAAAACTGTAACCTATTCACTCGTTTTTTTTGTCTGCAAAAATAGGTTGCATTCTTTAGCTTAGTGTATTGTACATTCTACAAATTCATGGAGATACTCAGACCCATTACGGTGAGCAACTAAGGCACTTGGTAATTTTGTTATTCATATAAGCTTTTATTTAAATTATTCAAAGTTACTATTACGTAATATGAAACGAAATATTAATAAGTTAAACTAAACGGGGGAATTTATTCTAGAACGTTAGGCTGAAAAGTTCATAGACTGATTATGAAAGAGTGACGCTAGAACTGTGAAACCTTGCATGCATTCATTTCAACTCTTCTTATTAATAACTGCATCGATTCTTTCCAGGTACGAGGGTGGGCTGAAAAGTTCATAGGCTGACTATGAAAGAGTGACGCTAGAACTGTGAAATCTTGCATGCATTCATTTCAACTCTTCTTATTAATAACTGCATCGATTCTTTCCAGGTACGACGGTGGGCTGATAAGTTCATAGGCTGACTATGAAAGAGTGACGCTAGAACTGTGAAATCTTGCATGCATTCATTTCAACTCTTCTTATTAATAACTGCATCGATTCTTTCCAGGTACGAGGGTGGGCTGATAAGTTCATAGGCTGACTATGAAAGAGTGACGCTAGAACTGTGAAATCTTGCATGCATTCATTTCAACTCTTCTTATTAATAACTGCATCGATTCTTTCCAGGTACGAGGGTGGGCTGATAAGTTCATAGGCTGACTATGAAAGAGTGACGCTAGAACTGTGAAATCTTGCATGCATTCATTTCAACTCTTCTTATTAATAACTGCATCGATTCTTTCCAGGTACGAGGGTGGGCTGATAAGTTCATAGGCTGACTATGAAAGAGTGACGCTAGAACTGTGAAATCTTGCATGCATTCATTTCAACTCTTCTTATTAATAACTGCATCGATTCTTTCCAGGTACGAGGGTGGGCTGATGAGTTCATAGGCTGACTATGAAAGAGTGACGCTAGAACTGTGAAATCTTGCATGCATTCATTTCAACTCTTCTTATTAATAACTGCATCGATTCTTTCCAGGTACGAGGGTGGGCTGATAAGTTCATAGGCTGACTATGAAAGAGTGACGCTAGAACTGTGAAATCTTGCATGCATTCATTTCAACTCTTCTTATTAATAACTGCATCGATTCTTTCCAGGTACGAGGGTGGGCTGATAAGTTCATAGGCTGACTATGAAAGAGTGACGCTAGAACTGTGAAATCTTGCATGCATTCATTTCAACTCTTCTTATTAATAACTGCATCGATTCTTTCCAGGTACGAGGGTGGGTTGATAAGTTCATAGGCTGACTATGAAAGAGTGACGATAGAACTGTGAAATCTTGCATGCATTCATTTCAACTCTTCTTATTAATAACTGCATCGATTCTTTCCATGTACGAGGGTGGGCTGATAAGTTCATAGGCTGACTATGAAAGAGTGACGCTAGAACTGTGAAATCTTGCATGCATTCATTTCAACTCTTCTTATTAATAACTGCATCGATTCTTTCCAGGTACGAGGGTGGGCTGATAAGTTCATAGGCTGACTATGAAAGAGTGATGCTAGAACTGTGAAATCTTGCATGCATTCATTTCAACTCTTCTATTAATAACTGCATCGATTCTTTCCAGGTACGAGGGTGGGCTGATAAGTTCATAGGCTGACTATGAAAGAGTGACGCTAGAACTGTGAAATCTTGCATGCATTCATTTCAACTCTTCTTATTAATAACTGCATCGATTCTTTCCAGGTACGAGGGTGGGCTGATAAGTTCATAGGCTGACTATGAAAGAGTGACGCTAGAACTGTGAAATCTTGCATGCATTCATTTCAACTCTTCTTATTAATAACTGCATCGATTCTTTCCAGGTACGAGGGTGGGCTGATAAGTTCATAGGCTGACTATGAAAGAGTGACGCTAGAACTGTGAAATCTTGCATGCATTCATTTCAACTCTTCTTATTAATAACTGCATCGATTCTTTCCAGGTACGAGGGTGGGCTGATAAGTTCATAGGCTGACTATGAAAGAGTGACGCTAGAACTGTGAAATCTTGCATGCATTCATTTCAACTCTTCTTATTAATAACTGCATCGATTCTTTCCAGGTACGAACGTGGGCTGATAAGTTCATAGGCTGACTATGAAAGAGTGACGCTAGAACTGTGAAATCTTGCATGCATTCATTTCAACTCTTCTTATTAATAACTGCATCGATTCTTTCCAGGTACGAGGGTGGGTTGATAAGTTCATAGGCTGACTATGAAAGAGTGACGATAGAACTGTGAAATCTTGCATGCATTCATTTCAACTCTTCTTATTAATAACTGCATCGATTCTTTCCATGTACGAGGGTGGGCTGATAAGTTCATAGGCTGACTATGAAAGAGTGACGATAGAACTGTGAAATCTTGCATGCATTCATTTCAACTCTTCTTATTAATAACTGCATCGATTCTTTCCAGGTACGAGGGTGGGCTGATAAGTTCATAGGCTGACTATGAAAGAGTGACGCTAGAACTGTGAAATCTTGCATGCATTCATTTCAACTCTTCTATTAATAACTGCATCGATTCTTTCCAGGTACGAGGGTGGGCTGATAAGTTCATAGGCTGACTATGAAAGAGTGACGCTAGAACTGTGAAATCTTGCATGCATTCATTTCAACTCTTCTTATTAATAACTGCATCGATTCTTTCCAGGTACGAGGGTGGGCTGATAAGTTCATAGGCTGACTATGAAAGAGTGACGCTAGAACTGTGAAATCTTGCATGCATTCATTTCAACTCTTCTTATTAATAACTGCATCGATTCTTTCCAGGTACGAGGGTGGGCTGATAAGTTCATAGGCTGACTATGAAAGAGTGACGCTAGAACTGTGAAATCTTGCATGCATTCATTTCAACTCTTCTTATTGATAACTGCATCGATTCTTTCCAGGTACGAGGGTGGGCTGAAAAGTTCATAGGCTGACTATGAAAGAGCGACGCTAGAACTGTGAAATCTTGCATGCATTCATTTCAACTCTTCTTATTAATAACTGCATCGATTCTTTCCAGGTACGAGGGTGGGCTGATAAGTTCATAGGCTGACTATGAAAGAGTGACGCTAGAACTGTGAAATCTTCCATGCATTCATTTCAACTCTTCTTATTAATAACTGCATCGATTCTTTCCAGGTACGAGGGTGGGCTGATAAGTTCATAGGCTGACTATGAAAGAGTGACGCTAGAACTGTGAAATCTTGCATGCATTCATTTCAACTCTTCTAATTAATAACTGCATCGATTCTTTCCAGGTACGAGGGTGGGCTGATAAGTTCATAGGCTGACTATGAAAGAGTGACGCTAGAACTGTGAAATCTTGCATGCATTCATTTCAACTCTTCTTATTAATAACAGCATCGATTCTTTCCAGGTACGAGGGTGGGCTGATAAGTTCATAGGCTGACTATGAAAGAGTGACGCTAGAACTGTGAAATCTTGCATGCATTCATTTCAACTCTTCTTATTAATAACTGCATCGATTCTTTCCAGGTACGAGGGTGGGCTGATAAGTTCATAGGCTGACTATGAAAGAGTGACGCTAGAACTGTGAAATCTTGCATGCATTCATTTCAACTCTTCTTATTAATAACTGCATCGATTCTTTCCAGGTACGAGGGTGGGCTGATAAGTTCATAGGCTGACTATGAAAGAGTGACGCTAGAACTGTGAAATCTTGCATGCATTCATTTCAACTCTTCTTATTAATAACTGCATCGATTCTTTCCAGGTACGAGGGTGGGCTGATAAGTTCATAGGCTGACTATGAAAGAGTGACGCTAGAACTGTGAAATCTTGCATGCATTCATTTCAACTCTTCTTATTAATAACTGCATCGATTCTTTCCAGGTACGAGGGTGGGCTGATAAGTTCATAGGCTGACTATGAAACCTTGCATGAATTTCAACTGCTGATTGCAAAAAACATTTCGCGCACACACACACACACTATATATATATATATATATATATATATATATATATATATATATATATATATATATATATATTTATCAATTATGTAGTGCGTGTTCAAATTATATAACGTAAATCATTGTATTTTATTATTAAATATTGTTTGCGAGAGTGATTCTTGAAATATAATTAGCTTCATTATTTGTTTTTCGTATGAATGATTTACGTTATATATATATATATATATATATATATATATATATATATATATATATATATATATATATATATATATACAGTGGGAAGTAAAACTATTTAGTACATAGAATTTTTGTAAATTTCACAATAAATAAATGTCCAGTCTGAGTGATACTGACAATTTTCGAATTTGACGGTCTGCAAAAGTATTTAACACGATTTGTTAATATTTAGTAGCATGTCCTCTGTTCTGCATTTTGTCGTTTGCTGTAGTTTTCAACGAGCTTCTTGTATGAAGGTTTTGGCAGTTTCACCCATTCTTCTTCACAGATTTCCTTCAGTTCCTTGATATTTTTTGATCTCTTGCGTGTTCTCTCAACTTCAACTTTTCCAGAAATTTTCTATTGGATTGAGATCCTGTGACTGACTAGGACACTCTAGAATATCAATTCCATTTTCATTGAACCAGTGTTGAGTTGTTTTAACCATGTGCTTTTGATCGTTGTCCTCTTCGAGATACAAAATCTCGGTCAAGCTCCAAACCTGTTGTATTTTTTTAATAAATGGGTTGATAATATTTGCTTGTATTTTGCTGCATTCATTCTTCCACCGATGACTTCCATTTCTCCTACTTCTTTATACGAAAATCAACCCCAAGTCATTACACCACCACGCTAATATTTAACTCTTGGGATGGTGTTTACGGGGTTGTATTCAGTTCCAGTTTTCTCCCTAATAGGGTAAAATATGTTTCTCCTGAAAAGCTCAATTTTCGTTTAATCTGATCAAATAACTTTCTTCCAGAATTGAGCTGATTCACGCATGTTAATTTTAAAATTCGTAGAATTTTCAAACTTATATCTCTATCTATAAAAGGCAGTGTGTGTGTGTGTGTGTGTGTGTGTGTGTGTGTGTGTGTGTGTGTGTGTGTGTGTAAATAATCGATTTTTTCATGCTTCTACTGCAGTTTTCATGTAGTTTGCAGCCATTTTCTACTGGCCAGATTGAGAGCCTATAGCTAGCTGCCACGAATAGGCAGGAAGATTATATTGGCGTGAGAGCCAACAGCTGACTGACACGAATATTAACTAGCATGCTATCATGCAAAAATAATCGATAGCTGCATTCATCACAAGTGGGAAAAATTTAAATCTGCATGGCACTTTACTCCAATTGGCTCATTCGCTTGCTTAAACTCAACGTTGGTTCTGATTCCGCAGAGCTGGTTTGGGTGTGAAAGTGTATTTGTTGTTAACATTCTTTTTTCATTCGGTTTTTCCAGTTACGAGTCCTTTTTTAAAGCTGATCGTTTTGTGTTCATTTTGTTTAGTTCTTTTTTCGTAACAGATTTAATGTTTAGTATAGAGCTTAGAAAAAATTCGCAGTGTGTGATAGGCAAGAAGTAAGGCATGTAGCAACATCAGCACGGCAAAGGGCACTCCTTTAAAGGCAAGGAAGGGCAAAATATTTTAAGTCAAGTGATAGCGATTGCTGTATGAGTCGTACGATTTTTTAATCAAGCAACGCCGGGCCATGCTGCTAGTCCTATATATATTTATTATAAACCATTCAGTATATCCAATCTTATGTAATCAAATTTTACTATCATCATAAGTCTTTCTAATATTTAACATATGGTACGTACGTTAATATATGAATTGAATAAGTAGTTTTTAAAGAGTTACGTACCGATACATATTATATTACGGGTTGAAGAACTCATCTTGAAATATATATATATACATATATTTAATTAATGATTATAAAATCGTACCTAACAATAATTTTAATTGTTTTTTTTATTTTTGTCTTATAATACCGTCTAATTGTGGTTACGTTAAGGCCTAGGTTTTTCTGACTAAACCTTTTTATTATCTTTGAAAAGTTTCATCCTAACATAGGGTATTTGTGGATACATGTCGGCTAACATATGTATGTGTACGCATGGATGTATGTACCGAAGCGTATGTAAGTATAGATGGCTATGCGAGTAGACATATTCTTAACGGGGACGAACGCATGGGGGCGCATGTACCGATATACATACATATATATATATATATATATATATATATATATATATATATATATATATATATAGCACATCTTCATATATATATATATATATATATATATATATATATATATATATAATACATTTCAATTGAGCACTGTTGAGTGATAAGCTAATTCTATAAACAACAGCCACCTGCACTAATGCAAAGCTCTTCAGTAAAATGAATGGAGCACTTTGGCTGATTGGCATTTGTTTACATTTGTAAAAACAATACGCTAGATTTAGTTGTGTAACTCTACCGAGTGAAGATAGCTCTGGCTGACACCAAATTAGTTGTGTTTCAATCCTGGCTTGAGGCATTCGGAAGTCTAGTCGCACTGAGGAGCTGTGATAAAGCGAAACAGTACTGTCTGTGAATGACACACACACACACACACACACACACACACACACACACACACACACACACACACACACACATATATATATATATATATATATATATATATATATATATATATGAAGATGTGCTATATTTATGGGATAAAGTGCTCAATATCAGAGATAGAGGGTATGTAAATAAAAGTAAACATTGAAGTCAACACTCAGAGGCGACAGGCTGTTTCATACTACTACTCAGCCCGCGAATTGTAAAATTAAATTCGATATTCTGAATAGTTTATAATAATTATATATAGGATATATGTTTAAAAAATCCTGCGAATTTTATGATTTAAATTCATGAATCAGCAGCCTGACGATTGCGTCTAGCATGAAACAGCATGTCGCCTCTCAGTGTTGACTTCAATGTTCACTTTATGTGACTCTCTCCTTATATATATATATATATATATATATATATATATATATATGAAAATTTCTCAAAGTTAACTTTTAGAGAAGACAATATTTATAAATAAATGACAATAAGAAAACAGTAACTGCGGACTTTTTCAAAGCAAGAAACGAAATGAATTTAATTAAACAAAGAAAATTAATAAAAACAAAAAACAGACTGTTCTTAGCAACTGGAAGAACAATATGAAAATAGCGTTTCCTACATTCCCGTTGCTAAGAACACTCTGTTTTTTGTTTTTATTAATTTTCTTTGTTTAATTAAATTTATTTCGTTTCTTGCTTTGAAAAAGTCCACATTGGACGAAACGCGTCAGCAATTACTGTTTTCTTTTTGTCATTTATTTATAAATATATAAATATATATATATATATATATATATATATATATATATATATATATATATATATATAAAGACAGTATCTCATTTGATTTCTGAGGAAAGACCTAGGTGGTCTGAAATATTAAATAAATAAATATATACAAAAACACAGAAATAAATACTTTCATAAAAAAACTCCCAATTTTGTTTCATTTATTTTATCCAGATATTATATATATATATATATATACATATATATATAATGGAAATCGAATAGCTATTTCAACCAACAAGAAGACCTATATTGTCAACTTAGAAATGTGAAGGAATAAAATAGGAACTTAAAATTTAAACATTCAAAAAAAAAAAAGAAGAAAGAAGAAGACGAGAAAAGTAAAAGAAGAAAAAGGCAAAAAAGAAGAAAAAGGCAAAAAAGAAGAAAAAGGCAAAAAAGAAGAAAAGGCAAAAAAGAAGAAAAAAGCAAAAAAGAAGAAAAAGGCAAAAAAGAAGAAAAAGGCAAAAAAGAAGAAAAAAGCAAAAAAGAAGAAAAAGGCAAAAAAGAAGAAAAAGGCAAAAAAGAAGAAAAAAGCAAAAAAGAAGAAAAAGGCCAAAAAGAAGAAAAGGCAAAAAAGAAGAAAAAAGCAAAAAAGAAGAAAAAAGCAAAAAAGAAGAAAAAAGGCAAAAAAGAAGAAAAAAGCAAAAAAGAAGAAAAAAGCAAAAAAGAAGAAAAAGGCAAAAAGGAAGAAAAAAGCAAAAAAGAAGAAAAAGGCAAAAAAGAAGAAAAAGGCAAAAAAGAAGAAAAAAGCAAAAAAGAAGAAAAAGGCAAAAAAGAAGAAAAAGGCAAAAAAGAAAGAGAGGAATAAGACAAGAAAGAAAATAGGAGGCGTTAAGTTTTAACTTAATGCCTTCCGATTTCTTTATTTTCATATTTCTTTTTTCTTTCTTTCTTCTTTTTTATTTTCCTTCAAGATATTCTACTAAACAAAAGCAATGAATTGGTCTCCAAGTGTCGCCATAGAAAAACTTCCAACTGACATAACATTACAAACCCCCACATTCCAAATGTCGCCCCAGGAATAAATTTCAACTAACGTAAGCCGAAACGCGCACTTCTCTCTTTCATTCATATTTTTATATATGGTTTTTTCTATTCTGACATCTTCTCTACATGTAAAATTCTTCTATATGTGAAATTGATTTCGAGATGTAGAATTTGCTTCTATATTTAAATATTTCTCTTCCTGTCACATGTTTTCTATATATGGAATTTTATATTTAATTCTATATTTAATTGCTTTTATAATACTAATTGTTTTATATATTGAACTTAGATTTAATCTTTTACATAATTTTTAAATAATTAATATAAATATATAATTTAAATTATAAACTTAGTATTTGAAAATGTATTAATATTATATTGATAAGGTTATATTTAAATAAAATATATTAATAATTTACTAAAACATTTTTTACTGTAATTTTTACGATATAGTTAAAGATGTAGTATTGAATGGATTAATATTATCATATTTTTTTTTTAAGTATTAATTTTAAATTCTCTCTCACATTCTATAATAATTTTAAGTTCCTCTCTAAAAGGTTTCATAGCCATTTTTTGTTCATTCTTTTTTTCTTGCACAGGTGTCGATAAGTTGCATTTATGTCAGTGTCTATTTTCGACTGTCGCTTTTATCTGTATCCGACTCCGCCACAACCACATAAGGCCCCTTAACCCCCTCTTTATCTATATAACTCCCTCCTCCTTTATAGGCCAATTCTTCCTGCCTCTCCTTTTTATTCTTTCCTTTTTCTTTTTTACCTTCCTTTGCATTTCAAATTTCCTGTGAAGAAACGTTTTATTCATTTTAGTAAATGTATTTGCATTGATAAGTCTAGGGAAAAAAAACTACTCTCCCATGGACGAAATGATCATCTGTATGAGGTAAATCGTTTGAATTTCATTGATTGTAATTCACTTACATGCCCTATAACAAAAATTATATTGAGCTCTTTTTTGTGGATCAGTTTTAATATTTTATATTAATAGGATCTACTTGGGTTACTTACCCACAGATTTTCTTTACTGATATATATATATATATATATATATATATATATATATATATATATAGAGAGAGAGAGAGAGAGAGAGAGAGAGAGAGAGGGGGGAGTCTGATGATGGCCGCGTACGAAAGGCTTGAAATAGACTATCCCATATTGTTCTGTTATAGTAAATATATTGAGCTACTGATATATATATATATATATATATATATATATATATATATATATATATATATATATATATATATATATATATATGAGTGGACATTAAAAAAATCTGCTTCCTGTGAATTCCAGGAAAACACTCTTGGTAGTGTATAGGTAATGCCACAGAGGAGGAAATGAAATTTAGCTTTAAACAGCAAAAGGCTCTAGCCATAAATAATCTCCAACTCCAGACTAAACCCCCCACCCTGAAATAAGACACCGTATTCCTTCCACCAGTCGCTAACACAAGCCACTCCTCATTAAAAAGGCGTCTACCATAGAGGAGTGATATTGAAAATAAATTTAAAACAATGATTTGAGACAGACACTTGGGGAGTGATGATAGTTGCGTACCGACCAGCTTGAAATAGACTATTCACATGTTGAGGTAATCTTTGTTTTTTTTACTGTTTAAAAAACAGGGGGTCTGTTCTAATAAATACATTGAGCTCTCTGTGGATCAGTTTTAATAATTAATATTACTAGGATCCACCCGAATTATGTACCAACGGATGTATTACCTGTAATATATATATATATATATATATATATATATATATATATATATATATATATTGGCTCCTGAAAAATTAATTTCGGTTGAGCTCTCTCGTTTGAGGTGTGAATTTGTATACAGTGACTATTTAAGCTAATATAGCATGACTCATCGGCAGAATTGAGTCACTGTCAGTCACTGTGTGTTTATCTAAATCTAAAAATAAACACGCTAAAATTCAGCTTCATGCGCCGACGGCTTAGTGGGAGAAGTTCCGACTGACGCAAATTCAGTCGGGTTTCGATCCTAGCTAGAGGCAACCGGATGTCTAGCCCCATTGATCTGCTGTGAAACAGCGAAACAGTCTGTGGATGACAAAAAAATATATATATATATTTAAAGACATTTTTATGTTTTACATTCTTTTTATAGATACAAGTCTTTAAGTAAATGCTCTGTTTTATAATAATTCGGAGGACGAATATTTTCTATGAAAACTTCTCGGACATTCAGACCGGTAAATGTTATTTAATACTGTTTATTATAAAACAGGCAATTTACTTAAATATTTGTATCTATAAAAAGAATGTTAAACATAAAAATGTCTTTAAATATATATATATATATATATATATATATATATATATATATATATAAATGTTTGTCCATTTCATAATATATATATATATATATATATATATATATATATATATATATATATATATATATATATTTACTTATCTTATGCATTGTTAGATTAGAACATGCACATATCCACTACAAAATTGTACATTTTCATTTCAACGTCCAAAAAGGGGAAACCTAATTTATGTATTGAGCACTATTTTTAAATTAATGTTCTGAACGCTGTAATCCTACTGTTCGTTCCCCTATAATTTTATATATATATATATATATATATATATATATATATATATATATATATATATACATATATATATATATATATATATATATATATATATATATATATATATATATATATATATATATATATATGTATGTATGTATGTATTTATGTATCATGAAAATGTAGAAAAGACAAAGCAAAATCCGAATATGTGAGTTTACTGTTTTTATTTTAAAGAATTCATGGTTTTATTTTGAAGCCAACATTTTTATGACTTTACTATATATATATATATATATATATATATATATATATATATATATATATATATATATATATATATATATGTGTGTGTGTGTGTGTGTGTGTGTGTGTGTGGATGAGTGCCTGTGAGAGTGCGCGCCAGCGTACATGTGTGTGTATTTTGCTTGAGTTCTTAGCATTAGGATCAGGATAACCTTCCTAAAATAGACGCATGCCACTGAATTAATTTAACGTCAGTGGAGATTGCCTGGTTTTGCTTCTGTTGAATCAAATAAAACCCGGGCCCGCCTCAAAGGATGCGTCTGCATTCGTTAATATTTGTTCAACATTTTAACCAAGATTCCTCTGTGCTTTTTGTTTACGTTATAAAGCCTATAACTTAATTCCACGTCTCCGGCCAAGATCTTTTCCCCCACTGCCAGGAAAGGGCCTAGTAGATTCTGGAATGAATAAACCAGAAAAGAATATGGCGGCTCCGTTCAGATTAACCGGGACGTCTAAATTTGAGCTGCGAATCATCTGGGATTGTTTAATTAGCGAGCAACATAGAGAAAATATTTTAGGAGGCATTGGAGGGCAATAAATTGTGTTTCTCATGGAAATGGCTAGTATTTTCAGACCAGGAGAGTAATTATTCGATTATATATACGCGAATAACTCCAGGTTTTCGATGTAAGCTAATTTATTATGCCTTAACGGAAACAACATCAAGATTCGAGGCACAAGTATATATATATATCAAATGATAACCTTTTTAGAATCTAAATATATATATAAGTTTAAGTATGTAATAAATGTATAACTTAATTTTATATTATAAAATTTTTGCATAATTGTCAGTAGTTTAGTTAACATAATCACAGAAGCAAAGTAGCAATATAACTTTTGTTTCTCTAGGTCAACTGATAATGTACTAGCAATAATTGCGGAAAGAATCTATCAAGCTATAGTTAATTAGCCTTGCACACCTCGAAAGCTTTTGACAGAGTTTGGTATACAGATCTTCTTCGCAAATTGAAACGTTACGGCGTCTCCGGACGAATCTTTTTAAATGACCCAGTTTTTCTTTTTCAAATCGTGAAATAAATGTCGTCCTGAACCTTCCACTCTTCTAGTTTTTTTTAATTTTTTATACTAATGCAGGTATCCCCCCAGGTCTCTATTAATGGTACTATTTTGGTTTTAACTTTCATTAATGACCTTCCCTTCTCAATTTGCTATCCATACTGATCACAAAGATTTAATCCTGCCTGATCAACTCGATAAGGTCAAATGTCTGACTGTCCTGGGTAAGACAATAAACTACGTCCGCGTCCTGGGTAAGACGATAGCTACATCCGCGTCCTGGGTAAGACAATAAACTACGTCCGCGTCCTGGGTAAGACGATAAACTGCGTCCGACAGCAAGGCCTCTGATCAGGAGACTTTGAGGGGCGTGGAACCACCTCTTACTTGCTGGTGCTCCCAGGTCCACCCTGATCCGGGTCCCACCTATGGGCAAATAGTTAAGACCCAAACTGGGGTGAAAACACTATGAAAGTGTAAAAATAGAATTCAATATCAGCAATACATTTTTGAAGGAAAAAATATTACCAGCAATACAGTTTTGCAAATAATTATTACCAGCAATACTTTATTGCCAGCAATAGATTTTGGAAGGAAAAAAGTATTACCATCAATACACTTTTGGAAAAAAATACAGGGGTTAGACAAAATAATTGAAACACTTGTTAAATTCAAAGAAAATTTATTTAATATGGAGTTGGTCCTCCTTTAGCCTCACATACAGCTTTAATACGTCTAGGAATGGAATCATACAGCTTCCTGACTTCATCCAGAGGAATTTTCAGCTCTTCTTCCATTAAAACCTTCTCCAGCTCTTTAAGACACGACGATGGAGGATGGCGGCTCCTAACTTGTTGCTCCAAAATGCACCACAAATGTACAGTAATATTGATGTCTGGAGATTGGGGAGGCCACTCCATGTGTTCTAGCTCACTTTCATGCTCTTCATGCCAATTCTTAACCACTCAAGCGGTATGTATTGGAGCATTATCGTCTTGGAAGATGCAGTCACCATCAGGGAATAAAGTCTTGGCCATTGGATGAACATGATCTCCCAAAATGTTCAGGTAATCTTTGCTGCTGATTCTACCATGCAGGGCAACTATTGGATCAAGACATTTCCATGATATGGCGGCCCAAACTATCACTGATCCACCACCTTGCTTCACTGTTGGAAGAAGGCAGTCACAGTTGTAAGCTTCTTTGGGCTGCCTCCACACATAAACTCGCCCTGAAGTTGGGAAAAGAGAAAAACTTGTTTGAGAATATGACTTGCTTCCATTGGACTGCAGACCAGGCATTGTGATCTCTGCACCACTTCAACCTCTTCTGAATGTTGCGAGTGGAGAGAAGAGGTTTCCTTATAGCGGCTCTTCCATGATATCCAGCCTTATAGAGCTCAAGATGAAAAATTTAACTAGAAACTGGACTATTCAGATGATTATTCAACTCAGCAGTCACTTTGGTCGCAGTAGTCCGATGATTTTGTTTGCCACATTGCATTTCAATGCACGTCGGTCCCTTTCAGAACTACTACGGTTGCTTGAGGTTTTGCCCTGTTCTTGATATGGTAGCTCTTGAAAAACCAAATATTTCAGCAACCTTATTGATCGAGGCTCCTGTACAATAATCTGCTCTCTTTCGAACGCAGAGAGGTCACGAATTTACCTTAAATCTTACTAAATTCTTAAAATAAATAAGACAAAGACAGTAAATTAGATAACTAAACGTATTTACAATAGATATAACCTACAATTACGAAGTTTTAGTTAAATTTCTTAATATAATAGGTCTTTGAAATATAGGAGTGGAATTTGCACCTGTTCCAATTATTTTGTCCAACCCCTATATATATATATATATATATATATATATATATATATATATATATATATATATATATATATATATATATATGTATATATGTATATAAAATTTCTCAGAGGTAACCTGTAGAAAAGACAATCTTTATAGATATAAATGACAATAGGTAAACTGTAATAGCTGCCGACGCGTTGCTTTGAAAGTCCCCATTGTCATTATATATATATATATATATATATATATATATATATATATATATATATATATATATATATAATAGAAATAAATACTTTCACAAAAAACAATAAAAATCTTGTCGACATTAAATAACGCATTAAGGGCGATATGCCGTAAAATAAAACAAAACAAACAAAAATCAAATGTCTGATGTAAAAAACGACGTTCAGTTTGTTGTTAACTGAAGCAAAGCATGGCTCGTTAATTTTAACGCTCCAAACAAGTAAATCCTTGCACCTTCTTGGATTAATACTTTCGGCTGACATGAAATGCGAAGACTATATTGAGTCCATTCCCCAGTCAGTTGCTAATAAAGTTAGTTCACTGCATGGTGTGAGACCATTTTTTCTCTCCTGAAAGTATCTTGTATATCTATAAGTCTACCATTCTACAATATCGATGCCACATATGGTTCGGTTCTCCTGCTATATATCTAGAGATCCTTGATAAGATCCAAAGAGGAATCAGCAATATTATAGGTCCTGATCCGGCAGTTCGGCTTCAATCATTTTCCCACCGCCGTAAAAATTGCCTCTCTGTTTCTTATCTATAAATACTTTCATGGTGATTGTTTGGATGACCTCTTCGCGATGGTACCTAGACTTTATAAATATATGCGAAGTAATAGACTGACAATGACGTTTCATCAATATACAGTTGAGGTAGATAGATGTAACCGCAAATTTTATGCTAACTGTTTCTTTTCTCGCACGTCTCGCTTGTGGAATTCCAATCTGCATCCATGCTTTCCAGCCAACATTAATCTGCTAAAATTTAAATGAAATGTCAATCGCTATCTACTGTCCTCCTGATTGCTCTTCTTTTGTTCTCGTTCCTTAGTAAAGTTTCTGTTTCCATGTTCTTCCCCCACCGAGTAAACCCTTGTGTCGTAGTGGCTTTATCGCCTTGCTTGGGGTGAACGTGATTAAAAAAAAACCTATAAAACTCTCTAACTTGAGTCTCAAATGAATGAATAAAGCTTATTTATCCCTCGCTTTTTTTTTTTACACCAGTTTCCATTTTCATTATTATTCTATCATTTTTCATTGTCGAATCGCCGACGATTCTTCTGTATTCCATTTGTAAAGAGGAAGTTCCCCTCAAACAACTTTTCCCCAAAAACTAATATTCTCTGAAACAGACACCAGCCTGGGTGCCTCCTTTAAGGACTTCAATCTTAATCTCTACAAGGGTCAATAGGTATCTATCCTCCTTATCCTTATAATGTTCACTATATATATATATATATATATATATATATATATATATATATATATATATATATATATATATGTATGTATGTATGTATAATCAATAAATTTCTTCCTCATTAATTCCTTCTTAGCCAGTTAATTTGATGATCCTATGTGGTGAAACCTAGGTAGGTTGTATCTGGCTCATTAGGATTTACTTTTTTAACATTTGCTCTACTTAGTGTATTGAGCACTCTTCTTTTTAACATATTACTCGTTGGGGTTTTCTCTTTCTACCAGAAATGTAAGGTAATGGACGATTTCTTTCGCCCTCTTTGAGGGTTTCTCGTTCTTTCTTTTTCGTACATTTTTCTTCGGATGCCAATTTATTTGAAATTTGTGCAATTCAGGTTTTTTTTTCACCCACCAAGTTTAAATGGTATGACATTATATATATGACGATCGCGATACTGAAAAACTTATTAGGCTGGTGTCAGTCTTTGTCGTCTTTCTCTCTCTCACTCCCCATATATATATATATATATATATATATATATATATATATATATATATATATATATATATGTGTATATATAGAAAGAGAGAGAGAAGATACTTTGTTTTTCTTGTGCTCATGCAAGGAAACTATAATGAATATCAAGATAAAAAAAAACCTGTCTTTTTACGGATATATATATATATATATATATATATATATATATATATATATATATATATATATATATATATATATATATATATATATATATATCTTACAGCTATATCACGTTGAAATCGCCTGTTCATACAAGCTTACAGAACCTGATATTCACAATCTGCCATCAATCTAGGTATTGATCATTCTCGACGTTGCGTAATGTCTGTGATCGTACGAGAACCTGTATTTCAACATGATGTGGACGTTAGCCCATTACACCATCCGCACATCCGAGCTTATAGAACCTGGTAATCCCATGTAGTCACTCATCTCGGTATTGACCAGGCTCAGTCTTGCTTAACTTTCGTGATCGTACAGGAACCGGTGTTTCAACGTGATATGTTCGGAAGACCGTGATCTTATTGAGAATGTGCCACGAGAATCTCAATATTGATCGACAGAACCACAAATTGGTTGCTTGAAATCTTCATTTCTGACAAAATGCTTTTCTGCACTCAGTACGGCGACCCTACGGCCACGATGATGACGATCTAGTCCATTTTTACCTTTTTCTGTATCTGTGTTATTCCTGGAACGAGTTTATTATCAAGGGGTTTTGTTCATTTTATATACCCAGATATTCGGGAGAAGCACGAAATGGCTTTTCTCAGGAAGAGAAATATAATACAATAAAAAAAAAGATACTTTGTTGTCTGGAATTCATTACGGATTATATCTGAAATATCCCACGAGATACGGGAAGATCCTAGATTTGCCGTATCTCATAGGATATCACCTGTACAGATATCTAAACAGATGAAAAGATTGATCGATCTATTCAAATATTCCTAACTTCTCAAATTCTCCTAACTTTTTGAGATACATGTTTTGATTTTCGTTTTAAGAATTTCAAGAATGTGTAATCCGTTTACAGTTCATGTTGTACAGTATACGACATCGTCATTGTAAGATGATGCTGTACAATATAAGTTAATGGTAAATTAATATAAGTTAATGGTAAATTAATATAAGTTAATAGTAAATTAATATAAGTTCATGGTAAATTAATATAAGTTAATGGTAAATTAATGGTAAATTGATATAACTTTAAGTAAATGGTAAATTAATTGTAAGTTCATGTTGTACAATATACGATATTGTCATGGTAAGATCTTATACAGTGTAACCCGGATATAAGAGAGTTGTCGGGGACGGAGAAGAAGTCTCTTATATCCGGGTTTCTCTTATATCCGGGTTTTGTCTATTATATATACATTAACACAGGCTCTAATTTGGGACCAGAGAGAATCTCTCTTATATCCGGGTTTCTCTTATATTTGGGTCTCTTATATCCGGGTTACACTGTACTTACAAATAAAGGGTGTTCCAATAACTTCCTATTTTAATGTGAATTAAGTTTAAGCGTCTCATGATTTTTCTTTTGTTATTCTTTCAGATTTAACAACTTAAGTCTTTTGCATTTTCGACCATGGAAAGATTAACAATCAAAAAACGTGTTAAAGTTATGGAAGCCTATTACGAATATGGAAGTTCAAATTTACAAATATACAGCCCAATCCGCTGGCAAAAAATGAACACCAAACAGTGACCTTTTGTGCTTGCAGTGGCTTTTCAACAATTTTCATTGGATTAAATCTGAGAGAAAAAAAATCATTAAACACTTAAACTTAATTCACATAAAAATAGGTTCAAGTTATTGGAACAGCATTTATTTGTAAGTATAAGATCTTTCCATGACAATATCGTATATTGTACGACAGGAACTTAGAATTAATTTACCATTTACTTAAAAATCGGTCCAAGTTATTGGATCAGCCGATATAAGCATACTGTCTCCCCACTATCGCATATTGTAGCGAACCGCCTTCATTCTCTACGAACTCCACTGATGAGATGTAAGGCATTTCTAAGTGGTGTAATGGTTAACAAGCTTTTCTCGGTAGAGCAACTATAACAGAGTAGTGAGTTCGATCTTTCCTGGCTGCCCCACACTTTCAGCCTTGTACCACGTGTAAGCAACGCTTAGAAAATCATTTAGAGTACTTCGAATTGATCAATGGTTAGAAAGCTTCTCTCGCTAGATTAATTACGACTGCATAGTGAGTTCGATCCTAACTGGATTCCCCCACTTTCGGCCATTGTGACTCTCTTAGAAAATCACTATTGATGAAATGTAAGTTCCACTCAAGCAGCTTATTACAACCAACCAATGCTTTGCCCCCAAGATCAATAAAATCGTAATCCGTTCATGTTTAGCAGTAACCGTTATCTTTCTACATACCGATCACACAAAAGAGACACCTTCAGCAACCCGCCCCCCTCTATGCAAAAAACCCTTTCCCAAAAGGGAAAATGTCGCAAGCCTCTCTATCGCTATTCCCATGGGAAGGGTTCAGAAGAATAATTGGGTTGGTGCATAATTATCAGGCGTTTTTTAACCAATATTTATTATGAAAAAAGAAACATAATAATTCAACAATAATATTTTTAAATGTTTATTTCGGGGCGTATGATTATCGACTCACATTTTTATAACTTGAAAATAAAATCTCAGTCTATCTATCCATCTATCTATCTATCTATCTATCTATCTATCTATCTATCTATCTATCTATCTCAGTCCACTTCATATCTATCTATCTATCTATCTATCTATCTATCTATCTATCTCATACTCTTCCAATCTATCTATCTATCTATCTATCTATCTATCTATCTATCTATCTATCTATCTATCTATCTCATATTCTTCCAATCTATCTATCTATCTATCTATCTATCTATCTATCTATCTATCTATCTCATACTCTCCCAATCTATCTATCTATCTATCTATCTATCTATCTATCTATCTATCGATCTATCTATCTCATATTCTTCCAATCTATCTATCTATCTATCTATCTATCTATCTATCTATCTATCTCATATTCTTCCAATCTATCTATCTATCTATCTATCTATCTATCTATCTATCTATCTATCTATCTCATACTCTTCCAATCTATCTATCTATCTATCTATCTATCTATCTATCTATCTATCTATCTATCTATCTATCTATCTCATACTCTTCCAATCTATCTATCTATCTATCTATCTATCTATCTATCTATCTATATATCTATCTATCTATCTATCTATCTATCTATCTATCTATCTATCTGTTCTTATCTATCTATCAATCTATGTCTATTATGTATTGGGTTGGTGCATAATTATCAGGCGTTTTTTTAACCAATATTTATTATGAAAAACGAAACATAACAATTCAACAATAACATTTTTAAATGATTATTCCGGAGCTTATGATTATCAACACTCATTTTTACAACCTGAAAATGAAATATTTTTATTAAAAAAATCTAAACAAAACAGCAATTTTTATTAACAAATAACTCACCCAGAAAAACGCCTGATAATTATGCACCAACTCAATACATTCCTTAGTTGCGCAAGTTCTAGCCTTCACGGCTAGGACCAGCCATACCACGCACATTGTAGCGAACCATATTCTCTTAGTTTTCCGTTCGGGTGATGTAAGTCCTACTCGAGCAGACTCTTCTTATGAACTGCCACTTTGTGAAAGCGACTCCCAAGAGGATGCTTCCCAATGACTACAATTCCTGTCCAGGGTCAACGGATATGTCTACACATATCCCTATGAACTTTGCAACTTACTCTGTAATCTCCTGCCTCGAGTGGCTCTTGACCCTTGCAAAAAGTCAGAATCAAGCAAGTACAGAGATTTAACGGCGTATTGTTCTAATGGTCGGTAAGAACGGATTAACGAAATATGCCATCCAAAAAATCAAAATGTTAAGAAAAAGGAAACTTTCGTTAGAAATCAAGAAAAAAAGTAATGGTCTATTTATGTGAAATCGGTCCGCAGTGAATGCTGGACAATCTCCTCGGAGATGAAGAAGAGACTTCAAGCAACAGAAATATGACTCTGCAGAAGGATGCTGAGAATGCCATTGTGGGAACGTGTGAGCCACGACGAAGATTTAGAGAAACTGAAAGCAGAAGGGACAATATGAGAAAGAGACAGTTTAACAGAGGACATATCGAGGAAAGAAGGCTTGAAACTTTGATACACACAAGAACAGACTGAGTAAATCGATGGCGAACAAGCTCTGGCTAACATTCTCAACTGACATGAAGTGGAAAGACTATATTGAATCTATTGTTAGGGCAGCTGCTAAGAAAGTCGGTTCACTGCGTCGTGCGAGACTAAATTTCTCTCCGGAATCTTGCATGTCTATAAGTCTACGATTCATCCATGGTTAGAATGTTGCTGTTACATATGGTCCGGTGCCCCTGCTATTTACCTTCAGATCCTTGAAGATCCAAAGAAGAATCAGCGATATTATTGGTACTGATCTGGCAACTCAGCTTCAGTCACTTTCCCACCGCCGTAAGGTACCCTCCCTGTGTGTCTGTTCTATAAATACTTTCATGGTAATTGTTCGGGTGTGCTCTTCGCTATGGTAGAATTTTGTTGGGTATTACTAACATTGTTTTATTCGGTTTCTTCTCAATAGTTTTGTCTTCATATTGTAAATACTCTTTGGGGCTATTTTTAATTTGTTGTTTTCAAGCACTTCATAATAACGTCCCGTAACCCTAGATATCTCCAAAGCGTTTGATAGGGTCTGGCATACCGGCCTTCTTCGCAAGCTTCAGGGTTATTCGCAAGCTTCAGGTCGATTGTTCGACTAAATACAATAATTCCTGTCGAACCGTGCATTGAATGTCGTTCTCAACGGATTCTCCTCCAACTCCCACGAACGCAAGTGTTCCCCCAAGGCTCCATCCTAGGCCCTACGCTGTTCCTTATCTTCATAAATGATATTCCTGATGTCATAGGTCCCTAAGTAGGCATCTATGCGGACGACACTACCATTAACCCCTGCCTCAAAAACAAATCTAGTGTCGCTGACAAAATTAACCTGGCTGTCTATCTTGAAAAGAACCTCCAATCGGTTGTGGACTGGGGCAGGAATTTGCTGGTTAACTTTAATGCCTCAAAAACAAAACTGCTCTCTATTACTCACCACAGAGAACCATCCCTGCCTCCCCTTAGAATGTCTGACGCTCAACACCATGAGAGCACCTCTTTCGGCTGCTCGGTCTCACGTTGTCCGCTGTACTGAGATGGAACGAATACATTGAGTCAATAGCTTTGTCCACAGCTAGGAAAGTTGGCTCCCTGTGCCGCGCCAGGAAATTTTTCTCGCCGGAGTCGATCCTCCAAATCTACAAATCAACCATTCGCCCTTGCATGGAGTATTGATGCTATATATGGTCTGGACCCCCTTCTGTTTGTCTCAAGGTCCTTGGTAAAATCCAAAGACGGATATGCAATGTAATTGGCCCTGATCTGGCATCTCGTCTGCAGTCGCTCTCTCACAGACGTGCCGTTGCTTCCCTCTGTCTTTTTTACAAATACTTTCACGGTAACTGCTCCGATGAGCTGCTTTCGCACACTTCATGAGCGTTCAACTAGGCTGGCATCTCGCTGTCACCCTTTCACTGTCGAAACTGTTAAATGTAACCGTCTCTTCTACTCCGACAGCTTCATGTCTCGCACTTCTCGCCTGTGTAACTCCCTCCCTATTTCTTGTTTTCCTGATAGATATAATTTCCAACTATTCAAATGTAATGTCAATCGATGCCCTGATCTATCCCCTAATCTTCTCTTCTTCTTTTCCTCTGTCACTCCTCTTTGTTCTCGCTCCAACTCTCTGTAACCCCTTGCGTGCTAGTGGCTTCCCGCCTTGATTGGAGTTGAATGCTTAAAAAAAAATTCCCCTCTACCCACAGACAATAAATAGTACATATTGGCACTAGTTAGGACTTTCATAGAGACAAGAGGTATTACGGTGGATGTAGTAAGAAACGTAAGTAAGAATGCGTTGTTTTGATGTTAGGAATATTGTTGTATGTCTGGGTCAGTGTTTGTGGCTAGTTAAGTTTAATGTTAAGAGAGAAGAAGACTGTCCTTTTCCCCATTCCCCATTTTGGCCTTTTGTCGCGAGACTTCTTGAATATAAGCACAGTTCTAGACAGGTCTCGAGATGTCATCAATCTGCAGTTGACCTGGCGAGATGTAGTTCTATGCTAACAGTATTTTTTCTCGCACTTCTCACTTGTGGAAATCCATCTCGGCTCCATGCTTTCCAGCCAACTTTAATCTATAAAAATTTAAACGCAATGTTATTCGATAGCTACAGTCCTCCTGATTGCTCTTTTCTCTTTCTGTTCATTCCTAATGTTTCTGTTCCTAATTCTTCCACACCCTGTAACCTCTTGTGTCTTAGTGGCTTTATTGCCTTGCATCGGTTCATACCGATTAAAATAAATCTATCTATGTCAGTCTTCTCCCATCTTTCTTTCCTACTTCCGGTTCCATGCTTTCCAGCCAACCTTAATCTGCAAATATTTTAATGCAATGTCAATCGCTATCTAATGTCCTCCTGATTGCTCTTTCCTCTTCCCGCTCATTATTAATGTTTCTGTTCCTAATTCTTCCACACCCTGTAACCTCTTGTGTCTTAGTGGCTTTATTGCCTTGCATCGGTTCATACCGATTAAAATAAATCTATCTATCTATCTATGTCAGTCTTCTCCCATCTTTCTTTCCTACTTCCGGTTCCATGCTTTCCAGCCAACCTTAATCTGCAAATATTTTAATGCAATGTCAATCGCTATCTAATGTCCTCCAGATTACTCTTTCATCTTCCCGCTCATTATTAATGTTTCTGTTCCTAATTCTTCCACACTCTGTAACCTCTTGTGTCTTAGTGGCTTTATTGCCTTGCATCGGTTCATACCGATTAAAATAAATCTATCTATCTATCTATGTCAGTCTTTTCCCATCCTTCTTTCCTACTTCCGGTTCCATGCTTTCCAGCCAACCTTAATCTGCAAATATTTTAATGCAATGTCAATCGCTATCTACTGTCCTCCTGATTGCTCTTTCCTCTTCCCGCTCATTATTAATGTTTCTGTTCCTAATTCTTCCACACTCTGTAACCTCTTTAGTCTTAGTAGCTGGACTTCATTGCCTGAAGTTGTATCGATTAGGAAAAAAACCAGAGATAACAAAAAGAGATTCGTTAAGATAGATGGCTCAGCAGAAAGATAATGTAAGCAAAGAGGAATGTTTTGAGAAAATTTGAAACAAAAAGAGAATAATGCTTATAAAATCAGAAAGTTTGGAAAAAACGGCAGCCCCAGGAGGTGTTGAATGGATGTGGAAAAATCAAGTAACCTACATAATGAGGTTGTGGAAATGGATGAAAGAAAAATGAGGCGGTGGTGATTCAACGAAGAAGTAAAGGCCTGAAAGAGATATGACAAATAAAAAAAAATGTTTTAGTCGTAACTGCCATGCCCTTATAAAAACATTCACCCTACCAACATTATCTATCTATCTATCTATCTATCTATCTATCTATATATATATATATATATATATATATATATATATATATATATATCTTCGCGTCCTTCATTATCTATCTATCTATCTATCTATCTATCTTCGCGTCCTTCATTATCTATCTATCTATCTATCTATCTATCTATCGTCGCGTCCTTCATTATCTATCTTCGCGTCCGTCATTATCTATCTATCTATCTATCTTCGCGCCCTTCATTATCTATCTATCTATCTATCTATATTCGTGTCCTTCATTATCTATCTATCTATCTATCTATCTATCTATCTATCTATCTATCTATCTATCTATCTTCGCGCCCTTCATTATCTATCTATCTATCTATTTATCTATCTATGTTCGCGTCCTTCATTATCTATCTATCTATCTATCTATCTATCTATCTATCTATCTATCTATCTATCTATCTATCTGTTTTAGTCTGTCCCTATCTATCTACTTCACACACATTATCACTATATATGTAATATCATATTTGCACTCGCATACATACTTCTAGTCATTAGTATATATATATATATATATATATATATATATATATATATATATATATATACATATATATATATATATATATATACATATATATATATATACATATATATATATATATATATATATATATATATATAGATACTGATATAGATTTATATATATGCGTGTGTCTGTATGTGTGTGTCTATGTATGTATACATTGTTTGCATATATATATATATATATATATGTATATATATATATATATATATATATATATATATATATATATATATATATATATATTTATATATGCTTATATTTATGTAGATATATGTGTGTATGTATGATTGTGCATGTGGAACTTGTGTACTTGTCCGAAAAGTTAGAACGTTCGTTTTCTGACCAGTAGATTCTTGATGTTGTCGTTCTACTGCAGGAATCCTTGGCAATCCGTCTCTTCTGGAAAGCATCCGAAAACCATACCACGAGTTGACCCAAGCATTGTGAGTGAAACTGAATCGACGGAACCCTTGGGATTCCGTGCTAACCAATGCGTAACCCTTCGTCGGTGGTTGTGCTAGCACGAAGTTACAAGCCATCGTGACCGAGTTTTTGAGCGTGCTCGCCTTGTTTAGACTGTTGTTCATGCTAGATAACGAGCTCTCTCCCAGAAACAGTAACTAAGGTCTGTTCAGTATAATTGCAGTATAAACCACAGGTTGGCTTTTCGGGTGTTGACAGCGCAGGCGTCTACTACAGCAGCTATTCTGGGTATACACGGAAGAATGAAAGTCCCTGAATTAAAATCCTACAATACAAATCGGTTTGATACAAATGGAGATTTAAAAAAAAAAAAAAAAAGCGAGCACAGACATACAGACCAGAAAGTGATAACCTCGGGAAATGAATGTGATTTATGACAACAAACCTTTCATCCTCTGCTGTTACATAGTTTTGACTTTCTTCTTGTAATATAGCTGATGACACATTAGCTATTTTCCCGGCGAAACGCGTCCTACACTAAAAATTTTAAACTTTTGTCACATCATCTTCACTTTTATTTTCGGATCCTATTATACATTCTACAAGCCCCCTATATATATATATATATATATATATATATATATATATATATATATATATATATATATATATATATGTGTGTGTGTGTGTATGTGTATGTGTGTGTGTGTGTAATTTGGCAGGAACTTTTCTTTTAAACATGTGTTGAATGTCAAAGATAACATAGTCCTGCATATTCTCTTTTGAATTTTCTCATATTTTCTAATGAGACTTTTTATTTGAAAATTATATCGAAATAAATATTGTCCGTAAGATAACGGAGTACTTTCGAACATCATTGTTCATCTTCAGGGTCAAAAGTTTTAACGATGTCTTATATATATGTAGAGTCAAATTTTTTAAAACATTTGCAAATTGTCTTGTAGCGGAATCATGTTCTTCATTATATTTTTACAAACTAAATAAACGTTACAAAATCATTTTAATTTCAAAAGACTTTATGATGTTATCACCTGCATGGCGAAGATTTTTAATCATGTGAAGGCGTGAAAAAAAAAAAAAGAAAATATATATATATATATATATATATATATATATATATATATATATAAAGACATTTTTATACATTCTTTTTACAGATACAAATATTTAAGTAAATGCTCTGTTTTATAATAAACAGTATTAAACAACATTTACCGGCCTAAATGTCCGAGAAGTGCCTTAACCGATCGAGCCACGGAGAATCGTTTGATTGGTAAGGTCGATTTTACTTCAATCTTGCATGCACGTCAGGCTAAATGACGGTTCCGTATAGGATACAGGTTCGATTCCTGTCGGAGGACGAATATTTTCTATGAGAATTTTTCGAACATTCAGGCCGGTAAATGTTATTAATACTGTTTATTATAAAAACAGAGCATTTACTTAAATATTTGTATCTATAAAAAGAATGTATAAACATAAAAATGTCTTAAAATAATTGTCGGACTTTGTCCATTTCATAATACATATATATATATATATATATATATATATATATATATATATATATATATATATATATATATATATATATATATATATATCCAAGTGTAGGATTGGTGAATACGGAATAAATTGCAATAAACAAAACATACTATTCTTAAAAGAGTGCTCAATACAAAGTAGAGTTAATATAATTTGTTCGAAAATTATAACTTAAAAACGTTATAAAATCACTAGGAAAATAGCCATTTCGTTTCAACACTTCTGGTGTCTTATCAAGTGATGGGGTTGAATGTAGAATAAAGGGTTTTAAAAGGTTGACATCAATCAAACACCCCTTCCATAAGGGAGACGCTGTTACATGAGCTGGAATGACCAATCAAAATATACAGATGTAACAGTGTTTCCCCTAGCTAGGCGTGTTTGATTGATTTGAACCTTTTAAAACCCTTCAGTCTATATTCAACACCATCACTTGATAAGACATCAGAAGTGTTGAAACAAAATGGCTATTTTCGTAGTGATTTTATAACGTTTTTGTTATAATTTTGAATAAATTATATATATATATATATATATATATATATATATATATATAGATAGATAGAGAGAGAGAGAGAGAGAGGGAGGAGGGATAAATCAATGGATAAATAGTCGTCTAGATGACGCCAAAAAATGAACACTGATTTGTTATGAAAACACTCCCATCTGTTGGCTCTCACGCTGGCCAATAGAATCTTGCTGCCTATTCGTGGCTGACAGCTATAGGCTCTCACTCTGGCCAGTAGAAAATGGCCGCAAACTACATGAAAACTGCCGTAGAAGCATGAAATATCGATTATTTCCACTATCGACGGGAGTTGGGAAATGCAAAGTCGGTCTTGGCCTTCTCACTAACTTGTAGCATGTGCATGTAAATTTTGGTGCAAATCCGTCGAAAATTGCGGCCGTGCATTCGTTACACACACACACACACACACACACACACACACACACACACACACACACACACACACACATATCCTCCCTTTTATAGATAGAGAGAGAGGGAAAGTGGAAGAGATATAAAATGGATAAAATATGAACATTTTTGTGTTGTATTCATGTTTTTAGTCGAAGAGAATTGTCGCCCAGTTGATGTTTATTATATTCAATTTAGTTTTGTGAAAACATTTATTTAACGTTCAAACCATAAGCAAATTGTCTACGGTTCTGGTTACGCGCTGAAGAAACAATGACATTGAATAATAGGGAAAATGAAACTATAAAGCCGCTATTAAAAGCGAATTTTCCAGACATTTTCGTTGTATGAATGAGAGAAAATGTTTCTGTGTCTGAGAAAGAATATAAAGAAACATACAAAGGAATTCCTGCCAGTGATGCAAACTCGAGTGCACATGTATGCACACATACGGACGGCCGTGCACACCGTTTAATGCTAGGAAGGAATGAAATATGCATCAAATACATAGAGAGTCTTGTCTTCTGAAACTAAAAAGAAAAACGACGTTTATTTTCAAAGACGACAGAAAAAAATGTAATAGAAAATCGGACAATCGCTTACATTTTGGTAGCAGCGCGATGGAAAAAACATATGCACAGGCACATCTATCTATCTATCTATCTATCTATCTATCTATCTATCTATCTATCTATCTATCTATCTATCTATCTATCTATCTCAGTCTGCTCATATCTATCTATCTATCTATCTATCTATCTATCTATCTATCTCAGTCTGCTCATATCTATCTATCTATCTATGTATCTATCTATCTATCTATCTATCTATCTATCTATCTATCGCAGTCTGCTCATATCTATCTATCTATCTATCTATCTATCTATCTATCTATCTATCTATCTATCTATCTCAGTCTGCTCATATCTATCTATCTATCTATCTATCTATCTATCTATCTATCTATCTATCTATCTATGTCTGTTCATGTCTATCTATCTATCTATCTATCTATCTATCTATCTATCTATCTATGTCTGTTCATGACTATCTATCTATCTATCTATCTCAGTCTGCTCATATCTATCTATCTATCTATCTATCTATCTATCTATCTATCTATCTATCTCAGTCTGCTCATATCTATCTATCTATCTATCTATATATCTATCTATCTATCTATCTATCTATCTATCACAGTCTGCTCATATCTATCTATCTATCTATCTATATATCTATCTATCTATCTATCTCAGTCTGCTCATATCTATCTATCTATCTATCTATCTATCTATCTATCTATCTATCTCAGTCTGCTCATATCTATCTATCTATCTATCTATCTATCTATCTATCTATCTATCTATCTCAGTCTGCTCATATCTATCTATCTATCTATCTATCTATCTATCTATCTATCTACCTATCTATCTATCTATCTATCTATCTATCTCAGTCTGCTCATATCTATCT
>OZ038514.1:75724458-75726958 GCA_964036315.1 Acanthosepion esculentum
ACCTTTCTTTTCTCACTGTGTCACGTACCTGTAATATTTCGTGGTAATATTAATTTTTACTGAAAACGATATATACAATGAATGTGGTAAAAGTTATACCAAAACATATAAAATATAATAAAAAAATTTACAGCTTATTAAAGCAAAAACAAAAATTATATAATCTTAATCATGACAAATAATTCCTCAGCATGGACTGGATACTGGCCGCGTACCGGCATCCGATGATTCGCGTACCGGAACCGGTCCACCGGACAAGCACTTTGAGAAGCACTGGTCTATAGTTCCGTGGGCGAGTGGTCCGAAATCAGGGAGACCTACGGATCCGTACCGTTTCCTAGCCTTGTGATTGTTCAAACCATTGTACGATTTTCTGTTGCGGCTCAAAGTAACTCGGGGCGGGGGCAGTTCCTTTCTTTGATGTTGTAGGAGATTTTGTAGTGATGACATGGATAACATTTCAGTCACGCTTCAATTTCAGATTACAAAAAGTATCTTTTAGATACTTTCAAGGTGACATCCTATAATTTGCTGTCGTTCTCGTTCCTCACTATCCCATTAATCCTTACTAAACTTCCGATTCATGTTGCAGAGAACCCCGCTCCATAATCTACAAGAATTATATTCCTTCTTGTATTATCGCCGTCGTCTAAAGTATCGTAGAATACACATAAATGGTCTTTCGGACTGCACAATCTTTCGATGTCGCATTACTATTTGGAATTTAACAAAAGCACACTGAAATGTCTACCTGATGATGGTCGTTCGAAACGACTGAAAGCCCGGCTAGTAGAAAAAATAAGACCTGATAAAACCGGAATTTATAAACAAGGATCATACCATTCATTAACGGATTCGAAGTTGATTATATATTTTATTATTAGATATTGTTTGCGAGAGTGATTCTCGTC
This sequence comes from Acanthosepion esculentum, assembly GCA_964036315.1. Taxonomy (NCBI): domain Eukaryota; kingdom Metazoa; phylum Mollusca; class Cephalopoda; order Sepiida; family Sepiidae; genus Acanthosepion; species Acanthosepion esculentum. Next base: position 75,725,370 of record OZ038514.1, read on the forward strand.
ATATAATTAGCTTCAATATTTGTTTTTCGTATGAATGATTTACGTTACATAAATTGAATACGCACTATATAATTGATATATATATATATACCGTATTTTAATTTTTCGGACTGTTGCCCTCATCTTATCATATTCATGACGTTTCGGCCGTTGTATGCTCCGGCCTTCTTCAGATATCTCAGTTGAAGTTATTTCCCTTAACTAACTTATTTCTCCAAGTTTTTTTTTTACCTCTGCTGTGGCCAGGTACTGAACTCACCACCCTTTGGGTCAAGCCACTTTTTAGATTACTTCAACGATAGCTTTTATCCACTGGGTCATGTGAATTTTGTGGACTTACACGCCCAATGACCTTAAACAGTTTTTACCTCTGCTCATATTACGGTTTTTGTCAATATTGTTTTTCTCTAGCTCTCTCTAATACTAGTTCACGGCCGAAGAGATTTTTCTGGCCTAGCGTATGCGCTGATTCGTAAATATATATATCTGTGGAATCGTCCATATTTTTCTACTCACCCCCGTTAAAAAATAGACTATTGCATAAGAGCTAGTTTCGACCAATCAACACCACACATTGCGAAACTCGACTTATTGGTCGAGACGACCCCAGAATTTGTTTTACCGCCAAAATATTCTGGAGCCTATTTCAACTTCTCAAAGTAAATAAAAGAACAAATTTCAGTCCAATTCACCGGTCAGTAATTCGCCTTCAGAAAGATCCCACACAGATCCACGCGTGTCTACATTTTGACTAAAGGATTTTGCGCGCGTCAACACCTGATTCAACTTTCAACCTTTTTCTGTCTCTCTCTGAAATCATTGCACATTTCTAAAAAAAAGTGTTTTCTACTCTACTAAACAGAAACTGCAATTCAAGCATTAAGATAAGAAATACAGTCCAGGGTGAATAACTCTGTCAAAAAAAAGAACAAACAAAAATCAACAAAAATCTCGCATTACATTACTTTCAAATTTATCCCTCGATAAATTTTTATTAATATTACATGTGAACATTTTCTAAACAAAGGAACATTCCTGAACTGTAATTCATTAAGATACTTAACTCACATTTCGTCAAACATCCATATAACCAAAACACAAGCTTTTCCAAATTGTATTAATTGTATATAAATGTTCAGTGTTTTTCTAATTGAATTCACGACTACCGTTGTTTCTTTGTTCAATTTTGCCTTGAGATTTATTCAACTTGTATGTCTATGCTTAATATTGTGGTGATTAATATGAAGAACATGCTTTTCACGCTTATCATCTCAAACCAAAAAACCTTCTGATTTCACACTCATTTCATAGCAATCCCAACATATCTATTACTTCAAACGTTAGTTTTAGTAGATACTCATGTTTGAAACCTTTGTGGGGCTCTCCCCTTTTACACAAGATGGACTCGTCTAAAGTATACTTATACTGACAGAGTTGGAGATACGTGAGCGATACGTTGAGACAAGGTTGATATACGTAGAGTCCACAGAGAGAGATAATTACGGCTTCACTTACAGAGACTTGTACATATACTTTCTACTAACCCGCATTCCTGGACTACTAATCTTCATTTCAAGTTTATATTCTTA
>OZ038514.1:75731958-75776958 GCA_964036315.1 Acanthosepion esculentum
ATATATATATATATATATATATATATATATATATATATATATATATATATATATATATATATATATATATATATATATATATATATATATATATATATAGTCCTTACAACCAGTTACTACCGGAGTCTATGGGGAAGCGTTGAGTAAATTGTAGCTATTTTATATTTTTAATTTCGCGCATGCGCATTATTTGTTTTAATTTTGTTGGCTGCACACTATATTAGTTGTCTTTAGGCACCGTCTGTTAGAAAAAGAGCACCATGGCGCAATTCACTCCGCCAGAAAATGGAAGCAGGATACTCTACTGCTTGGCATTCGTGCCGGAAGCACCAGTACGAACATTTGAGAGTGTTTGGGTGCCAATATGGGCACAATGCAGAAGCTGGATAAGTCTAATGGTTATTACGAGGATGTTAAGGGTTATCACTTATGGCGACGATTTTAAGAATAAATAGACATAGATATATATATATATTACTCAATGACACATGCTTGGACGAAGATATGCTGCGTAAATATGCATATGGTAAACTATAAAATAGTGTAGATGGTCAATCAAAGAAAGTCAAACGATAGGGTACCGATGTAATCAGCACGAAAAACATTTATTGATATTAGCCAGGTGAAAAAATGAAGCACGGACTTGAAACCTCAATCTCCGTCATATTTCACAGCAACCCCCACCACGAGGAATGTATGTGGCACAAGGCCAGGTTTACCGTGGGTTCCCCGAGCCCGTAGGCTCGGCCAAAAATATTCCCTTAGAACCCGCATAAGCGGGTTCATGGCCTGTCTAGCTTCCCGGACGAAACTTTGCCCTTCGACAGAGCCTCGTCGGCGTTCCTCTCTGTCGAGGCAGCGAGTTCGAAAGTTGAACATTTTGGAGCACCAAATATTAATTAATATTAACCAGGTGACCAAAATGAAGCACGAACTTGGAACCTCAATCTCCGTGCTTCATTTTTGTCACCTGGTTAATATTAATAAATGTTTTTAGTAATAATTACATCGGTACCCTTTCGTTGGACTTTGTTTTATTGACCAACTTATCTACTCTATTTTATAAAGTATATGAAGCACACGTAGACACTTTTTTCGAATTATATATAATATGTAATATTTATGTACTATTTTGGAATTCTCTTGCTTTTAGACTCCAGTCAGGTTGTGCCCCAACACGTTGGAAAATGAAGTCTGCAGACTCCCCACCAATAAAGTGTTCCTCATCAGCCGATTCGAGAATTAAGGAGAGGGACGCTGGAGGCTATCCAGCATTAGTTCTTGAGGCTGGGTAGTCTTCGCTTGTAGATGGAATTGAAAAAAGATCCGTCCCCTGTTTGATTTCTCTCTGTACGAAACCTTATCAATGTTGGATAGACTCTATCGCCCTTCTGTTTATTTCTCGCATCCGCTGATAAAGATCACAGGCGTGTTCGAAAATTCCGATCTTGGAACCTCAATCTCCGTGCTTCATTTTTGTCACCTGGTTAATATTAATAAATGTTTTTCGTACTGATTTCATCGATAACCTTTCGTTTGACGTTGTTTTATTGACCCAATTATCGACGATACTTTATAAACTATATGAAGGACATGCGGACTTTTTTTTTCTAATTATATATCACCGGACGTCTAGCCACACTGATGAGCTGTGATACAGCGAAACAATCTGTGGATGACAATAGATACATACATATATATATATATATATATATATATATATATATATATATATATATATATCCGTATCTGTTTCCTTAACACACACACACACACACACACACACACACACATATATATATATATATATATATATATATATATATATATACTCTCTTTTCCTTTATATCGATATATTCAGTACGTACTCATTTATAAAATATTTCTGCATGTTATCGCGTAATTCTATCACCATTTTTACCTCGAAGACGTTACCGGCAAGAATAGATCCATATAAAACTGAAGCACAATCAGCTTTTCTTCGCAAACATGAGATAGTCCTCATGTTTTTCCCACCTGTAGACATATAAAAGACACCTTTTTTCTGGATTTTCTATTCTCCATTTCTGATAGATTCTTTCCTGAAATGTTTTCTTTCATGAAAAAGTAACCCGCATTACTTCGACAAATAAAACACACATTCATATAAATTCACATTCTGTCTCTCTCCACACACACACACACACACACACATATATATATATATATATATATATATATATATATATATATATATATATATATATAATGAATTTGTAAGATAATCAGGTGAACGAAAATGCTTATTGTTTTGGTGTTTTTAGGGTGGTAAATACTTGTGGCAAATGACATTATATTTTTTTGCGTGCAGGCGGGTGGCATATTTTATTCAGTGCATTTGCAATGTGAATTGAAACTATTTGTAAAGACCTTTATTATATTCGTCACACATGTCAGTATCCTACTTTGCTTTTAATCCTAAACGGAATTTTTACTTTCCGTCACATTGCTTCTCCTCTCTCTCGCCATCTATATACATATATATGTGTGTGTGTGTCTATATATACGCAGGTGCGTTGGCGTATTCTGAAAATCGTAATAAATAAGAAGCGAAGATACAAATGTTAATTGAAATTATTTAAAAATTAAACGTCTTCATTTCAATGATTCTAAATCCACAAGTTGGCAGATTATAGCTTCCAACATTCTTAAGTGTGCTGTTAGGTTTTCTATGAAAAACTATACCCAAACAAGGCAATAAAGTCACTGAGAAGGAAGGAGTTACAGATTTTGAGAGAATATGAGAAAAGAAAAAACATTATTAAGTAGAGGGAACACAGGAATTAGGAAGAGAGATGAAATGATTGACATTAAACCCTAGAGTCTAGTCTTATATTTCTACAAAATTTCAGGAACGCTGATGGAACCAACGCTCAGATGGTGAAAACTATATTTCACATCTCTTGGAGACAACATCCAACTAAATCACAGCTCTATAGTCCCATCTCTGATATTTCTACAATCTTAAACCCTTGAGTCTAAGCTTGATGGAACCAAAACTCGGAGGGTGAGAGCTATAATTAACATCTCTTGGAGACAATATCCAACAAAATCACAGCTCTATGGATCCAACTCTGATATTACTACAATCTTAAAACCTTGCGTCTAAGCTTGATGGAACCTAACCTCGGAGGGTGAGAGCTATAATTAACATCTCTTGGAGACAACATCGGACTAAATCACAGTTTTATGGAACCGTCTCTTATATTTCTACAAAATTTCAGGAACGCTGGATCCGGTTTCAGGACACTTCTGGCGAGAAAACCAAAAAACCCGAGTGTTCTACTGTTCTGGACACCCAGTCATGGAGCAAGACGAGTTAGTCTCCCAATATCCACCTTCAGAGGCCAGCTATGTAACAATACAGGATTCCACTGTCATTCCGTCTTTAGGCATGGCCGGGATGATCAGCTTGATAGACTCATGAATATCCGAGTTATCTCGACCGATTAATAAGATAACGAGTGACAATGCATTTAGATTTTGGTAGATTAAAATTTGCCGAAAGTAAAGATGGAGGCACAGAGTTCAACAGGGAGAAAGGAAACATTGTCTTTACAGTTATACCTAGCTATTTAGTTGGTTGGTTGATTTTGTTTAGCGGCATATCAACACCTCTATGGGTTATTTAATGCAGAAATCTAAATATTTTGAACAGAATTTTATGGCTTCAATTCAATATGCTTTGGACGCCATTGTTTATCATTCCATTTTTATTTGTTGATTTTGTTTAGCGGCATATCAACACCTCTATGAGTCATAAAATGCTGAAATCTAAATATTTTGTACATAATTTTATGGCTTCAATTCAATATGCTTTGGACGCCATTGTTTATCATTCCATTTTTATTTGTTGATTTTGTTTAGCGGCATATCAACACCTCTATGGGTTATTTAATGCCGAAATCTAAATATTTTGAACACTATTTCATAGCTTTAATTCAATATACTTTGGACGCAATTGTATGCCTTCAAAAATCTTTTAAATATTCTAAATATTTTGCACATAATTTTATGTTTTCAACTACAGATCTTTTTGTAAATAAATTAATACTTTCAGGTTTATTCCGATTGGTTGAATTTGTTTAGCGGCATGTCAACACCTCTATGGGTTATTTAATGCTGAAATCTAAATAATCTGTACATTATTTTATTCTTTCAACTACAGATATTTTATAAATTTTTTATACTTTCCGGGTAAGTGTGTTTTATATATATATATTTTAGTGGGTTTTTTATATACATAAAAATGTATTTTTATCCATTCACAATGTTTTATTTGTTTGGCTTTCACTATTTGCCTAATGCAGGGATCCTAACAGGTGCTACCACTCTGGGTTGGTGGTAACTACATCAATTAATACCACCAATATCTCGATCAGAGGCCTTGCACCCGGATGTAGTTTATCAAGGTCTTCCCGCTAGCCGCTCCTTTGTGGAACAGACTCCCGTGAAGATGCTTCCCCTATATTTATAAACTTAACCTCTTCATTTCAAAAAGTGTTATCTTTTCTACGTGTGCTTAAAATTCTCTCTACCTTGAGTGGCGCTTAGGCTTCGTGTTGAGTGAAGAATTAATAAAAATGTAAGTAATAGGATTCAAATGATGAGAGCTCGGGGAATATTTGATCGTGAATGTTATCTTTCCTCCATTCGCGTGTCATTTGGGCTTGTCGGAAGGAGTTGAATAATGTCGGCAAACGCACCATATCCCCTGGGTATGCTCTCGACCAAGTTTTTAGCGACTGTGTCAAGTGTTTGGATGTATGCTTTGCGGAAAGAGGTGGGCTGGCTCGCGTTTCGCACGACATCCATGACTGTCACCTGTCGATGGGAGCATTGGTGCAATTCGTCGCAGAGATCTCTCTTGACGTCTATCATCTTCGCCTCCTGTTTTTGTTCTCGTTATCGGGGAAGATCCATCACTTCCCGCCACCCAACCCCATCCACATTGCTGTTCAGCAACCGCTTCGATCGGACCACGTGACTCGTCCCAGTTTATCGTCATACCCAGGACTATAAATGAACATCTGTAAGTGTAAAAGCTGGTCAGTCTATGGCGGATGTCGAAGAACCATTCATCCTTGTGATTTTAATATTCGCTTCTCTTTGTTTTCTCTCATGCTGGAGAATAGAATCTTTTCTGTTTACCAAGGCGGAACACTTTCGACATTAACGCTTCATTTACCGATTAAGTTGCTTTTCTTTGTGATTTTGCTATTGACATGTAAAACGATTATTAGCGTCGTTTTAACACTGTCTCCTCCGTCCCACATAATTTATTGTATAAAAAACAATAATTATGACTTTATTAACCAGACGCTTTCTCTGTAGCTGAATGTTATAGTACGTCAGATCAACTGACGGTTCGGTGTAGGACACAGGTTCGATTCCTGTCGGGGGACACATATTTTCTACGAAATTTCTTGGACCTGCAGGGCGGTAAATCTAATTAATACTGTTTATTATAAACAGAGCATTTACTTAAATATTTGTATCTATAAAAATAACGTATAAGCAGAAAATATATTAAAATATGTATATATATATATATAAAAGATATTGCATATATATATATATAAATTAAGATTAAGTCATTTTATATGACTATTTTTCTTAAGGATTCCTTTATTGAAAACACTTTATCAAATGTGGACGTTGGCGCAATTCAACAAATGTAAGCCACAATTCACAAAAGAATAGAAAATGAGAAAAAATAATGGTTTTAACGCAATGTTCTGAGATCAAGACAAGCAAGAACAAGTTATATCGGACGAAAATTGGTCTATCTTATTTGTTAGGAAAAAACAGGCATGAATCTCGATGCTTTTAGTATATATATATATATATATATATATATATATATATATATATATATATATATATATATATATATATATATGTATGTATATATATTTATATATATATATATATATATATATATATATATATATATATATATATATATATATATATATATATATATATACACATATGAAGAAATATAGACTTAAAGTGTGCTATATTCATGGAATAAAGTACTCAATATCAGAGATAGAGCGTGTGTAAATATAAAAGTGAACGTAGAAGTGAACACTTAGAGGCGACAGTCTGTTTCATGCTTGATGCAATCGTCAGGCCACGAGTGCAGTTATTTTTCTCGGCTATTTATATATACGGCTCAGTGGTGCATTGCGGGTAGTATATTTTTGCGGTTATTTCACCGGGGGTCGTTTATTTATTTATTTGGGTTAAATTATTTTGCTTGTTTTTATTTATTTTTATTTTATTTTTTATTTGTATTTCTTATCTTATATATTTATTTTTTTATTTTATTTTGATCGGTGTTTTTATTAACGTTGTAAAAATTTGTTTATATAGCTTATTTAATAGTTTTGTTTTTGTTTGGGAAGATAATTAAAGCTATTTGTTCAATTTTGGGGTTGATTGTTGTAGTTTATTCTAACTATTATTTTGGCGGGAACAGTTTTTAATTTGTTTATTACGTCATTTATTTATTTGTTAGTTTATTTATTTATTTGGATGAATTTGGATCAATTTATGTTGAGGGTCTCCCCTTTTTACACAAATGGACTCACCCAAGGTATACATATACTACTACCAGTGAATAACCGGACAGTAGTAATAGAACGTTGAGTCAAGTCGGACAGTCAGTAATAGAGTCGAGTTGAACGTAGAGTCGGTCGGTAGATTAACGTAGCGGCAAGAGTCACAGTCACAAGCACGTAGACTCAGTAAGAAGTCATACAGCGATACGTCGATACCAAAGACTATATATATATATTTGCCTACTAACCCCGCATTCCTGGAACTACTAAGCTGTATTACCAGTTTGTATTATTACGTTAATACATTTATTACCTATATTCATTCTTGGCGTTTGTTATTATTTGATACCGGATTTCATCTCGGAATCCACAACAACTTGGCGACGAGGAATTCGAACTCACACGGGAAGTTAAAAAACAATTCCACTCGTCGACAACAACTTGGCGACGAGGAATTCGAGCTCACACGGGAAAAAAAAAAGAAACAAAATTCTCCCTCGTCGACCACAACAACTTGGCGACGAGGAATTCGAACTCACACGGGAAAGGAAAAAGAAAAAAGAAAAATTCTCCCTTGCCGACTACAACAACTTGGTGATCAGAAATTGGGACCTACACGGAAAGAAAAAAAAATCTCTCTTCTCACCACAGTCACAGTCTGAGACTCAAAAGAAAAAATTGCCGTTTTTTGCCAGTATCCACAACAACTTGGCGACAAAGATTTACGAGGATTAAAATACGGAAAATCGAGTTTTTCGTAAGACTCTTATCATGGAGGATTTTAAAAGTATTTTAGTAGAACTTGTAAAATACCAAAATGAACAGCAATTACAACTCCAAGAAAGACAACATGAACAGCAATTCCAACTCCAAGAAAGAATGTAAGAGAAGTGGCAAAAATAATTACTACAAACGCAAAAGGAAAACAAATAAAGACAAATGCAAAATGAAGAAAGCCAAATGCAACTCCAGGATGCGGGTAACGAACAACAAAATATTGAAAAAGAGGTGACTTTTCCCAAGACGCAGTGTGGAATACGATAAAAAAATAGAAGAGGATAAAAATTTCGGGGATTATTTCCGACGTTATGAAGACATCTACAACATTGATTGTCAAAACTGGACAGAACCAAAGAAGCTACGTCTGTTACTCAGAAAATTAGATACAGATGAATACACAAAATTTGTGGATTACATCTTGCCAAAAAAGACAAATGAGTTAACGTTTGACGAAGCTGTTACATGCCTTACAGAGCTTTTCAGTCCAAAGACGTCACTATTTCACAAAAGGTGGAAATGTCTTAACCTCGTAAAGGACGAAAAGGAGGACTACTCCACGTTCGCCGCAATCGTGAACAAACATTGCGACGACTTCAAGTTGGCAGATTTAACTCCGGACAATTTCAAGTGTCTTATTTTTGTACAATGGTTAGTCTCAGCTAAGGATAGTGAAATGCGCAAAAGAATGCTTTCAAAACTGCAAAATGAGCCTGGATTAACACTACAAAAATTATCAGAAGACTGCCAAAAATGCCTGAGTATAAAGAAAGACTCGAAGGATATCGAGGAGTCAGGAGTAGCACATATATGTAAGTTGAACAAAAGTTTACGTTTTTCACCCTCCCCGGAAAGAAAACAAAAATTCTATAATAATGGAAAAAGTACAACGTATAGGACAAATTATGACAAAAATCAAAGCAAATATAAGCTCCCCCCATCTGCATGTTATCGATGTGGAGTACTACAATGAAATAAGGATTGTCGTTTTAAATATAAAAAAATGTCTAGCGTGTGGAAAAATGTGTCACAAGGTATCCCAATGTAGGAACAGAAGATTTACTAGTAAGATAGCTACTAGAATGCACGACGAAGACAATATTAACATAAGAAAATACGTGGAACTTGAAATTTTAAGTAAAAAGATAAAATTACAACTAGACACAGGTTCGGATCTAACGATAATTAACCTACAGACATGGAGAAAGACCGACCATGATACATACGCAGAAAATTGCTAAGTCAGTTACTGGGAAGCGTATACAATTCGAAGGAGAAGTGATCTTAAATGTGAAATTCCACGGAAAAACTAAAAAACTCAAGATATTCGTAATGAAAGATACAGAAAATCTGGTGGGCACAGACTGGATACAAAAGTTCGACGTATGGGATTTACCTATCAGTTCTTTTGTAAAAAGATAAAAAGCCAACCATCAACAGCGACAAAGTTAAAGGAAGAATTACATAATCAATGTCCAGAAGTATTTTCGAGTGGGTTAGGACGAGGTAACAAGTTTGCCGCTAGAATTGAATTAAAAGGAAATGTCCAACCAGCAGTAAAAAAGAAGCGAGACGTGCCGTTTGCTCGCAGAATACGGTGTGTGTGTGATAAGTTATTGTCGAACAAGAGCAAAAACCGGCATACACCTATAGTACTCAAGAGATCATTCGAACCTGGTACAATAATTAACAGACTAGGAAATGTGATGAACACAGTACAAGGAGAAAAGTCTACACACAAAAGACATATTGACCAAATACAAAATGAGATTCAAAGACCACAGGAAGACACAGTAATTAGTAGGTCAAACAGGAAGAGAAAATTGACCGACCCTCTGATTATCGACCATAAGAGGAAAAAATACCACCCACCCACCAAAAGGGATCTAAGATGGGGGTGTTGAGTGGTCTCCCCTTTTTACACAAATGGACTCACCCAAGGTATACATATACTACTACCAGTGAATAACCGGACAGTATTAATAGAACGTTGAGTCAAGTCGGACAGTCAGTAAGAGTCGAGTAGAACGTAGAGTCGGTCGGTAGAATAACGTAGCGGCAAGAGTCACAGTAACAAGCACGTAGACTCAGTAAGAAGTCATACAGCGATACGTCGATACCAAAGACTATATATATATTTGTCTACTAAACCCGCATTCCTGGAACTACTAACCTGTATTACCAGTTTGTATTATTACGTTAATACATTTATTACCTATATTCATTCTTGGCGTTTGTTATTATTTGATACCGGATTTCATCTCGGAATCCACAACAATTTATTTTACTCGCTATTATTTATTTGTTATACTGCATGTTTTCTCTTTTCAGTTTTCGATTTTTTTGTAACGTAGTATTTTTTTTATCGTTATATTACAGTTATATTTATTTTTTCGTCCGTTTTTTGGTTTGATTTTTATAGTGTAACTAATATTTTGGTCATAATGGTTTGCTAATTTGTTTAGTATTTACTTTATTTATTTGGGTTCATTGATTTTTTTTCTTAATTTTTATTCTATTTCGTCTATTCTAACAAGTGTTTGGTAATTTGTTTCGGTTAATTCATTTTGCTTATTTTATTGTCATTTTTATTTATTTTATTATATATATATATATATATATATATATATATATATATATATATATATATATATATTTCATCTTAAAGTTCCTGGGTGAAATAGAAGAAAGAGAATGATAGAAAAAATTACGCTGTATATGTAAGCGTTGAGAAAGTGTCCTCTAGTGTTTTTTTTTTGTTAGGGAAATAAGGTTGGGTAACCACTGAAATGTAATTGGAAGGAATGACCAACAAACAATTGAAATTGGTAATAAATATTTAAGAAGAGGGCAGAAAGAATTCAGTAAAACAATTTATGCAAAACAAACGTAGGCAAATCAAGAGTAATGAATCAAAGAAATTAACAAACTAAGAAACGTGTTAACACACAACAGTGATACGGGAAAATGATCGCAAGCAAGAACAAATATCTAGCGGATGTGATACAGAAGTGGCAAGACGGTCTTATGCACTTTGGGTAATCCGTACATTGACCATTGACCACCAACAGGTCTACATTTATTATACACATTTTTAGAAATTACGTTAGCTTTATATACTTATAGAAACCATCTTTGAGATCTCGCCTCTATTTTAGCAATGTTATCACAATATATAGCGGATGAGACCTAGAAGAGGTCCATCATAAATATATAGCGGATGAGACCTAGAAGAGGTCCATCTTAAATATATAGCGGATGAGACCTAGAAGAGGTCCATCTTAAATATATAGCGGATGAGACCTAGAAGAGGTCCATCTTAAATATATAGCGGATGAGACCTAGAAGAGGTCCATCTTAAATATCCAGCGGATGAGACCTAGAAGAGGTCCATCATAAATATATAGCGGATGAGACCTAGAAGAGGTCCATCTTAAATATATAGCGGATGAGACCTAGAAGAGGTCCATCTTAAATATACAGCGGATGAGACCTAGAAGAGGTCCATCTTAAATATATAGCGGATGAGACCTAGAAGAGGTCCATCTTAAATATATAGCGGATGAGACCTAGAAGAGGTCCATCTTAAATAGATAGCGGATGAGACCTAGAAGAGGTCCATCTTAAATATCCAGCGGATGAGACCTAGAAGAGGTCCATCTTAAATATATAGCGGATGAGACCTAGAAGAGGTCCATCTTAAATATACAGCGGATGAGACCTAGAAGTGGTCTATCTTAAATATATAAGGGATGAGACCTTGAGGTGATATATCTTAAATATATAGCAGATAGACCTAGAAGTGGTCTCTGTTAAATATATAGCGGATGAGACCCAGAAGTGATTTCTCCTCAATATATAGCCGATGAGACTAAGAGGTGGTCTACCTTTCATATATATCGGATGAGGCCTGGAAGTGGTTTATCTTAAATATAGAGAGAACGAGTCCTAGAAGTGGTCTCTCTTAAATATATAGCGGGTGTGACCTAGAAGTGATATATCTTAAATATATAGCAGATGTGACCTAAATGTGGTCTATCTTAAATATATAGAGGATTAGTAGTTGCCCGTGCTTGATTCAAAATCGTACGACTCATACAGCAATCGCTATCACTTGACTTAAAATATTTTTGCCCTTCCTTGCCTTTAAAGGAGTGCCCTTTGCCGTGCTGATGTTGCTACATGCCTTACTTCTTGTCTATCTCACACTGCGAATTTTTTATAAGATCTATACTAAACATTAAATCTGTTACGAAAAAAGAACTAAACAAAATGAACACAAAACAATCATTTTTAAAAAAGGACTCGTAACTGGAAAAATCGAATGAAAAAAGAACGTTAACAACAAATACTTTTTCACACCCAAGACAGTTCTGCGGAATCAGAATCAATGTTGAGTTTAAGCAAGCGAATGAGCCAACTGGAGTAAAGGGCCATGCAGATTAAAAAATTTTCCACTTGTGACGAATGCAGCTATCGATTTTTTTCCATGCTAGCATGCTAGTTAACATTCGTGTCAGTCAGCTGTTGGCTCTCACGCTGACCAATAGAATCTTCCTGCCTATTCGTGGCATCCAGCTATAGGCTCTATCTCTGGCCAGTAGAAAATGGCCGCAGACTACATTAAGACTGCCGTAGAAGCATGAAAAATCGATTATTTCCACTATCGATGGGAGTTGGGAAATGTAAAGTCGGTCTTGGCCTTTTTACTAAGTTGGAGCATGTTTATGTAAATTTTAGTGCAAATCCGTTGAAAATTGCGGCCGTGCATTCGTTACACACAGCACACACACACACACACACACACACACACACACACACACACACACACACACACACACATATTTTTTTATAGATAGAGATGAGACCTAGAAGTCTTCTATCTTAAATATATAGCGGATGAGTCCCAGAAGTTGTCTATCTGAAATATATAGCTGATTAGACACAGGCATGCATCACTGTTTTGCGTATAAATTGGTGGGGTGTGTTTTTTAGTCATTCTTATACTAATTGGAACCAATATCTATAATTTATATTAATTATAAATATACATTGTTTTTTTTCTCACCGGTGGCACAATTCTTTGTTCGTTGCACAATGCAATCAGCAGGTTCTGATTGAAATCTCTTTTAGAACTAACTGTACACACACACACACACACACACACACACACACACACACACACACACACACACACACACATATATATATATATATATATATATATATATATATATAAGGATTTGGACTCACAGTAGAAGAACACAGAGTTAAACAAAGCTGATATCATTTCATGTACGTTTAAGTTTACCGTTTCAGCCAACACTTTTATTTACAATATGTCGACGTTAGCGCAATAAAGCAAACTTAAGACACAATTCTCAAGATTAGTGAACGAGAAGAAATTCGAACACGATTAAAACCAATTTTAATTGTAAATAATTAACGACATAAAAAAATGCTTTCACAGGTTTCCAGGAGAGTGTGAAATAGTAAAAGCTTACTCATAGTCCTCCAAATAAAGACAAGGAACTAAATACGCTCGATAGACGAATCATACACGGACTGAGTGATTCTAATATTTATTGTACGACTATGTACAAATGTTGCACATGACCGAAAATGTGGATGGGGAGGGATGGTCTTCATCTTTCTTAAACTTAAACTTATACTAGTCACCATCACTGACACAAACATACCATAATAATCTTTGCACCATAATAATTCGTTCTTACATACCATTTTAACTACATCTACCATAACACGGCATTAACTCTGTGAAGTCATAATTAGTCCCTATATGTACTGCTGTCCTCATCTTTATTGTGATATCCACAACGCTAACTGTAACTGTGACATTCAGAAGAGGCATGGCAGGTGGAACTAGAACAATCTAATCCCGTGGACTAAATATAGGGCTCGATGCGAAATTCCAACGTATATCACCTGAAGAAAACCGAAGCGTACAACGGCCGAAACGATATGATAGTTCGAACAATATAAATAGTGTAAATTCTTATTTATGTGTTAATTCAGTTTTGTTGGTTCCTGAGAATATCACCCGTCCCATCCTTTTTACTGGAAGCCAAACAATTTTATATGCATTTTGGGATTTTTTTTTTTTTTTTTTTTTGAAAAGGCAGACAAAGAGAATCCATGAAAATCGGTGTGTATTTAAAAAGACAAAAATAATGTGCTTCTTTTTTTTTGCTTTTTCTTTATTTAAGAAAGCGATTCTCTCTTACTCTACCACATTTATCTTTAAGGAGAGAACAATGCACTTCAGAAATGTGCCTGTCGTCCTTTAGGCTAATCAACCGAAGAAATCTGTAAAACCAAAAAATATAACGTTTTTAGACATAATTCTGGGAGAGATTTCTTTATTTTGTTTCTTTTTTCAGTAAACTTAGTTGCTGCTATTCCACGTGGCCTCCTGCGACATTGTGTGTTTCTTTAGTTTCTCGTTTTGCTTACATTTGAAGGCATTTTGTGTCAAAATTCACAAGTGCTGGGCTGATTTGCATTTCATTTCATTTTTTTTTAAATTCATGCTACATTATTTCTTCATTCTATCGTCCATTTTCTCTTTCTCTTTGAATTCTCCTTTTTTTTCACCCCTTTCTTGATGCCTAAAAAACAGATTCGTCTCTGCAAGTTGCATCATGAATGAACTAATCTCCTGCATATATGGTTAGTCTTCGAATTCTGTTAATGGTTCGAATTCTTAAAGTAAAAGTTTAATAAGAGACGGTTGCATCATTTGTGGGGGAGGCTGTTTTTTTTGTAGTTAGTAAGTAACAAGGTAGGATCTATATTCTTTTATAAATTTGAACCTATTTACATTATTCGGACTATTGTCTTCATCTTTGTCGCCATATTTATTACAACGTCTCGGCCCTTCAGTATCTGTCTATATTTCTGAGATGAGGTATTGTGTACACTATTTACATTATTCTGACTATTGTCCTCATCCCTGTCGCCATATTTATTACAACGTTTCGACCCTTCAGTATCTGTCTATATTTCTGAGATGAGGTATTATGTACACCATTTACATTATTCGGACTATTGCCCTCATCTTTGTCGCCATATTTATTACAACGTTTCGGCCGTTGTACGCTCGGCCGTCTTCAGTATCTGTCTATATTTCTGATATGAGGTATTATGTACACTATTTACATTATTCGAAGTATTGTCCTCATCTGGGTCGCCATATTTATTACAACGTTTCGACCGTTGTACGCGCCGGCCTTCTTCAGGTGGTTGGAATGTCGAACTGAACCCTTTATTTCGTTCACTGGGGTAGACTGTTCTAGTTCCACGTGCCATGTTTAATGTATGTTAGTTAGTTATCTCCTGTTAATTACCCTCTCCAAGTTCTCCACTGCATTAAGGACACATGGCACAGTGGATAAAGGTGTTAGTTAGATCCAGTGACAGGACCCAAATAGTGTGAGTTCAATACCCGGTTAAGGCAGTGGAGAACTTTCAGAGGGAAAATTAACAGGAGATAACTCATAGCTATAGATAGAACCCAGTCCTCCCTGCTATTTACTCATAGCTAGAGGGGGAAGACGAGGATTATTACCTTTTCCCGTAAGTGAATGCAATGATTTCCACTGGAATTTGAACTCGGCTCTCTGATCACACACACACACACACACACACACACATATATATATATATATATATATATATATATATATATATATATATATATATATATATATAATAAAAAGGCTTAAACACTAATATTCCGTAATTTACGATTCCAATGGAATAAATTATGACCATGGATTATTAGTGTTTAAACCATTTTATTATATCCTTACTCTGCCCTGGACATTGAGTTCTACCTGGATCATATCCACTTTGAATTATTTATATATATATATGTATATGTATGTATGTGTATATATATTTTTTAGATAGATGATTGCATATGTATGTGTATATTTACCACTAATATTATATATATATATATATATATATATATGTATATATATATATTTATATATATATATATATATATATATATATATATATATATATATATATATATATATATATATATTAATGTATTACAATTTCATCACACAGACAAAACTATTTTACTCACTTCAAAGTTGCAACTTCGTTTCAGTGCATTTCAACTGCACTTCGACGGGTAAGAATCAAAAATGGTTATGAACAATCCTGCTTGGAGGCAAGGCGTATGTGAAACGTCACTTCCTTTTTTCCATTTCTTCGAGAAGAAAAATATACATAAAAAAGGTGACAGTGTGAAACAATACTGCTTGTTGACAGCAGTTTGCTGATGGATGGATTGGGTGTTTAATGTTGACTGGTCTGTGGAAATTTTCCTTGCCGATAAACACCGGTCAAAGGTTTAGATATATCATCTCACAAGCGTCCTAAGATTGCGACGTAGGGGAGGAAAGACGCAGATAGGGGATAGTATTACGTTTGAGTAGGTAGAAATTGTAGCGATAGTTCTATTAGTAATTGGGAATGTTATTTTTGGTTTACTATAAAAATTCTACAGCTGAATTGCAAGTATTTATGTTGGGGTTATCACTACTAATTCTGTAATCAATGAAATTGTTTTGTGGATTAATAATTTTAGAAGTGGTGATTTCCTCTAAAAAAATAAGGAATACTAATATAACCTTTTATAATCAAATTCTGACCTATTCCTTTGACAGTATAGCATGTAGAATAAGTATGGGTGTAAAACAATTTATCTGAAAATATTACCAGTAATGTATAGGAAAATAAATAAATAATTTTAAGAATCATAATTTAATTAGTGGGGAGCTATATAAGAGGGTAGGGAATACATCGAAGGTGGTGATTTATAATTTTAAAACTTTTATAGTTATGGAATTAAGAATTTAACAAGATTGTAGTGTTAGATCCTTAGTATGTCTACAGAAAAAGGTTGTTTCATATCTTTGATTTAATAATTGGGTGTTATTCAAGAGTTCAATGATACATATTTTCTCCTATAAACATAGGAAGCAAGGTTCGCTCAGCGAATTGCAGGTTCTGGCTTGTCTTAGGATTTTCCATTTAACCTTAAGTGTTTTTCCTTCTTCCTTGAGTTTCAAAAAATATTTCGAAAGTAATATCATATTTCGTTTGGCCGTATTTGTCAAGGAGTTAATGTGATTGTAATACCTATCCTTAAAATGTCTGCTAGTTGACCCCCACATACAGCTTAATATCTCTGGGGTTCTCATTTGATGTGATATAGCACATATACACTATGGATTTGGTTAAACACCTGTTTACTAATGGACATTGATCAGGGATTCTGCAATTACATAGCCTTTTTTTCCTGCATGTATTAGAACTTGTATTTTGTTTGCGTTTATTATCTCTATGAAGTATCAGTATTCTATTGTTACGCGATTTAATAATTTTATCTAGTTTTCTAGAACACAAAGAGAGAGGGAGAGAGTGGGAGAGAGTGGAAGAGAGTGGGTGAGTTCGAGAGAGAGAGAGTGTGTTAGATAGAGTGAGGAAGTTCGAGCGTGAGAGTGAGAGAGAGAGAATGTGAAATAGAGTGACACAGTGGGAGAGAGGGAGACGAGAGTGAGAGAGAGTGTGTGACATAGAGTGAGTTCGAGAATAATAATAATAATAATAATAATAATAATAATAATAATAATAATAATATTTTAAGAATCATAATTCAGTTAGTGCAGAGGTACATAAGAGGGTAGGGAATATATCAAGGCAGGTGAGTTATAATTTTAAAACGTTTATAGTTATGGAATTAAGGATTTAACAAGATTGTAGCGTTAGATCTTTAATTGTCTACGGAAAACGGTTGTTTTATATCTTTGATTTAATAATTGGGTGTTATTCAAGAGTTAAATGATACATATTTTCTCCTGAAAAATTAAGATGCAACGTTGTTTCAGAGAATTGCAAGTTCTGGCTTGAAGTGCAGTTGAAATCCACTGAAACCAAGTTGCATCTTTGTAGAGAGTAAAATGGTTTTGTCTATATGATAAAATTTTAATAAATAAATAATTATCGCTCTACTATCGGTATCGAGCCCTCTTTTGGATTAATGCTGTGAGCGTTGGAATTTATATATTACTTTCATTTTCATCACATCGTTTTCATCGCATATATATATATATATATATATATATATATATATATATATATATATATATATATATGAAATGTGTACTTCGACAGTAATAATTTATTTAAACGATTAAATACCTTTTTTTCTTTTATAAAGAATTGAAAAACGCAAACAAATGCTTATCAACAATTATGTCTCCAGCCAACATGTCGTCGACGAGCAAATATAAAGTTAATGTTTTAAGTTTTAGGGAAAAAACTCATAAAGCGATCCTGATATATATCAAAATTAAAAACTTCATTAACTTATTGCCCTTTTTTAATCAATTTTAAAAATGTATTAAAAATATAATTCGCCGATACATGTCACTTAATGATTGCAATGAATATATTCGTCATATATAGTAAACAGTTAAGAGTATCTAAACTATTCATTACCAATAATCGAAAAAAAAAAACACTCTAGGAAAAATGTGTTTGAATTCATTTCTTTTCGGAGATATCCAATGCTAATAATAAAAATACAATATTATATACTCATATTGAGCACATACAAAACACAGTCTCTTGTAGGGTAACTTGTTACTTACCGAAAAGTATCGATCGTCACATCACAAACAAATTATATAATTATTAGCATGATGAAGATAATTCTACCTGCCTCAGACTGTTCTTATCGCATTCCGTTCTAATCAGGACGAACCCCATCTTGGAACTCCGGCTCGTAACATTTTAATATCATCTGTTAGCTTTCTTAAGTTAACAATGAACGATTCAACGAGGCTCCATGTTTTGGATTCGAGTTTCCCTTCGAGTTCACTTCAGACATCAGGTAGGTCCATCGTCAAAGATGCTCGGAAAAAAATGTCGAGTCATTCTAAAACTCCTGCCATTCTTAATCTTTTAAAGAATCAGATCAGACGAAAAATCTGCTCTGAAGCTGAAGCTAATTTCCAGGCTTGATCGAGTTCAAAAACATTTACGCAGTATTTCCAAGGTGTATGTCTTTATCTACACTTTACAGTTTACCACAGACGAAACATTGCCAGCCTCTAGATACCCATCGCTATTTCGCATGTCAAACGTTCAAATGAGCTCTATTGTTTAGTTCCATCAGTTCAGACCTTTACAGTTTAGACTGATCATGGTATGGCCATCGAGTTGAATCGACCACATTTCTCCCATATACCCTTTTTTAAGGAAGAATTTCCACTCGCGGAGTTTTTTTTTCCCCAAAGAACTGTTATATTGTGGAACAAACAGCAACATGAATGCTGCTCTGAGTACTGCAATAATTTTCAATTCATATTTCCTGTTCTTCTTTTCAAATTATTGTCTGAAAAGATCTTCTCTGCACTTATTATTGAAACAGGGACTCGTCCATCGGCTAGGAGGCGAACGTCAGAAATGTTCTCATGTGATTAAAGCAAATATACATTCAACCTTTTGCTTCTAGTGCTTTGCTGACAGTCTTACTCACTTGAACTTTATCACACACAACTTATTCAGGATTCCTCTGCCAGGAGTGGCTCCTGTGCCTTTTATTGAGTCAAGTTTTGTATGAAAACGTACATTTTGACACATCATCCTTATGGAAGAAATTAGGTATATGATACTGAATTGCATATAGACTTTGTTTTTTCAGAGAGGTTGGCCGTCGCTACATGATTTTATATTTTTAAAACTATGATAAAATTTGTTTGAATGTAAAATTTCAAGCAGCCAGTGGATATACAGGGTGCGATGGGTAAAATGTCGCCATTTTATATTTTTAATTTCGCGCATGCGCTTTGTTTTTGATTTTGTCGTCTGTACAGTATAGTAGGGTCAGTGTGTGAAAAAAAAAAAGAAGAGCAACATGACGCAATTTATTCCGACAGAATTTGCTTGACATTCGCGCCGGAAGCTACAATGCGAAAAATTCAGTGTGTTTGGGTGTCAATCTGTGGACAGTGCAGTGGGTTCGAAAAGAGTTGGATGAGTCTAATGGTGATCACGAAGGTGTTTGGAGTGATCACTAGTGATGGCAACGTAATGACTGCATCCATCTTCCCACAGAGCCTCAGACCTAACACGGAGTCCTACATCATTTTTTTCCGAGCATCTTTGTCGACGGACCTACCTGATGTCTGAAGTGAACTCGAAGGGAAACTCGAATCCAAAACATGGAGCCTCGTTGAACCGTTCATTGTTAACTTAAGAAAGCTGGCAGATGATATTAAAATGTTACGAGCCGGAGTTCCACGATGGGGTTCGTCCTGATTAGAACGGAATGCGATAAGAACAGTCTGAGGCAGGTAGAATTATCTTCATCATGCTAATAATTATATAATTTGTTTGTGATGTGACGATCGATACTTTTCGGTAAGTAACAAGTTACCTTACAAGAGACGGTGTTTTGTATGTGATCAATATGAGTATATAATATTGTATTTTTATTATTAGCATTGGATATCTCTGAAAAGAAATGAATTCAAACACATTTTTCCTAGAGTGTTTTTTTTTTTTCGATTATTGGTAATGAATAGTTTAGATACTCTTAACTGTTTACTATATATGACGAATATATTCATTGCAATCATTAAGTGACATGTATCGGCGAATTATATTTTTAATACATTTTTAAAATTGATTAAAAAAGGGCAATAAGTTAATGAAGTTTTTAATTTTGATATATATCAGGATCGCTTTATGAGTTTTTTCCCTAAAACTTAAAACATTAACTTTATATTTGCTCGTCGACGACATGTTGGCTGGAGACATAATTGTTGATAAGCATTTGTTTGCGTTTTTCAATACTTTATAAAAGAAAAAAAGGTATTTAATCGTTTAAATAAATTATTACTGTCGAAGTACACATTTCATATATATATATATACATACATACATATATGTATATATATATATATATATATATATATATATATATATATATATATATATATATATATATATATATATGAACATCCCATAGTACTAAAAGATAACATACACTTAAGACTCAAATCCCAGCAACCAATCAAACTGTCAAACTGACCAAGGAGGTTATTCTTAAAGTCAGGAATCTCCCATCATCTATCTTAAAAACAACTTCAAAGAGGCCGTTTGTCCAACACAAGGACTGACTAAAATTAACGATAAAAGAAGAAAATGAAAACTACATTTAAAGTTCACTTTCTTCAGAAACAGTCATTCACTGCTACTAACAATCAGGGATTTTTTCTCCTGATGATGGCCACACACATATATATATATATATATATATATATATATATATATATATATATATATCCGATGCGATGAAAACGAAAGTAATATATAAATTGAGGAGTCAGTGCTGTCCTGGGTCAAGAGGGTGGCTACTGACAACAGAACACTGCACCATGCGACACAAGCAGGAGAATCCAGTCATGAATGTCAAACAATTTCTAAGACCACATCACCCCTTAAATATGGTCACCTAACTCCCCAGATTGCAAACCCCTTAATTATGTGTGGGGAGCAGTTGAGTTGAGAGGCCAACAAAACTTTTTGTAACACCAAAGATGAACAGAAGGACAAGAATATGCCAGCATTTGCCAGCTTAAACAAGGAGGCCGGACAGAAGAGTTGCAAGTCGTCTAGAGGCTGTGGTTGAAGCCAATGGCGATATTATTGAATAGATTTAGTCTTTATTCTTTCAGGATATTTTTGTTTAAATTTGGTAAATATATCTGTTAAAATGAGATGCCAGTGTCATTTTCATTTCGCGTATAATTTAGACGACAATTCCTTAATCGCACCCTGCGAATTGGCTTAAATTCAACATTTCTTTGAATGGTTCAAACTGGCTCTAATTGTATCTGTGGCTTCTTTTAACCCTGCAAGGGTCATGCACGTTACACGAAATCGTAAACGTCACAGGTTTGAATTGACGATATCAGCAGCAGCTTCTGTTGATTTGGCTTACAATATGCAAACATTCAGTTTTCTTTTATTGTTTATTGTACACAAAGAATGCTACATATTTAAAATAAAACATTCGTAAATAAATCCAAATATGGCATCAACTTGATCCTCTTAACCGACCCTCTCTATCTCCTTCGCTTTAACTATATATATATAAATTCCCAAGAGGATAGAATCCAGGTAGAACTCAATGTCCAGGACAGAGTAAGGACATAATATAAAAGGCTCAAACACTAATATTCTATGGTTATAATATATTGCATTGGAATCGTAATCACGATCCAATTTATCAGACCTACAAATTCAAGGTTGTGGGCTTTACTCTGATCTCCAATCTAATATGAACTACATATTTGAATTTGTAGGTCTGATGAATTGGATCGTGATTACAATTCGAATGTAATAAATTATAGCCATGGAATATTAGTGTTTGAGCCTTTTATATTATATTATATTATATTATATTATATATATATATATATATATATATATATATATATATATATATATATATATATATGTGTGTGTGTATATGTATATATATATATGTATATATATATATATATATATATATATATATATATATATATATAAGAAATATACACTTAAGATGTGCTATGTTTATGGGATAAAGTGCTCAATATCAGAGATAGAGCTTGTGTAAATATAAAAGTGAATATTGAAGTCAATACTTAGAGGCTACAGGCTGTTTCATGCTAGACGCAATCGTCAGGCCTGTACATATATATATATATATATATATATATATATATATATATATATATATATATATATATATATACAAATGAAGAGAAAGAATTGATTTAGAATCCACAGTTCTCTGGCATTTATTTTTTTTAAAAGTGCTCAATACAGCAGCAAGACCATAATATTTTTAACTTTTAAAATTTAACATTGGCCATCTTTCTGATTAGTTAAATATGACACACCCATAAGATATAAAATTATGGATTTCCAATTCCATATGAACTTTTTAATAAGCAAACATATTTTTTCTCTTTTCACATGTAAATCATTTTCACCAAAATTATCGAACACTGCCTTGTGACGAGATAAAAACTTTAAGTCTCGAAACAGAAATTTCCGTATCGCAATGTAAAATATTTTTAATAAAAATATCATTAAAATTATACATATATATATATATATATATATATATATATATATATATATATATATATATATATATATATATATATATATATATATATATTTGTGTATTTAGGCATCAATCATTCTTTCATGCACATTTCATTAAAAACGACTGACAAGGTGCTTTTATTTAGGTTTTTTATACAACTTCACATGCGATCTAATAATGTTTTTCTTTTCGGATAATAAATTATATAAAAACTGTCCGAATGTTCTTTTTATCCGAGTGCTTTCGGCTATACATTTAGCCATGTTCAAGGATTATATTTTAACTATTAGAATTAGAAATAGTTTGTTATATGTATGTTTTATAAAAATAATGGAAGCCTTATTAATAAAAAATAACAAACCAACACTTAATAATATTAACTTTGAACAGGACATAATATCTTGACCGTGTTTTGAAACCAAAAAAATTATACATTTGACATATTGGATATATTTGATCCCAATTCATATATATATATATATATATATATATATATATATATATATATATATATTAAAATAAGAGAGAGAACAATATGATTTAAAATCCGTTGTTCTTATTAATTATTTTTATTTAAAAAAAAAACAGAGGTAAATACTTGAAAATGAAACAGTACAAGGGATTCTAATTTAATTCTATAATTAAATTTGATGTTTTTAGTTTCTGCTTTTGAAACATGGTAATTCCTGTGTAGCGATGGGACCATATTTTTAAACTAGTAAATTTATATATATATAAATTTATATATATATATATATATATATGTTGCATTAAAGACGACAGACAACACTTGATCGAACACAAGAAAAAGTAAATAAAAATTTTTCGTTTTTAATGAAACATGTATAAATGAAGGCTTGTTGCCTAAATACGCACTGTATATATATATATATATATATATATATATATATATAATTTAAATTAATTTAAAGAAAAACAGACCACTTTAAGGCTCCGCTTTTTTATCATTTATTTCAACAGAGAATTTTATTTTTCTCTGGATCTTCAGACTTCACTTTCAAAGGTGAAACGGATAATGAATTTCAAATTTACACTTTTGACGGGCAGTATTAAGCTTATATAAATTGACATAGAAGGTGGTGAGGAATAATGTGAGAGACATGGTCGAGTTTAGAGAGGGAAGAGAGAGTTTTAATATATATATATATATATATATATATATATATATATTATATATATATATATTCTTTCTCACTTCTTTTTTGTATCTCTTTTTCTCTTTTTTTGCTTACCCTCACGTCACCTTCAATCATCAATTCCCGTACGATCATCGAAGTTAAGCAAAGTCGTTCCTGGCCAGTAAATAGATGGAATACCAGGAACTGTGGCTCGGTATTGTTAATCAGAGAGCCGAGTTCCAATTCCCGTTGTGTACGTTATATTCTACTACGTGCAAATACCTTTGAGAAAACTATGAATACACTGCTTCTACCCCCAGCTAGGGGTTAATTAGTAAGATAAAAATTGATTTCCTGTATCAATATTCGATTAACGTTATTTAAAAAATAATTAATATAGGTTTAATTCTGTTTATCTTTTAAAAATGTCACCGCCAACTAAAATGTATAGTATAGTATATAACTATAGTAGTACTATAACATTCTAGAGCCTTCTAGAACTTTCTGGAAGTTTCTGAAACCTTTTAGATCGTGGTTCTCTTTATTTGAAAGTTTGTATGTTATCCTATATCTGCAACTTTGCGATTTTTGTTCATTTTAAGTGTGGTAACCTAGGAAAGGGTTACTGAATGAGGAATAACCAATACGGAGGTTGGAAACGAAATGGTAATCTTTATAACATCAATAAAATAAAATACTCGCCAGCGGCGTGAAGTAGGTAAACCACTGCTAGTGGTGGACTACTTAAACAGCATTATTACCCCCACCTGCAATAGTGTTCAACGTATTTATGAGGATTGGGACATACACATTAGTGTTCATAGTTACGTTATATAACACCATCTCAATCTCTTCATATCTATCTATCTATATATTTATCTATCTATCTATCTAGATTATCTATCTATCTCAGTCTATTCATATATTTCTATCTATCTCAGTCTGTTTCTCATCTATCTCTTTCGGTCTGTCAAAAAAGGTAAAATTTCGTCGAAATTATTAGATTTGTATCTGTTGTAACCTAGAAAGGTTTCTGAATGAGGAATAACCAAAGCAGAGGTTGGAAATGAAATGGTAATCTTTATAACATCAACAAAATACAATACTCGCCAGCGGCGTGAAGTAGGTAAACCACTGCTAGTGGTGGACTACTTAGATAGCATATTACCACCACACCTCTACTTACAATAGTGTCCAACGTATTTATGTGGACTGGGACATGCCCATTAGTGTTCATAGGTACGGTATATAACATTAAGTTTATATGTTAGGTTATAGCTATAAACTGTTAAATGCGTTACAAAATATATTTGGACTATTCAATTATATCATTAGCAAATTGAAAAATAAAGGTTCTGAAATATTTAGATTTTTTTTACTCTTATTGTATAAATGGTCGCATCAAATTTTCGGTTTGGAGGTGAGCTTTTTTTTAAGAAGGAAAACAAATTTACACCTTTTTCATTATATTAGGTCATTCCATAAGTTCAGTCCGAATTTTAACTTTTTGTTAAAATGAACGAAATTTAAAGTGTATTTTATAATGTCTAATGGAGCTGAACATTATTTTTATGTTTAGATGCATTTAAAGATCAAATCTTATTTCAGAGAACAATAAAATTAAATTTTGTTTGATTAAAACCCTGCTAACATGGAAGTACCCAAGAATCATTTGAGGCACATAATGCTTTATGAGTTCAAGAAAGGAAACTCAGCAGCCGAAGCGGCTAGAAACATTCACTCAGTTTATGGAGAGGAATGTGTGAATGAAAGAACTTGCAGAAGATGGTTTACAAAATTCAGAGGTGGAGATTTGACCCTTGAAGATGAAGATCGAACCGGACGTCCAGTTGAGTTTGATGAAAACCTTCTTGAAGCACCCCTTGAAGAAAATCCTGCTTTATCAGTTGAGGAATTGGCAGTGGTTCTCAGTTCAAACCATACAACGGTTCATCGTCATCTTCAACAACTTGGAAAAGTTCCTAAACTTGGAAAATGGGTGCCTCATGAATTGTCTGAAAACAACCTCAAATACCAGTTGACATCTGCTCTTCTCTCCATTCTCGCCAACTTGTTTCACCTTTTTTGGATAGACTTGTGACTGGCGACGAAAAATGGATCTTTTATCGAAATGTTAAGCGTCGTAGACAGTGGCTTGTCAAAGGGGAAGGACAGCCGAGAAGGTAACTTCATGGGGAAAAGGTTCTTCTTTCAATCTGGTGGGATTGCCAAGGAATAATCCACTTTGAATTCTTACCACCTAATGCAACAATTAATGCTCAAATATACTGTCAGCAATTAGAGCGTTTGAACGAAGCTTTGAGGAAAAAAAGACCTGCTCTAGTGAATCGAAAACGGGTGATGTTTCATCAGGACAATGCGCGACCACACACAGCAAGAATCACGTCACAAAAGATCGAAGAACTTGGTTGGGAGTAAATTCCTCATCCACCTTATTCTCCCGACCTTGCTCCTTCAGACTACCATTTGTTTCGTAGCTTACAGAATCATTTGGAAGAAAAAGCTTTTGTAACACAAGAAGAGGTTAAAACTGACATTTGTGAATTCTTCGAATCAGAGCCAAAAGAATTTTGCAGTAATGGAATTAGTAAGCTTGTTAATAGATGGAAGGAAGTCATAGATAATCAGGGAAAATACATTGTTGATTGAATCTGTAATTAAATGTAACATTTGGTCACTTGTTTTCTTTATTCAAAATTCGGACAAAACTTATGGGATGACCTGATATTTGAACAAAAATTTATCGATCTTTGAGGTAAGAACATATAGTTAGTAAAAAGTCATAATCCTAATATATATATATATATATATATATATATATATATATATATATATATATATATATATCCGAATGTAATGAGAGCGAAAATAATATATAAATTCCAACGTTCACACCATTAATTTGAAAGAGGGCTCAATACCGATAGTAGAGCAATAATTATTTATTATAATTTTTCATATAGACAAAAACAGTTTACTCACTACAAAGATGTAGTGAGCAAATTGTTTTTACATTATCCGGACTATTGTCCTCATCTTTGTCGCCATATTTATTACAACGTTTCAGCCGTTGTACGCTCCGGCCTTGAAGCCACATGGTACAGTGGATAAAGGCGTTAGTTAGATCCAGTGACAGGACCCAAAGAGTGTGAGTTCAATACCCGGTTAAGGCAGTGGAGAACATGGAGAGGGAATTAAGCAGGGGATAACTGACAACTGACATCCATTAGACATGGCACGTGGAACTATAACAGTCTACCCCAGTGAGTGAAATAAAGCCGGAGCGTACAACGGCCGAAACGTTGTAATAAATATCGTGGCAAAGATGAAGACAATTGTCATAATAATGTAAATAGGTTCAAATTTATAAAAGAATATAGATCCTACCTTGTTACTTACTAACCTCAGAAATATAGACAGATACTAAATTGTTCCATTATATATATATATATATATATATTTTGACGTGAAGAATTCACTTAAATGATTAAACACATTATTTTACAAACAAGCAAAAAACAAACGCTTATCAGTAATAATATCTCCAGCCATGTTGTCGACGATTGAATATAAAATTATTTTTTTTAAGTTTTAGAAAGAAATAACAGAAGGATCCTGAAAATGAAAAACATCCTCAACTTATTCCCCTGTGCCTATTTGCTCCCTCAAATATAATCATGTTGAAAAATTCTTTTAAGATATAATTCGCTGATACATATCGCTTAATGTTTGCAATGACAACATTCGATTTTTCATATAGTAAAAAATGTTTAACATAACTCCACTGATTATTACCAGTTCTTCTTCTTCTTCTTCTTCTTCTTTGTAACGTTTCCCTACTAATCCCTATTCTCCCAAACATTTACACAAACTCATTCTTCTTCTTCTTCTTCTTCTTCTTCTTCTTCTTCTTCTTCTTCTTCTTCTTCTTCTTCTTCTTCTTCTTCTTCTTCTTCTTCTTCTTCTTCTTCTTCTTCTTCTTCTTCTTCTTCTTCTTCTTCTTCTTCTTCTTCTTCTTCTTCTTCTTCTTCTTCTTCTTCTTCTTCTTCTTCTTCTTCTTCTTCTTCTTCTTCTTCTTCTTCTTCTTCTTCTTCTTCTTCTTCTTCTTCTTCTTCTTCTTCTTCTTCTTCTTCTTCTTCTTCTTCTTCTTCTTCTTCTTCTTCTTCTTCTTCTTCTTCTTCTTCTTCTTCTTCTTCTTCTTCTTCTTCTTCTTCTTCTTCTTCTTCTTCTTCTTCTTCTTCTTCTTCTTCTTCTTCTTCTTCTTCTTCTTCTTCTTCTTCTTCTTCTTCTTCTTCTTCTTCTTCTTCTTCTTCTTCTTCTTCTTCTTCTTCTTCTTCTTCTTCTTCTTCTTCTTCTTCTTCTTCTTCTTCTTCTTCTTCTTCTTCTTCTTCTTCTTCTTCTTCTTCTTCTTCTTCTTCTTCTTCTTCTTCTTCTTCTTCTTCTTCTTCTTCTTCTTCTTCTTCTTCTTCTTCTTCTTCTTCTTCTTCTTCTTCTTCTTCTTCTTCTTCTTCTTCTTCTTCTTCTTCTTCTTCTTCTTCTACTCCTCCTCCTCCTCCTCCTCCTCCTCCTCATATTCCTCCTCCTCCTCCTCCTCCTCTTCTTCTTCTTCTTCTTCTTCTTCTTCTTCTTCTTCTTCTTCTTCTTCAGCTCCTCCTTCACTTCCTTTTTCTTTATTTCTTTCTTTCATTCTCTCTTTCTTTCTTTCTTTCTTTCTTTCTTTCTTTCATTCTTTCTTTCTTTATTCTTCTTCGGTTTGTTCTTCTTCACTATCTTCTTCTTCTTTGTAATGTGTCCCTTCAGGACGTTGGCGTTCATGGCTCTCTGAATTGATTTTGTCTTATTCCTATCAATCCTCATACCGATTCTTCCATCCATTTGCAGAAACTCATTACTGAGCTTACGCCTTGTTCTCCTCTGTCTATCTTAGCTTCAAACTATTCTATGAGTATCAAATTTTCCAAGCCCTCTCTCCTCATTATGTATCCAAGAAATTTCAATTTTTTCCTAATGGTAATTATGAATGTCCTTTTTTTCTTTCAACTGCCTCTAAAACTTCGTCGATGCTCACATGCTCAGCATCCTCCTGCAGAACAACATTTCTCTTGCTTCACATCTCTTCTTCATATGTGAGTAGATTGTCACTGCCATATAGAAGGACTGATATTATGTAACTGTTCAGTACTCTTTCTTTGTTGATAAAGAATTTTTATGTCTCTTGATACTTTGATTAACTTCAGGAAGGCATCTTTCGCTATCCCAATGCGACTTCAGATTTCAGTTTCACAAATTCCTTCCTCTGTTAAAACACTTCCCAGATATTTAAATTGTTGTGAGTGATTTTGAAATTGATGTTTAATCTTTTATTTTTTTTTCATATGAGTGCTTACGGATGCATTTATTTCTTTGACGCTCTTAAAAAGTTTTGCCTATTTCTTCTCTCTGCCAAACTCTGTTCCGACATCCATTTACTCAAACTCTCTACGTAAGTTATGCGTGGCATTCCTTCGTCTCTCATGCTCTGTGAATATCAACATTTCCAAGAATTCTTTTCTCTTTACGTTGCCTATAAATTTTAACTGTCTCTTCCTGATGCTAACTGTAAGTGTCCTTTTCGTTTTCATATTCTCTAAAATTTCGTTGTTCCTCGCATATTTGGTTCATGGTATTCTCAGTATTATTTCTGTAGAACCACATTTCTGTAGCTTCAACGCCATTCTACAAAACTGAAGGTATTGTCCAGCATTCACAGAATTATAGAATTGATATTATATTATAGTCAAGTACGATTTTCTTTCTAACGAAATTTTCCTAATAAACGTTTACTAATACTTTGCTTAGGTTTTGGAAGGAATCTTTGCTATGTCAATAGACATTCGACTTTTAATATCACACTTTCCGTCTTCTATTAAAACACTTCCTAGATATTTAAATTATTGTACTACTTTGATTTGGGTATGTCCAATTTGTAATTTTCATGTTGGGCTGTTCCGTTTAGACAACAAAAATTGATGTTTAGTCCTTTCTCGCATTCATTCATTATTTTCACTAGGATATGTTATAGTTTCAATTATATGGCAGCTACTTCAGTGGGCTCATGTCACTTCTTCATGTGCGAGGAGATTGTCCAGCATTCATTGCCATATAGGAGGATTGATATTACATAGAAGTTCATCACTCTTTTCTTTGTTTCTAACGAAATCTTCCTGTTTCTTAATACTTTGTTTAGCTTTCGGAAGACATGAGGAGATTGTCCAGCATTCACTGCCATATAGGAGGATTGATATTACATAGAAGTTCATCACTCTTTTCTTTGTTTCTAACGAAATCTTCCTGTTTCTTAATACTTTGTTTAGCTTTTGGAAGACATGAGGAGATTTCCCAGCATTCACTGCCATATAGGAGGATTGATATTACATAGAAGTTCATCACTCTTTTCTTTCTTTCTAACGAAATCTTCCTGTTTCTTAATACTTTGTTTAGCTTTTGAAAGACATGAGGAGATTGTCCAGCATTCACTGCCATATAGGAGGATTGATATTACATAGAAGTTCATCACTCTTTTCTTTGGTTATAACGAAATCTTCCAGTTTCTTAATACTTTGTTTAGCTTTTGGAAGACATGAGGAGATTGTCCAGCATTCACTGCCATATAGGAGGATTGATATTACATAGAAGTTCATCACTCTTTTCTTTGTTTCTAAAGAAATCTTCCTGTTTCTTAATACTTTGTTTAGCTTTTGGAAGACATGAGGAGATTGTCCAGCATTCACTGCCATATAGGAGGATTGATATTACATAGAAGTTCATCACTCTTTTCTTTCTTTCTAACGAAATCTTCCTGTTTCTTAATACTTTGTTTAGCTTTTGGAAGACATGAGGAGATTGTCCAGCATTCACTGCCATATAGGAGGATTGATATTACATAGAAGTTCATCACTCTTTTCTTTCTTTCTAACGAAATCTTCCTGTTTCTTAATACTTTGTTTAGCTTTTGGAAGACATGAGGAGATTGTCCAGCCTTCACTGCCATATAGGAGGATTGATATTACATAGAAGTTCATCACTCTTTTCTTTGTTTCTAACGAAATCTTCCTGTTTCTTAATACTTTGTTTAGCTTTTGGAAGACATGAGGAGATTGTCCAGCATTCACTGCCATATAGGAGGATTGATATTACATAGAAGTTCCTCACTCTTTTCTTTAAGGAAACTAGAAAGACACGTTAAAATCTTTCACTTTTCCCATTTGAATCTTCTGATGAATTTTAATTCTTCAGTTAATGATTGAATAAGCTCATGGCGAGTTCTACGACAATAAAATATCCGTAGAAATTCCCCTATCGCATCGTTAAATATTTGAGCTTCACACCTTTAACAATACATTGCAATAACAATCATCAATATTAATTCTGGTTGTTATTTTAAGAAGTAAGGGGATACAAATGAAATGATTTGAATTTGAATACTTTTCGATTTCATTGAGCAGACGTTAAGCAAGTTAAAGTGATACCTTTCTTTCCTTCTTACTTTTTTTCTTCAAGCATAGATTTAATACAAGACTTTCCTTTAAAAGCCTGTAATTAACTCCGGATTTTTATAAGCCTAGAATTAAGACAAGAATTGCTTTCCTGTCCATTTTCCACTATTATTTCTATAGTAATTTTTCTGATGAATTTTTCTCTTTCATAGACATTATGAATTTAATTGTACTGCTGGACTGGAATGATGTTTCATACACAACGTTTCGGCCAGGTATGCTTGAAACTTCCACAGTTGTCAAGTATGTTTATTGATATTTCACAGTTGAATTGGTTTAGATATAATCGCAAGTTCTATGCTAACATTTTCTTCTTTCGCACTTCTTTTCTGGCTTCAACTTTGGATAGCCGTGCTTCAATTCCATCGGGATTCGTTATATTCACTTAAGAGCAAATTCCTTCCATACAGGCATGAATCCACCCCTTCTCCTCCTCCAGCTATGGCTTAATTAGTTTGACTTCTATAACCAAATCAATATTATCTCAAAAACAATCTAAAATATTTTTTCGCTTTAAGTAGCCTGTAAATGTGTGATAAACCGTAGAAAATGAATCAATGAAATACTGATTAGTCAAACAGGCATATCTTTATTTAAAATCTCTGGAATATAAATGCATAAAAACTACAATGGTCATAAGGTGGGGAATCAGTTTATAGGTAAACTGTAATATAGAATTGATCCCCCACTTTATTTCCACGGTATAATTTCTTGATTGTTGATAAGCCATAGAAAACGAATCAATCAATCAATGAAATACTGATTAGCTACGCAGGCATGTCTTTTAGATTTATTTACATTCTCTGGAATCTAAATGTATAGAAACTATCGTGGCCACAAAGTGATTGGCCAGTTTATATATTAGTTGTAATGTAGAATAGATCCCCCACTTTATATCTATATAATTTCTTGATTGTTGATAAACCGTGGAAAACGAATCAATCAATCAATGAAATACTGATTAGCAACACAGGCATGTCTTTTAGATTTATTTACATTCTCTGGCATATAAATCTATAGAAATTATCGTGACCACAAAGTGAGGGATCAGTCTACATATTAGTTGTAATGTAGAATTGATCCCCCACTTTATTTCCACATAATTTATTTATATTCTCTCGAATAGAAATGTATAGGAACTACTCTGGACACAAAGTGAAGGATCAATTCATATATTGAGTGTAATGTAGAATTTATCCAACCCCCACTTTATATTCACATAATTTCTTGTTTGTTTATCAAATTACGATTAGGTCTGAATACATCGTCCTTACAGCTATGGGTGTAAGACTAATTAGTAAACTATTATCTCAAAAATTATTATGATTTCAAAATATTTTCTGGTTTTAAATGATGCGCAAAGGGCTGTTACACTATAGAAAACGAATCAATAAAACAGTTTTAGGATTTTTCTAAATACCATCTCCCTTCAGGGGATAACAGATTATGACACTTCGCCGTTTCCTGAGAACTGCTATAAATTCTTGGAAAAGATAGGGTTGATGTTTCCTGTTGCTTTCTCCACGTCTTTGAATAAAACGTAGTCGGAGACAGATTTTACGCTCTTCATAACTGGATTAATATTTTGATGGATTAATTGACAAGAATAAATTTAATTTTGAAAGATGATATCAATTTGAGACGCCGAATTTCCTGATATTAGCTAACTCTTTGAAAACAAGAACCGACAGTATTTGAGCCCAATTTTTGAAAGTTCTTGACTTCATACAAAGCCAATAGTCTCAAACAATGAAAGTAATTGTCGTCCTTTGTTGATGACAACACAGAAGTTAAAAACAATTATATTATGTTTAAGTTGTCGAAAACAGCGAACTAATCTTGCGTAATTAAATTTTATAAAGAAAGGAAAATAAAATATGCAAACACTTTGCATGTCACAAAGCATGCTAGAAATGCAGCTTCACATTGACATGGGGATCTAATGACGGGCGAAGAAAGGCGATAATATGGAGGGCGATGAAGGCTTTTTAATTAAAACTTCTATAATTTTATTTTCAACACTCCATTTGTCTAATCAATATATTCGTCAAAGAGTATCCTTCCTTTTGTTTAATTCCTTGAACAAAACAAACGAAGCTGAAGGCGCCTAAGAGGAAAAGAATTCATAAAATCTTCGTGATTGTTTATCACAATCTCAAGCAATTTTATTTGTATGGGTTAATTACTAGGGATTGTATCAGAAAAAATCATTATTATACTCCACCCCAAAAGTCTTTACAATCTAAATTGTTTTCTGGTTTTAAATAACATTCAAAGTTTGATAAGCGATATGGGATCTCTACACATCCCCAAAGTTTCCGAACTAGCATCAGTCAGTTCTTTTGCCTTCTATTAGAATTTTTAAAAATTTGTTTCTTGTATTTATTGTTACTAGATTTTTTAGCAACATAATATGAGACGTGTTAAAAAAATCCTCACATTATTTAGTATTGATAGTTATCACATCCTTTGAAACTTTCCCTACTTATATATATGTTGTGAGATCGATACTTGCCTACATCATGGACTCTCCCAGTACTATATTATTATGTGAATGGTAGTATCATGGGACTAGCACCAGTAATGGTGCTCTGCTGTCAAACTCTCTGTTTGGAAAAGAGGAACTCGGACGAGGCTTTGCCGCAGGGCAAGGTTTCGTCCGGGGAGGTAGACAGTCCCTGAACTCGTGTATACGGGTTGTAAATGGGCATATTTTTGGCCGAGCCTACGGGTTCGGTAAGCCCACCTTAAACCGGCCTTGTGCCACATTCGACCCGTGTGGGTGGGTGTTAAATATCGTAGCACCAGTAATGCGCAGCCGCGTACGATACCAATATCGGACGACACTGGATAGTAAGCTCTGCTTCCTCTTACACTATTCTTTGTAACTTTTCTGTTTAATATATCTTTCTTACCTCTAACCCGTGTTCTGTGTTTTCCTTCCGTGGCCCCTACTTCGGGTGCACATCAATATATATATATATATATATATATATATATATATATATATATATATATATATTATAAAAATCAGATGAACGAAAATTATAAACAGGATGAAAGCAAAAGTAAGAACATTATAAAAAAAAATGAAAAACACCAGTTGACAATAGCAAAAAAATTAGATTAATTATTTATTACAAAAAATTTAAAACTTCTAAACTTATAGTTAAAAACAATAATTCACCTCTCAGAACAAAATTAAATAGAACAAATATTATTTACGAATTTAAATTCCCATTAAGGAATTTTATTCCTGATCAATCAAAATTCGTAAATAATTATATAGGCCACACTACAGCATGTTTGACACGCAGACTCACTCTACACCTTTCTGGCCATAGCTCAGTTACATCTCATTTAAATATTCATGAAGACATACCGGACGCTATTCGTTACATACTTGTTGACAACACTAATATAATAGCATCATCCACATGCAAAAAAAAGGCTAAAAATAATGCAAGCCTTATTAACAAAAACCAACACTTAATAATATTAACTTTGAACATGGACATAATATCTTGACCGTGTTTTGAAAAATGAAAACATTTTATAAAACATACATACAACAAACTATTTCTTATTTAACAGTTAAAATATTTAATCCTTGAAAATGGCTAAATGTATAACCGAAAGCGCTCGGATAAAAAGAACATTCGGACAGTTTTTATATAATTTATCATCCGAAACAAAAAAAATTATTAGATCGCATGAGAAAATTTATAAAAACTAAATAAAAGCATCTTGTCTGTTGTATTCAATGAAACGGGCATGAAAGAAGGATTCCTGCCTAAATACACAAATTTTAAATATATATATATATATAGATAGATAGATAATATTAGTGGTCAATATATATATATATATAAATTTCCAAGATGATAGAATCCAGGTAGAGCTCAATGTCCAGGACAGAGTAAGAATATAATATAAAAGGCTCAAACACTAATATTCTATGGTTATAATTTATTGCATTGGAATCGTAATCACGACCCAATTTATCAGACCTACAAATTCAAGGTTGTAGGCTTTACTCTGATCTCCAATCAAATATGAACTACATTTTTGAATTTGTAGGTCTGATGAATTGGATCGTGATTACAATTACAATGCAATAAAGTATAACCATGGAATATTAGTGTCTGACCAATTTACATATATATATATATATATATATATATATATATATATATATATATATATATATATATATATAAACATAAAAATGTCTTAAAATAATTGTCGGACTTTGTCCATATCATAATGTGTGACGTCTTTTGTTTACATTTGGATACACATCGAGCAGTTATGAATGTATGAGAAAAAATCATGGAGAATTGTAGTTTAAAAACAGTAAAATCGATCTTGCTAACCGAAACGCTCCCTGTGGCTATATCGGTAAAGCACGTCAGGCAAAATGACGGTTCCGTATAGGATACAGATTCGATTCCTGTTAGAGGACACATATTTTCTATGAAAATTTCTCGGACATTCAGGTCGGTAAATGTTGTTAATACTGTTTATTATAAACAGAGCATTTACTTAAATATTTGTATCTATAAAAAGAATGTATAAGCATAAAAAATGTCTTAGAATACATATATATCTATATATATATATATATATATATATATATATATATATATATATATATATATATATTTGGACTTTATTTCAATTCTTCAGGTGTTTCCGATCCTTAGCTATGATTAATTAATGATGAACATGTCATTTTCGTTTTTGATCGATTTCATCACGATTCTTCTGTTAAGCTTGGAGAGTAATTATACTTTCTTATTGCTCAGGGTCCAATAGTGTTTTAAAATCCTCGGATAATTCCAGTAAGATATCTTTGATCATTTCTAAGATACAACGGTTCAAATGTTAATCTAACAATTCGACAATTTTGCCGTTAAGCGATTTGGACAATTTTGCTGTTACACCCGCTATATATATATATGCAGGAATTCATCGATTAATGCGTCTTCGATTAGTTCGCTAAGGTTTTTAAATACCTAAACTCGATTGCTGCATACATAATACTCGATTAATACGGTAAAACATTCTTGTTTAACCATAGTATTTAAAAAAAAAAAAATTTCAAATTTTAAAATGGAAAATGAGTAACTATTTTGTTTATCAAGAATTACGTTTTCTAAGTAATTAGAGAAGTGTTCCAAAATGGACTGTTATAAAGAGATCAAATTTATAATATAAACCGATAATAAAAATACATATTTCAATATTTGTCCCTATTTTTAAAAAAATAATATTTTGATTTTGTTTTCATTTTTGTTTTGAAGGTCTTAGGAAATTTCTGATTTTTTGTTAAAAAAATGAACGATTTAAGTAGATACAGAATTTACTATTTCTTATTTGATTTTTTTTTTAACTATCGAAAAATAAAAGATGTCTGCATTTACTATGGAAAGATTATAAATAAAATTTCCAGGTTGAAATACGAATGATTCTGGTATGTTTGAAAAAATTGAAAATTTCTCATTGCCGCCAATTCTATGAAGAACAGAAAAATACCATGCAGCAAAGCATTAATTCATAGCCTTTTTATTGCATCTTCTTATATGAACCTATATTTTAATTAAAAAGGTACGCAAATTAGAAATTAATTGTGAATGAAACTAAATTTCGAGGTACGCATTATGTTATTTCCTATAAGTTTTTAGATTCGATTAAATATATTTTCGATTAGTGCATATCTAAAAATACAGGCTGTCCATAAAGTTCGGTTGCACTTTAAAAAATTTATAACTTTATTTGTATTTGCGAGAGAAATAATTTGTAAAAAGGATTAGAAAGTAGTAAATCTATATTTTTTAAGGTTTTATTGAAATTTTATTTAATTTTCCACATGTC
The DNA here is from genome assembly GCA_964036315.1 of Acanthosepion esculentum. Taxonomy (NCBI): domain Eukaryota; kingdom Metazoa; phylum Mollusca; class Cephalopoda; order Sepiida; family Sepiidae; genus Acanthosepion; species Acanthosepion esculentum. The sequence continues at coordinate 75,769,130 of OZ038514.1, forward strand.
CTCCATCATTAGCAATACAAAGGGTAATACGATTTTGCAGTTCACGGAAAACATTTGCCAACTGATTTACAGTAATGCCTGAAATCACATTAGTTATTTTAGCTATACTTAAAACTAGGTACATTAAACTTTATAACATTTTTTACAGATTATTTCTATCGCAAATACAAATAAGGTTGTAAATTTTTTAAAGTGCACACGAACTTTATGGACACCCTGTATACACATTAGCCACACTAATCGAGGGATTCTTGTATATATATATATATATATATATATATATATATATATATATTTTGTTGGATATGACATATAATGTTTCTAATGTTCTTAAATCTTTTCGTTTAGTGGGAGTAAGGGAATGCATAAATTGTTCGTTCTGTTTATTGTCTAAAGGGCTTTTGGTCACTACTTTAGGCCCTATCAAGGGGTGAGGGTTGTTAAATGTTGATAATTTCTTTTCATCTTTGTTTATTTAAGTTGTGTGATGTCTGTGTAATAGTAGCGTTTTCATGGTTGGAAATCGAGTTGGCGTCTTTCTATTTAAAAAAAAAATAATTCAACACACCACTTCCGATGCTGAAATCAATAACTACCAAGTGTCTGAAATCCGTACCCCACGGGCTGACCCAAGCCTTTGGGACCCGTTAATGTTTGTGTTAGAACGAAGTCTCAAGTCATCGTGACTGAGGGTTTGAGCGTACTAGCTTTGTTCCAAAACTGTTGATCACGCCAGATAATGCGCTCTTCCCCAGAAGCTGTAACTCATTTGAGATCAGTATATTTGCAGTAGAACACAAAGGTGGGCTCTGTGGATGTTGAACAAACCGAAATGTGCCTGAGCAAACGTCTACAAAATGGACTGACTAGCTTCCGTAGCAGGCAGGCATACTCGAATACGAAAGGCCAGTCATTATTATTATATGGCTGTATCCTCCCCACCAAAAAAACAATGACATCATCTTGCACTCCAATAGCATGGCCTAGCCAATTATCGCGCAAATGATCTCTATTTTAACAAAAATTGGCTTACCTCAATGACAATCTACCAGGAAGATGGATCGGGCGCTGTTGAGATAATGTGCTGTAGAAATGGCAACCACTTTCACCTTGTGATTTTCTTTTCGATAGTGCTATGTGAAAGAATAGATCATTATCTCCTCTCTTCGTACAAGCCTAGAGGAAATTCAGCAGAGAATCACTGAAGCGGTGGGGAATGCTACGCACAACATACTACAACGTGTTTGGCAACAGCTGCGCTACCTACTCGACGTGTGTCATGTCACAGGTAGTGCACATATTGAACATTTGAGAAGCTTTTTGAAATCTTTCTAAAATCTAGATCCCTTTGAATATCTTGTTTGAATTTTGATAAATAAATCTTTTATCGTTCAACATGAAGCCTATTTAATTTAGTTTGCCTGGAACATGCAGTTACTTAGATATTCACATTTTAAATTTTATCAGTGAGAATCTACCCGGAAAATGCATCGGACGCTGTTGAGATAATGACAATGTGCTGTAGAAAATGCCATCACATTCAGCTGACTTGACAGCTTGTGATTTATTTTCGATGGATCTATGTGAAAGAATAGATCATTATCCCCTCTTTTTATACAAGCCGAGAGAGGAACTTCAGCAGAGAATCGCTGAAGCGCTGTGGGATGTTACGCAAGACATGCTACAACGTGTTTGGCAAGAGCTGGACTGCGAACTTGACATGTGTCATGTCACAGATGGGGCGCATATTGAACATTTGTGAAGCTTTGTGGAATCGGGTATAAAATCTACATCTCTCGTTCGAATGTTGATAAATAAATCTGTTATTGTTCAACATGAAGTCTATTTAATTTCGTTTGCCTGGGACATGTACTTACTTAGATATTCACATTTTAAATTAAGTCAATTTCGCGGAGGGATAACTTGTATATATAAATGTCGGTCGGAAGTGATGACTCAAATTCCAATACTAGTGTAGTTAGTTCTCTGTGTCGTGCCAGAAAGTTTTTTCTCGTCTGAAGGCCACATCCTTCAAAACTATAAATCAACTATCCGTCCTTGCATGGAATATTGCTGTCATATATGGTCTGGTGCTCCCGCTGTACGTCTCGAGGTTCTCGACAAAATCCAGAGATGAATATGCAAGAACATAGGTCCGGATCTGGCATCTAGTCTGCAATCGCTTTTCCACAGACGTGCAGTGGCTTCCCTCTGTCTCTTCTACAAGTATTTCCACGGCATCTGTTCCGACGAACTACTTTCGTTGGTTCCCAGACTGCATGAATTTAAGCGAGCTACCAGGCTGGCTACACAGTCCCATCCTTTCACTGTCAAAACGGTTAAATGTAACCGTCTCTTCTACTCAAACAGCTTCTTCTCTCGCACTTCCCGACAGTGGAACTCCCTTCCTCTTACTTGCTTCCCTCATAACTATAATCTTCAAATATTCAAGTGTAATGTCAATCGACATCTGACATTCTGACCTTGTTCCCGGTCCTTCTCTGTATCCTTTCCTCAAACACGCCTCTTTACTCTTGTTCTCAATCCTCAGTAACCCCTTGCGTGCTAGCAGCACTCCCGCCTTGCTTGAGGTAAATTGCTTTTTAAAAAAAAAAAAGAAAAATAGAAGGATAGTTTATATATATAAATGTTGATGGGAAGTGAGGGAGCATAGGGTGGATATGGTCGGTGAGGCTGTTGTTATTTAAGTAACAAATATATTGATATATTCACGTCTAAATGGTTCTGAAATTATAGCTGTTTGTTTTTCTTTTGGACTGTATGACAACCATGTGTAAAGGTCTAGTCTACTTTACTATTTAAGCCATAACTGAGGGGCGGGAGGAAAAACGGCAGAATTCCAATACTAGTGTAGGAAAACAGCAAAAGTGGTGGAACAGTTACTACAGTTTCATCTTAGTCCGAAGTCTGAATAAATACAATTTGATCCGAAGTAGATGAATATAGAACGAGCAAAATATTAATAGATCAGATATTTTCAATATGGAGGCAATCAAAACTAATATAGAGTGACAATCTAAAAGACGATTGTAATTCTAGTTCGTTATTCTTTGAGGGAAAGAAAATTTTAACCAAAGCCCAGACTGAGACGATGCTCCTCCAAGCAATAATTTTGATGAATAATTGTATTAGAATTTTCAATCTCAGATTCGTTTGCATATCAAACGCGAAATATTAAAAAAAAGAAGATATTTCGTTCTAGATTCTTCCGTATGTTTTTATAATTCAAATTTGTCGAGTTCATGTCGAGAATACTATGAATTCGTTTCGATTGTTATCTTATAATCATAGAATATGTTTTTGTTTTGGTTTTCGTTTTCATTTTTGAGACACGCAAATTGACAATATACTTTCAATTATACAATTTATTCAAAACAAGGTTCTCAAGTTTTGTGTTGTTTCAGACACAAAGTTTCAGCCAAGTATGCTTGAAACATCTTCCGTGGTCCAGTATTTTTATAGATATTATTTTACTGTTTGATTCTGAGATCGAAATCACGATTTATTTTGTTTCAGACAACGTTTCGGCCAGGTATGCTTGAATCTTCCTCAGTGGTCCAGTATGTTTGTTTATATTATTTTACTGTTTGATTCTGAGATCGAAATCACAATTTATTTTGTTTCAGACAACGTTTCGGCCAGGTATGCTTGAAACTTCCTCAGTGGTCCAGTATTTTTATTGATATTGTTTTGCTGTTTCATCCTGAGATCGAAATCACGATTTTTTTTTTTTTCAGACACAACGTTTCAACCGGGTATGCTTGAAACTTCCTCAGTGGTCCAGTATTTTTATTGATATTGTTTTGCTGTTTCATCCTGAGATCCAAATCACGATTTATTTATTTTTTCAGACACAACGTTTCAACCGGGTATGCTTGAAACTTCCTCAGTGGTTCAGTAATTTTATTGATATCATTTTACTATTTGAACTTGAGATCGAAATCACGATTGATGTTGTTTCAGACACAACGTTTCGGCCAGGTATGCTTGAAACTTCCTCAGTGGTCCATTATTTTTATTGATATTATTTTACAGTTTGATCCTGAGATCGAAATCACAATTTATTTTGTTTCAGAAAACGTTTCGGTCAAGTATGCTTCAAACTTTCTCAGTGGTCCAGTATTTTTATTGATAATATTTTACTGTTTGATCCTGAGACCGAAATCACCATTTATTTTCTCTCAGACGACTTTTCGGCCAAGTATGCTTGAAACTTCCTCACTGATCTAGAATTTTTATTGATATCATTTTAGTATTGGAACTTGAGATCGAAATCACGATTGATGTTTCAGATACATCGTTTCGGACATGCATGCTTGGAATTTCCTCAGTAGTCTAGTATTTTTATTGATAATATTTAACTATTTGATGCTGAGATCACGATTTGGCTGAGGGTCTTATGTTTTTTTTTGGGGGGGGAAGCAATCTTTTCACCCCAAGCGAAGTGATAATGACACTAAGTAAGGGATTACTCGGAGTGGAAGGTAATGAAAATTGAGGAGATATATCGCTAAAATAACAATACTCCGGGAGAAGATGGCCATTGAGGTTTCATTTGAATGTTTGAAGATTGCATGTGCCAGGGAAGCAAGGGACCGATGTTTTTCAGCTCAGAAGTGTGAGACAATGAACTAAAATGATAGGACTTTGCATGTAGCTATTTAAACAATAAAACGGCAACACCGTGTTACCAATTTAGTAGCACGCCTAAACTCATGCGCTTGAGGTAAAAAAAGGAGGAGGTAATATTTAAGTAATACAAATTTACTAAATTCTATTTCTATCCGTCTGCAGGGATTTGGCATTATTCTAATACCTTTTCCAAATATGTTGTGGCTAACGAGCAGTCCGAACAGTTCCTTCTGGCGTACTTTAATACATTTTCGCATAATCTATAAAAGCACAAATGCTTTGTATTTCTGATCTCATTTCCGTTCAGGGGATACTCGTATTTGAATAGACGCCCCGTTTCTTTATTAAACAGTATATTCTTTATTTTCGTCTACTGGTCTGCATGTTCAAGAAATCTTCAAGAAATCTTATTAAAGAATCATTTGCACTCTCCAGCTGGATACGAATCTGTGTCCACCTGGGCAGACGGAGCTGCCGTTAGATCCATATACGTTCTCACCAACTGAGCAAACTTCAGGCTAGCAATCCATCTTTTATCCCATCGCCACAAGGATCAGGGAAGCAAGTTCTAGATACCTCAGTATCTAATCTCTCTATATAAAAAGCTTTCAGGTGAACCACTCCAAGAAAACAGTCGCAATTTCTATAAGAAAATACTTCAAGAATTACAAGTCAAAAGCGTTTTACCTGCCTGTTTAGTTGAACAGTGTCTTTTATACGACAGGCCATCAGTATTATTTTCCTCAGTGGCAACTGAAGAGGTGCCCAGCCCTGGGGAACAGCTGCCCGAGGCCAAAGGCCATCAGTAACTACGTCCTCCAAATCGTAGTTACTGTGTTCTGTTTTGTACTTTTCAAGGTTTTTGGAGGTGGGGGAACTATGACTAAATGGAAAAGATTTCACGTGATGCATTTCGTTCTTTATTGACGTAAAGTGATATTAACGTTGATACGACTTGCGCCCCCATCCCCCGGGCCTGAGGGAGCTACCCGGTACGTTCTAACAAACTACAGGGGGCCGACACTATTTTTCAGACACTTTATTATTTCAAGTTTTTGGTAGCACAAGCAGTTTGTACTGTTTTAGTGTAATGGCAATAACATTTAAAAACTGTTTCAATATTACAATTGGAAAAGCATAATTCAAATTTGAAGTATTTTTTTTTGCATTACACAAGCGACAGTATTTTTCGGACATTGCAGAAACAATGCTAATAGTTTATGGCAGCACCCTTTTTTTCAATGCCTTCTACCAGTCTATCTTCATAATGTTTGTACATATTGATAATAACGTCTCTTCGTGTTTCTAGCAGTCTATTTTTAGCATCTTTTATGCGCTGCCACAGTTCAGCCTCTCTGGTTATTTCTGGCCCGTCGTAAACAAGCTCTGCAAGCATTTCCCATATGTTTTCCATTTAATTTAAGTCTGGACTTCTTGCAGGCCATTCCAGAGTAGTTATATTTGCTTCACACATCCAATTTTTCACTGATTTGCCCACATGGATACTGCAGTTATCTTGCTGCAAAATAAAATTACTTCTCATTTCTTTTTCTATGAGTGGTAGAGCTCTCTTTTCCAATTCTCTGTAGCTCAAACTATTTTGACGTCTTTTAACCACTCGAGCCAAAAGTTTCCATTTGGAAATACCATACCCCAAACCATGACTCCTCCTCCTCCAATCTGTCTCTTGTTGAGAATAACAGGTTCACCTTATCTCGACCATGTACACCACCCGTCAGGTCCATCGAACTTAAAACGTTTTTCATCAGTAAATATCACTTTGTTGAAGTCGACATGGTTTGTTATGCATCTTTTGGCGCTTTCCAGCCTTGCCTCCTTGTGTTTTCTCGTTAGTGTAATTCTTTTCTTGCTTTTAGCATACTTAAGTCCAATTTCGTGTAGCTTTCTTTGTATAGTTCGAACACTGACGTCAGGTTCACACTTCTCCTTTACTTTCTTCGCTGTCACCTTTTTTCCAGATGATAACAACCTCGTAACACTCTTCATTCTTCTTTCTGTTCTCTTGGAAATTGTTTTTTCCGTCCTCTCTTCTTCTTCTTCCGCTCATAGTCTGTACTTAGCATGTATTCAACTGTTGACTTCGGTAGCTTCATCTCAGTGGCGATCTTTCGGATGCTGAGCCCGTCTTCTCTCTTCTTTTGGACCAAACTGATGACTTCTTTTGAAGGCATTCTTCTTCAGGATTTTAATACGTTTTCGCAGTGAATGGTAAAGATACTCAAATGTAATGGTCAGGGTACAATTTACCTGCAGAAAATTTGCATATTGTAGACGTTCGACGACTAAATTTATTAAAAAAAACCTGGAATTTGTGTCATGTCCGAAAAATAGTGTCGCCTAAGTTGAAGTAAAAATAAAGAAAACATGAAACCAAAGACAAACCCATCAATCAATATTCATACCATTAATGGACTGTTACTACTGAATTACCTACTCATCAACACAAAAGCTCTCGGCAGCAAAAAAAAAAAAAGCACCTTTAAGCACACTTTTCAAAGTGTCCCAAAATAATGTCGTCCCTCTGTAAGCTTCAGAGAATAATCAGTCTGCTAGGCAAGGCCGAAATTGTGCATTTAACTGTAACTTCTCTCGTTATAGATCGCTTCATTGTTTTCATATCGGCGCAGTTTAGAATCCAAAGGGGAACAAAACGAAATTTACTAAAGAAATTAATGGATTTTTATTAAACCGACAGACTTTTTTTTTTTTTATTAATTTAGCGTTATTTTTATTGGATACTCGTATTTGAATAGATGCTCCGTTTCTTTATTAAACAATATATTAATTTATTTTCGTTTCCTGAATGTTTGATAAATCTTGTTAGAGAAAAATATGCGCTTGTAGCAGAAAAAAACCCAACTCAAATTACACATAGAGATAACAAATGAAATCCAAATTTACACATTTATTAGAAAACATGTCTCTAACTACACACCAAATCTCTCTCTCTCTCTCTCTCTCTATATATATATATATATATATATATATATATATATATATATATATATTTAAAGACATTTATGATATATTTAACGTTCTTCTCATAGATACAAGTATTTAAGCAAATGCTCTGTTTATAATAAACAGTATTAAATAACATTTAACGGCCTGAATGTCCGAGAAATTTTCATCCTATACGGAGCCGTCATTTCGCG
>OZ038514.1:75781958-75784458 GCA_964036315.1 Acanthosepion esculentum
TAGACAGATGGATGGATATGAAAAGACATAGATAGATAGATTTATGATTAGTCAGACAGATAGATATGAAAGCAAAAAGAGAGACAGGATATGACATAGATAGATAGATAGATAGATAGATAGATAGATAGATAGATAGATAGATAGATTAGAATACACTGCGAAATAGATAGATATTGTTAAGGGGTCTGCCCGTATCATACAAATGGACCCAACCAAGGTATACATATACTACTACCAGTGAATACCTGGACAGTCTGTAATAGAGGAGACGGCGACGCCTTCTCGGCCAGACGGTCGAACTCTCTGCCTCTGTGCAGAGAGGAACCCGGACGAGGCTCCGCCGAAGGGTAGAGTCTCGTTCGTGGAGGTTGACCAAACCGATCCCGTTTATACGGGATCCACGGCCATTTTTTGGCCGAGCCTACCGGCTCGGGAATACCCCACAATAAACCGGCCTTGTGCCATATCTATCCCTCGTGGGGGGACAGTAAATACTGTCTGTAATAGAGGAGTGTAGCACAAGAGTCACAGTTACCGAGCACGTAGACTCAGTAAGAAATCATACTGCGATACTTAAATACCAAGAATATATATTATTGCTACTAACCCGCATTCCTGGATCTACTAACCCGTATTACCAGTTTGTATTATTACGTTAATACATTTATTTTCCTTATCCATTCCTGGCGTTTGTTATTCATTGATATCGGATTCATCCCGGAATCCACAACAGATAGATAGATAGATAGAAAAAGAATGTGATAGATAGATAGATATGAAAAGATTGAGATAGATAGATAGATAGATAGATAGATATTAATCGAGTAAGATCCTGAAATACTCAGTGTTGATGTTCTCTACCCAGCACAGAAAAAGAGTCCTTTCGAATCGACCGATCGTATCAGGAATTGGTCATGATCCCCATAGAGTAGCGAAATCCGTAGGAAAACCTTCAACACGGCTTTTTGAAACAATTAACCGATGAGAAATATTAAGCAGATATAAAATCCATTTTACAATATTTAAATGTATTGAATTCCTATCTTTGATTATGGCCATATCACGTTGAAACACCGCTTCCCGTACGATCACCGATGTTAACTAACTTTTAACTTTGTTATTCCCTAGGGAGTACTAGATGCTATAAGCTTGGATGTCCAGGGCGTGTAATGAATAATGGAACAAAATTGTTAATCCGTGAGCCGAGTTCCAAGACACATTTACTTTGTTACATTCATTTAATTCCCGAAGAGAAAAAAAATAAATCGAGGAGAAAGTTTATTATTAGCCATGATCAAGATTAATTGAATACGATCCTAAAACATTTCAGTTATAGTCTACACAAAACGCACAAAGCAGCCATTCTAATATGACCCATTGGATCTGGAATTGGTAATGCTCGCCATAGAATAACAAAAGACATAGAAACGCAAGTAAAGAAAAAAAAACAACACCACTAATATTTAGCTCATCATATATTAAAAAATTCCACCAACCTGGTCGAAAATTATCATTCTTTATGCCCTTATTCGGTAAATCTCTACCTTGAGGGAGTCTTAAGCCTAGTATTGCTGAACTCGGTAAAGAAAAACAGGCAGGCAAATATACTTGCACGTTTATATTAATGGAACTAAATTGTATTTTTCTGTTTTATAAGCTCTCGTGATACTAATTCCTTTTTAACTTTTTTGTGTAATTTTATGGGAGACATGCCAAGTTATATCAAGGCTACACAATCGGTTTTGAAGATGTTAAAAATAGATGGATTCTTTTTTAATAAACCTCGTACTTTAGATAACAATATTTGGAGAATATGCCTTTTCTCAGTGGTGTTGGTTTAAAGTCACTTCAGCTGAAATTCGAACTACGTTCGCAAATATATTTTTCTGTGGTGGTCCCGCCCTCTACCTAGATTTATATAGTGTACTAGCCATGTTTTTATTAATCAATGACTTTCTAAGTATTAACAATATAAATTTTTATTTTTATTTTATAACTTATACTCGACGTTGTTTGGAAGGAAATGTATCAGATCCAATTTCTCTTTTAATTTTCTTTGATTCATCTAGTCATACGACAATTTATTCCGTTTAATTGAACCCAGTCAGAATCTTTGGCCGTAATGGGCTTTGGAATCTTTTAGTTTATTTTATTTTTAATTTTAATTTTTTTTTTTTTTTTTTTTTTTTTTCAGATTCGAAAATTATAACCTCATTATTTTCTGAAATTGTCTTTAGAGTTTTCAAGAATCACCGGGATTCAAGATAATTCACTGCGTTCCGTCAGCAATCCACCCCCACCCCCGCCGCCGCCTGCCATGTTCGCTTTTGACAAAATTCGTCTCTAGCAAAGAATTGCGGTTTCGTTAAATAACGTTGCTAAAGTGAAATCAATAAGCTATTTACTAAACGTAATCATTTGCACAAATCAAAAGGGACAGTCAATAAAAGTGACGTCAGAAGTTGATGAATGTCGAGACATGTAAATTCAAATGAAA
>OZ038514.1:75786958-75854458 GCA_964036315.1 Acanthosepion esculentum
ATAAGAAGAAAAAACTCACTCTTAAAGTATTGAATACGAATACGGCCACAATGTACTGGCCGTATGTGTAAAATAAAACACATATATAACACACTAAAAACATGCAGATATCGCACACACTGAATTAGACATTATTTCATCTGACCTTCCTCAACGAAAGAAATTTACAGCATCAATACATCTGACTGGTACCACTCCCCACTTCTTCTATTATGGCTTTATTTTGCCCGTTGCCTTTTAGTCTGAGTTGAATTTCCAAAGACGAGTGTCAGGTTTCTTGATGTATGAGTTGTAATGCGAAAACGGGAAGTGGTCGGCTGCTATGTCCACTGGAAGAGAAACCTATTTGCTATTACTTCTGCTAAATTTTGAACAGAAGAAGAACATTTTGACATACACAGACGGGGATTTTAGTAGCACCTGATTTGGTACGTAAGTACTACACCGACACACCTCTATCCGCATTTATGCTCCAGCATCTGTACAAGAATAAATGCATTTGGAAATCAATATTTACGCAGGAACCATTCATTCAAACATTTTTCGTTGAATTTTGATAAATGTTCTATTGAAATTTTATAATATTCTTAAATTTGGGTGGGGTCAAGGTAATGTAAAAATTGACCGTAGTGTCTATTGTTCACATCTTTATCCATTTGTTGCTCATTGTTGTTGATTTTTGTTCAGGGTTTTCTTTTTAGATGTAATTGTGTTCTGTATATTGTATGATAGTAGCATTTATTCCGAACCGCGCGAAAGGAAAGTCGTTGTAAATAAAGTACGTCATAAAGAACTATTCGAACTGATAGGTAAGCTTGATGTTTTCGGGAAGGATATTAGAAGAATCAAGTACTTATACCGGGAGCAAATCGCCTAAATACGGATATAAAATGGCGTAAGACAAGGATGCGTCGTCTCACCAGACTTATTCGACATTTACAGTGAAGCAATTCTGAGAGAATTAGAAGTCCTACCAGGATTTATTATTGGCGGGCCCCGAATTTAACATTGGGTGTGCAAAAGACACAGTGTTGATAGCAATAAATCAAGACTTAGCAACAATAATTATGAAAACGGCTACAATGTACTGTCCCTATTTGAAAATTAATAATATATCTACTTTCAAGGACTTCATGAAGTAGTCAGTCAGTCATGTGCCATGCATGATACACGCTTAGGCGATTATGTATCTTTTTGTACATGACTGACGAGGCAGATTTTTCACGCAGTTGGTTGCCATTTCTTTCTGCGGTAGACCAGTTGCCATCCCAGGCTATAGAACACGGTCTGCCCTGTTATTTACCCATAGCTGGGGGAGATGAAGAGGATTCATACATTTCCCAAGGGTCAGTCAGTTATATATCATGTGTAATACACGCTTAGGCGATCATGTATCTTTTGATACATGACTGACGAAGCAGATTTTTCCCGCAATATTTTACCATTTCTTTCTGCCGTAGACCAGTTGCCATCCAAGGCTATAGAACCCGGTCTGTTCTGCTAGTTGCCCATAGCTGGGGGGAAGATAAAGAGGATTCATACCTTTACCAAGGGTCAGTCAGTTATATATCATGTGCAATACACGCTTAGGCGCTCATGTATCTTTCGATATATGACTGACGAAGCAGATTATTTTTCCGCAATATTTTACCATTTCTATCTGCCGTAGACCAGTTGCCATCCAAGGCTATAGAACCCGGTCTGTTCTGCTATTTACCCATAGCTGGGGGAGAAGAAGAGGATTCATAAATATATATATATTCAACTCTCATGTCGTTACGACGTCTAAGGGTCAAGAGCACAGTTCCTAAGAAACCCACAACCAGACACCAGAACATGTGATTTGATTATAGTGGTGAAGGCTTTGTGCAGAACCATCCACACTTTTTGAAGGACCGAATACAGAGACCTGGTGCACTACGGGCCACAAGGTCTACAAACAATGATCTGCAGCTTTTGAATTCAGAGTTGTCCTTCTACTAGACCAGTTGCCATGTAAGGCTATAGAACACGGTCTGTCCTGCTATTTACCTATAGCTGGTGGGAGATGAAGAGGATTTATACCGTTCCCGAGGGTATTAACACGTAAATGAACTCGGCTCTCCGATTCCTCAATCCGAGCCGCTATACATTACTCCACCATGAAATAGTACATGCTGTAAAATGAACATTCAAGTACGCACCAGACTGAGGACTTTTCACTGGGATTATTTAAAATTAATTAAAGTTTTTGAAAACATAACGGTTGAAATTATAAAATCATTGTGCGTAAAACAGAAACATCTCAAATATGATTTTCTGATATATATATATATATATATATATATATATATATATATATATATATATATATATCAGCAAGTTCACCCCAAAGAAGGCAGTAAAGACACAAGGCGTTACTGGGTGCAGAAAAATTAGAAAACAGAAACAATACTCACAAGCGGGAACAGAGGAAGAGTAATCAGGAGGACCCTGGACAGCAGTTGACATTGGATTTAAATGTTTTGAAGATCAAATTTGGCTAGAAATCATGGAGCCGAAAGAGAGTTCCGCAAGGGAGAAGTGCGAGAATAGAAACTGTTAGCATAGAAATTACGGTTCAATGTAGCTTATTCAACTGTAAACGTATATATATATATATATATATATATATATATATATATATATATATATATATATACACACACATTCCAACTGATACATCAAGAAATCCGACACTCATCTTTGGAAATTCAACTCAGACTAAAAGGGAACGGGCAAAATAAAGCCATAATGGAAGGAAGTGGGGAGTGGTACCAGTCAGATGTATTGATGCTGTAAATTTCTTTCGTGGATGAAGGTAAGATGAAATGATGGCCGAAGAGTAAGGATATGAGCTGAAACAAGCGAGAGAAACTGCAAGAAGTCCGTTAGGAGTAGAATTCCAAATTTAAATATTTTTATACTAATGTTCATCCAATAGAAGGCCCTGGAGGATCACTGTGTGGTGTTGTATGGGCATTTAGAAATTTACGAAAGATTGAAGGGAATTCAAAACCCAGCAACCCGAAAGTGTGAAAGCATGGTTAAACACGGAGTACAATTACTTTATTTAGAAAACAAAAACACCATAGATTCCAACAGCTATAGATAATCTCACTGCAGAACGGTTATCGAGACACCGGAAGCGGTCGTCGTGGTTATATATATATATATATCTATATATATATATATATATATATATATATATATATATATATATATATATATATATATATATAATATTAGTAGTATTAGTAAAATTATAAGTATAAGGAACTACAGTCGGTTTCTTGACTTGCAAATAATGAAACCAATACCGAAGGAAAAAAGGTATAAAAAAAAGAAAGAGCCGAAAACATGAACGCCTGCCGAAAACAATCGCTCAGCATGCAGGTCCAAAGCCCAAAGAAAAAAAAACCGATACGAGTACCCAACTAACTAAATAAAGTGCTCAATACAGTAAGTAGAGCAGACCTAGTTAGACCTAGAGAGCCAGACAAACCTACCAAGGTTTCACCTAAGTGAATCGTCCGTTTAGGTTAAACCTTGGTAGGTTTGTCTGGCTCTCTAGGTTTAACTATATATATATATATATATATATATATATATATATATATATATATATATATATATATATATATATATTGTGTATATTTAGGCAGCAATGTTTGACTCGAGGTTTAACCATATATATATATATATATATATATATATATATATATATATATATATATTGGGTATATTTAGGCAACTATTTTTCATTAATGCATGTTGCATTAATTAATGCTCTCATGACGCTTGTCTCTACATTTGAATGATAACTCTAACATTATTAGGCATTTAAAACAACATGACTGGCCGCATACACAATTCCGGAAAATCCTCGTTGAAAGCACAACTATACTTAAACATGAAAATAATAAACAAATATTAAAAATTCTTGAAGCGTTATACATAAAACATTTGAAACCTAACCTGAACAAAATAAACTATGAAATATCCACAAATATTCTTAAATATCTATAATTTATAACAGAAGTCATTGATTTATACCAACGGCTTCCCATATTTAACACTTCTCGTTTTCCCTCTCGCGTGGTCATGTGTGACGTCACGAACTGCGTTTGTCGTTTCTTTGAAATTTTTCATGCAGCAAGGGCGGACTATCCTTGTTGATTTGCCCGTGTGTTGTTTGATATATTGATATTGAAATTGTCATCTTTGATAATGGTTTATATAAGCCGAAAGCTTAGACTGGATTTAAACATGTATCAATATGATGATTTCCTTTCGTCTTTCAATGATAATGTTTTAAGCTTATCAGACAATATGAAAGGAACTTACTTAAAATAAATAGACAAAACATGTCTATATTATTTAATGAAACATGCATCAATATATATATATATATATATATATATATATATATAATATATATATATATATATATATATATATATATATATATATATATATATATATATATAATAAAACGATTTAAACACTAATATTCATAACTTATTCCATTGGAATCGTAAAAACGATCCAATTCATCAGACCTACAAATTCAAAATGAAAACAGAAAAAACAACTCCGGGAATAATTTAGTAAGAGTATATGTATGAGAGTGTGGGAGGACATGACATCTATATAGAGGGGTAACAGACAAGAGAGGGGGCAGGGAGGTCTAAAGATGAAGGGGGCATTAAAATTTAACAGAGAGATTTAAAGAAGGGTTTCAGTGAGAAAAATATGCGTATTTTCAAACGTCCAAAGATATACCGGAAGAGTGTATACATTTCTTGGCGACACCCTATAGGCGATAAAATCTTATACTCAAACCCAAACACATTACAAAACAAACATACACACACATACACACACACACCTATATATATATATATATATATATATATATATATATATATATATATATATATATATATACACGCCTAGAAAAACCGATTTGAAAACCCATGCTAAATTCGCTATAATTGAGAGAATGTAAAAGTTTAGAGAAGATAATATTAGAATATATATATATATATATATATATATATATATATATATATATATATATACCCAAGTTTGGGATTGGTATATACGGAGTGAATTCCAATAACCAACAATTACTATTCTTTAAAGAGTGCTCAATACAGAGTAGAGCAGATATAATTATTAATTTGAATATTACAACATAAATATGTTATAAAATCACGACAAAAGTAGCCATTTTGTTTCAACACTTCTGGTGTCTTATCAAGTGATGATGTAGAATGTAGAATAAAACCTTTTATTCTATATTCTACATCATCACTTGATAAGACACCAGAAGTGTTGAAATAAAATGGCTATATATATATATATATATATATATATATATATATATATATATATATATATATATATATATATATATAATGTCTATCATGTTTTTGGTATACGACCGTCATTCATTCGATGTATGTGACCCAGCCATCGCAGAATATTTTTTATCATATCAACCGATGCAATGCGATAAGCCACTAAGTCCCAACTAAGTTCTTCTCAGTCTGGAAGAAAAAGAGAAAAACGAGAACCATTAGGGAACGAGACTAGAGGTGCAATCAAGACAGCAAGTAACGTTTGAGATTACATTTAAATTTTTGAAAATCATTCTTGACTGGAACGCAAAAAGCCGGAAAAGAGTTCCACAAGCGAGAATTGCGACAAAAGAAACTTTTATCAGAGCATTTATATCTAGCCAATTCAACTGTAAATTGGCCGTACACTGCTGATCATCTAGTACTGTACTTAAGTTTATAAAATCTAGGTACCATAGGGAAGCGGTCATTCCAAAGATTACCGTAAAAGTATTTATAGATAAGACACAAGAAGGTGTTGGAAAAGTTAGAGAAGCCGAGATGCCAGGTCATCAGAAAAATTACCATGAAAGTATTTATAGAAAAGGCGGAGGGAAGCAACTTTACGGCGGTGAGAAAATGAATGAAGCCGAGATGCCAGGTCAGGACCAATGATATTGCTGATTCTTCTTTGGATCTTATCAAGAATATCTACATATACAACAGAAGCAGCAGAACTGCTGTGGCAGTAATATTCAAATATTGGACGAATGGTAGACTTATAAATATGCAAGATAGATTTTAGAGAGAAATATTGTCTAACACGACACACTGAACTGATTTTCTTAACCGTAGGCTTAGTAATGGATTCAATATAATCTCCCCATTTCATGTCGACGGAAAATGTTAGTCTGTATAAATTTAGCGTAGGTGCTTTCTTGGGCTTTTACATAGCCTCTCTCTTTCTGACATTCTGAAATCTGCGTCCAGTGATATAATGTCAAAAGACAGATGAAAGGAATTTTATCTCACGGTTTTTGGAAATCAATTATGACAGCAAAGAAGTAAGAAGGTCAACAGGTAAACAAAAAAACAAACAAATAAAAACAAAATCAAATTCTATTTTTCGTTGATGCAAGAGCGTCAGATTGGCGCTTGTGTTTGGAGTACAGGCGTCATCTCAGCAGAAAAAAGTTTGTTTCACATGGCCTGTTAAATATATTCTTCCATAGATAGATAGATAGATAGATAGATAGATAGATAGATAGATAGATAGATAAAGAACAGACTGAGATAGATAGATAGATAGATAGATAGATAGATAGATAAAGAACAGACTGAGATAGATAGATAGATAGATAGATAAAGAACAGACTGAGATAGATAGATAGATAGATAGATAGATAGATAGATAGATAGATAGATAGATAGATAACAGACTGAGATAGATAGATAGATAGATAGATAGATAGATAGATAGATAGATAGATAGATAGATAAAGAACAGACTGAGATAGATAGATAGATAGATAGATAGATAGATAGATAGATAGATAGATAGATAGATAGATACTGGATGTAACAGCAAAATTGTCCAATTGTTAAATTAACATTTAGACTGTTGTATCGTAGAAATCAGAACAAAATTCATAAGTGTTGACCCAGAGACATATGAATAAGAAGTGATCAGTATAAGCAGGTACCCTACAACGTAATAACTACCCAGGGTAAATGAAAACAACTCCAACAAACTGGGACAGAAAGGTACAAGTGGATAACAACAATCAGAAAACAACGTCGATCTGCCTACACAATGTGAAGGGATTATCGGAGAGAATGGAAAAAAATCAAAATACCTCGTCCCAGAAATATAGACAGATATTGAAGGATCGCGACGGACCCGATATACCAAACATATGGAGACAATTCGAAAAGCCGGAAAAGAGTTCAACAAGTGAGAAGTGCGATAGAAGAAACTGTTAACATAAAACTTACGATTACATCGAACCATTTTCAAGTGTAAAATGATGAGACCTTGCCGCCAATCTAGTACTGCGTTTAAATTCATAAAGACAAGGTAACATAGATGAAAGTTCATCAGAACAATTACCATGAAAATATTTATAGAAAAGGCACAGAGAAGCTACGCTATGATGGTGGGAATGTGACTGAAGTCGAGATGCCAGGTCAAGACCAATAACATTGCAGATTCTTCTTTGGATTTTATCAAGAATCTCTAAAACCAAGCAGAAGCAGCAAAACTGATGTGGCAGTAATATTCAAATATTGGACGAATGGTAGACTTATAAATATGCAAGATAGATTTTAGAGAGAAAAATTGTCTGACACGACACACTGAACCGACTTTCTTAGCCGCAGGCCTATTAATGGATTCAATATAATCTTTCCAATCGATATCAACCGAGAATGTCATCCAGAGAAGGCCAACGAGTTTTCTCATTGAAATGAGCATCAACCATGCTATTGGGAGGCAGGGAGTAGTTTTGCAGTAGAGAGAAGTTTTTGAGGCGCTAAAATGAGGCGCTACAAATCGTCCTTTACCAGAGTTAGGTCATATTAGAACACCTGTCAATTTCACCTCATCGAACTGATTAGACTTATTATCGAGACAAGTGTAAATGGTTATGTCATCGGCATAGATAGAATGTCTGAGGACCAACTTCTCGAGAGCTCCTCTCTGCGGCTGCTCGGTCTCACGCTGTCCGCTGATCTGAGATGGAACAAATACATCGAGTTAGTTGCATCATCCACCGCAAGAAAAGTTGGTTCCCTGTGCCGAGCCAGGAAATTCTTCTCCCCGGAATCGATCCTCCAAGTCTATAAATCTACCATTCGTCCCTGCATGGAGTATTGCTGCCATTTATGGTCTGGGGCCCCTGCGTGTTGCCTCAGGGTTCTTGATAAGATCCAGAGACGGATATGCAATGTGATTGGCCCTGATCTGTCATCTCGTCTGCAGTCGCTCTCTCACAGACCCGATGTTGCATCGCTCTGCTTTTTCTACAAGTACTTCCACGGTAATTGCTCCGAGGAGTTGCTTTCGCTTGTCCCTAAGCCTCATGAATTTAAGCGTCCTACGAGGCTGGCATCCCGTTCCCACCCCTTCACAGTTGATACTGTTAGATGTAGACGTCTCTTCTACTCCAATAGCTTCATGTCTCGCACATCTCGCCTATGGAACTCCCTTCCCTATTACTGTTTCCCTGACAAATACAATCTCCAACGGTTTAAGTGTAGCGTCAATCGTCATCTCCAGTTGCATTGATCTATCCGCTTCCCTTCTCCACTTCCTTTCATCTTTCAATCCTATCTGCTCTCGCTCTAAATCTCCTGTAACCCCCTTGCCTTGATCGACCCTCCGTCCTTCTCTTTCTCCACATCCCTTCCTTTACCACTCCTATCTGCTCTTCCTCCAACCCTTCTGTAACCCCAGCCTTGCTTGGGGTGATACGCTTAAAAAAAAAAAAAAAAAGATACCATGCTTAAAACTGACGTCACGAGGAAGGTCTGATGAAAATTACGAACAAAGTAGATTCAAGGATACAGTCCTGGGGGGACATCCTCATTAGTAGGAAAATGATCTAGAAGAGTTGCCATTCAGGAGAACTATCATTTCACAATTAGATAAGAAAGACTGAATCAGTTAAAAAAATCGTCCGGAAATACCATGGCCTCTGAACTTGCAGAGAAGACCGGTATGCAAAACCCTGTCAGACACTTTCGAGATGCCAAAAGCAAAACCCCGAGCTTCACTGGTCTTATCTAAAGCTTATATATATATACTAGCAGCATGGCCCGGCGTTGCCCGTGCTTGATTAAAAAATCGTACGACTCATACAGCAATCGCTATCACTTGACTTAAAATATTTTTGCCCTTCCTTGCCTTTAAAGGATTGCCCTTTGCCGTGCTGATGTTGCTACATGCCTAACTTCTTGCCTATCCCACACTACGAATTTTTTCTAAGCTCTATACTAAACATTAAATCTGTTACGAAAAAGAACTAAACAAAATGAACGCAAGACGATCAGCTTTAAAAAAGGACTCATAACTGGAAAAACCGAATGAAAATGAATGTTAACAATAAATACTTTTTCACACCCAACCGTGTTCTGCGTAATCGGAATCAACGTGGAGTTTAAGCAAGCGAATGAGCCAATTGGAGTAAAGTGCCATGCAGATTTAAATTTTTCCCACTTGTGATGAATGCAGCTACCGATACTTTTTTGCTTGCTAGCATGCTAGTTAACATTCGTGTCAGTCAGCTGTTGGCTCTCACGCTGACCAATAGAATCTTCCTGCCTATTCGTGGCAGCCAGCTACCGGCTCTCAATCTGGCCAGTAGAAAATGGCCGCAAACTACATGAAAACTTCCGTAGAAGCATGAAAAAATCGATTATTTCCACTATCGATATATTGTCTTCGTCGTGCCGCTAACTTGGAGCATGTGCATGTAAATTTTGGTGCAAATCCGTCGAAAATTGCGTCCGTGCGTTCGTTACACACACACACACACACACACACACACACACACACACACACACACACACACACACAGATCCTGCCTTATATATATATATATATATATATATATCGGAGTTTCATGCACAACGCAATCTTCAAGTACTGAGTATATATATATATATATATATATATATATATATATATATAATATGGAGAAAACAACTGAAAAAAAAATTGAATGTTTTTTTGTGAAAGTATTTATTTATATTTATATATATATATATCTTTCGTCTGAAATAAATAAAAAAACTGTATTCAGAAGTGTGTTTTCAAGTAGCGTCCGTCGCGAGACGCTGGCGTCACGTGATGTGGAATGCAACAGTGTTTGAATATTTCTAACGTAAATCTAACGATAATATTTTAGATGTTGTTTAAAAGGTTTTTTTTTTAACTATATATAAAAAAATTTTTAACTATTGAAATATTTATACAGATTTAAAATTAGTTATTAGACCAATAGTAGCAGGACCAGCCTGTCCAACTAGTAAACTAAGTAACCTGATTGACATAATATTGCAACCATATACGAAACAAATTAAAAGTCATATCAGAGACGATATACATTTCCTTAGCTGCATACCACAAAAGGTGGATCCGGGAACTCTTATGGCAACTTTTGATATTAGTAGCCTATACAGCAACATACCCCATGAACTAGGAAAGAAAGCAATCTCATTCTGGATTGAAAAACATCCAGAAACACTACATCCGAGATTCACTAAAGAGTTCATTATCAATAGTATAGACCTAATTTTAAACAATAACACCTTTGAATTTGACAATAAAAATTATATCCAAACCCTGGGTACAGCAATGGGAACAAAAATGGCTCCAACATATGCCACCCTAACATTAGCTTACCTAGAAGAAAACCTCTATGAACAGATAGAACAAATATATGGGGCAAATATAAAAGCCCAGTTCACTAAATCTTGGAAAAGATACTTAGATGATCTCTTCATCTTTTGGAAATCCTCATGGGGCGACATTAACCAATTTCATACTCTACTTCAAAACTTACACCCAAAAATCAAATTCACGCAAGAATATAATTTTAACGAATTACCATTTTTAGATATACTCATTAGAAATGAAAACAACCATATAATCACAGATATCTACCACAAAGGCACAGACACCCAACAATACCTTCATTTCAAGAGCCATCACCCCAAAAGCTGCCTAAAATCCATTCCCTATTCCCTAGCACGTAGAGTTTGTACTATAGTGACTGATAAACACCTCCGAAAAACCCGCTTAGAAGAACTACATAAAACTCTAAAAAAACGAGGCTACCCCACAACTCTAATAAACAAAGGTTTTGAACTCGCAAAAAAAATCCCTCTAGACCAACTCAGAAATAAAAAGAAACGTAATGTCGAGCCAACTCTAGCATATGTCTCAACATACAACAAAAATAATCCAGAAATATTCACAAAAATTACCAAAAATCTAGACCGACTTAGCAAGAATAATAAACTGAATAATATAATAAAAACAACCAAAATAATCAAAAGCAAACGCCAATCTAAAAACCTAAAACACATATTAACCTCATCTAAATTTACCCAACACACAATACAGGGAGTCACAAAATGCAACAAAAAAAGGTGTGGGGTTTGTGACATCATTATAGAAGGAAACTCGTACACTTTTCAAAACCCCAAAACAACATTCACAATAAACAAAAACTTAAACTGCAACTCCAAAAATGTGATTTATGTACTTAAATGCACAAAATGCAGGAAATCATATATAGGCATCAGCCAACAACTGAACAACAGGGTCTCCCTACACAAAAGCAACATAAAGTTGCCAGACAACAGAAAACTTTTTGTTTCACAACATATTTTTGAATGTAACCAGGGTAAATTTAATATCATGCCGATATACCAAAGAGACAATTATTCCTACCTACAAATACAGGAAAAAACCTTCATAAATAAATTCAAACCGAAACTGAATAGATCATGACCCCACACACAAAAGCACACAGCATGCACACATGGTGACCAAATACAGTGATCAAACCGCTCTTATACGTGCACGCAAGCTCACATGCGGAACACGAAAAATGTATATATGTACGCATATGTGTGTGTGTGTGTATGTGTATATGTATATATATGTATATGTATATATATATATATGTATGTGTGTGTATGTGTGTGTATGTCTGTGTGTGTGTGTGTGTATGTATGTATGCATGTATATGCACGCATATTGGCGAAAGCAGGGGAGCTACTCACGCAAACCCCACACAACTTAGGAAATACGTGTGTATGTATATGCGTATGTATATGTATATGTGTGTATGTGTGTGTGCGTGCTGGTTCCATGTAATGTGTGTGTTTGTGTATGAGTGTGTGTGCGTTTGTACAGATTCCTTATGGTGGGACAATGTACGTGTGTGCATGTGTATGTGTGTATGTTTGTGTGTGTGTGTGTATATGTACAAGTGTGTTTACTAATTCTTCGTAGTGAAACAGTGTATGTATTCAGGGGGAATGTACACACACATATATACACGCATGCTGACAGGAACACACGAAAACGGAAATAGATCTAAGGGATCTAAGAACACACAGGGGTTATTAAAACATTAAAAGATAAAACAATCGATTCATCACTTCTCAAACCAACCTTAATTGTTTTATGACCCTTCGCTCAGAACTCTTCACTACCATTTAAAGAAAGACATTGGAATGACCAACACAAAAACAGAGAATGTCTCATATAGAGAAGATGTAACATTGAAAAACATAAAGGAAAAAAATTAATTATTTTTAATAATTATTTTTAATAATATGTGGAAATCTCCACCCTTTACTTGAAGACGGTCGTAAGACCAGAAACACGTGTTGTAAAACTATGTAAGACCATGAAAAATAAAGAATAATATTTTTAAAAAAAAACCCACATTACAACCAAAAAAGTTTGCGGTACCTCTCTTCTTTTTAATATACACACTTTTCTCTCGTTGGAACCATTATAACCACTTCATTTCATTATATATATATATATATATATATATATATATATATATATATATATATATATATATATATATATATATATATAAAGAAATATAGTCTTATTGTGTGGTATATTTATGGGATAAAGTGCTCAATATCAGAGATAGGGCGTGTGTAAATATAAAAGTGAACTTAGAGGCGACAGTCTGTTTCATGCTAGATGCTAGATGCAATCGTCAGGCAACCTGACGATTGCATCTAGCATGAAACAGACTGTCGCCTCTAAGTGTTGACTTCTGTGTTCACTTTTACATATATATATATATATATATATATATATATATATATATATATATATATATGTCATTCACAGACAGTACTGTTTCGCTGTATCACAGCTCCTCAGTGCGACTAGACTTTCGAATGCCTCAAGTCAGGGTTGAATCACAACTAATTTGGTATCAGCCAGAGCTATCTTCACTCGGTAGAGTTACACAACTAAATCTAGCGTATTTTTTTTACAAATGTAATCAAATGCCCATCAGCCAAAGTGCTCCATTCATTTTACTGAAGAGCTTTGCATTAGTGCACGTGGCTGTTGTTTATAGAATTAGCTTATCACTCAACAGTGCTCAATTGAAATGTATTTTCAAGAGCTAAATTATGTCATTCATAGACAGTACTGTTTCGCTGTATCACAGCTCCTAGACTTCCGAATGCCCCAAGCCAGGATTGAAACACAACTAATATATATATATGAGTGTGTGTGTGCGCTTTTCTCTGTAACCACATATCTGTTTCAATATATTTGTTCATTTTAGTGACATCGCCTATCTTCATATTGCCCGTTGTATCGACTTACATTGATGTTTCTAGAAACATAAACAAATTGCGTGATCCAAATGCAGCAAACTTTGAAGTCAATATGAGGTCGAAGTCGATTCTTAGGAAAAGTAATCCACGTCTGATAGGCACCGTATCCGTTTTGTCTTGTCTTTGTTTCGTTGTCCTTTCGACTTTTAATAACATGGCCAGCATAAATATGCAGTAGACAAAAACAACAACTGATTGCCAGTTCGATAAACCTATTGCTTGTTATCTAAAAGCAAAATGATGCATTATCTTGACAGAAAAATGAAAACAAACGCTCTCCAGTTAAAGGCAAGTAAAGCATATTGTTGTTTCATCGTTCGTTAAAATATTATTCAGAATTATCCGTCTTAATGCGACAGTGAACGAGATATAATTGTAACATGCCGATTAAATCTTTTCAACCATATTAATATTAATTGCAAATAAATCTACCCATGAGAATAAGTACCAATTAGTTCGCTTCAAAGCACGACACTTACGACATAAAACATATATCGTATCATCTTTTATAACAAATTTTGCCTAGGAGATAAGTTTGTTTTTAAAAAGGTTCTCGGCTTGTCCAATTCTCAAAATCAGCACGAGGTAGAACGGTACAAATTAAGAGGAAGAGTTTATGAGGATATGTGGAGAATATCAGAATTGAACAGATTAAGATTGTAGCAATCTGGGAAGCACCAACGTGGGAGTCGGTTCCACAAAGTAAACATTATTAAGAAGAAAATTATAAGAAATTTAATAAAGGCGATAATTCTTAATTTTTTGATCGTGTTCAATGCCGAAGAGCCGCTCAAGTTAGAACGTTACAAAATAAGAGGAAAGTTTATGGGGATATGTGGGGAAGATTGATCTTAGACTTGAACAGGATAATTTTATATTGATCGAACAAGCACCCATTTGGGAATCGGAACACGGTTATAACAAATTTAATGTAAGCTAGGGAAGGTTACTGAATAGAATAATCAAACGAAGGTTCGTAATGAACGATAATACTTAGGACAAGAACAACACATATAAGATTCGCCAGCGGCGCGTATAAGAGGTAGTCAACTGCTAGAAGTGAGTCAAGTGAATTCCACAATGAATCTCCAACTGCAGGGTATCTACCAACCGCCCCACGCGGCCAGATGTAGCACAAGGCCGAATTTAATGTGGGTATCCAAGCCCGTAGGCTCGGCCAAAAATTCCCCGCAGACACTGTATAAAACGGGGTCGAGTAGCTGTTTCTCTAGACGGGGCTCTGCTCTCCGCCATAGCCTCGTCTGGGGATCTTTTCTACTCGGAGGCAGAGAGTTTGACCAGCCCAGCTGGAGACGAATATCCAACTGCAGACCAACATACAGTATATACTACTGCATTTATGTGAATTGGGACATATTCATTATCGTCCGTAAGTATGCTACAACATTTAATAAATTGAGATAAGTTTTAATTTTGTTCAGCCTCTATAAGACCGAAGATCCCCTCGAGGTAGAGCATTACAAAGTAGGAGGAAGAATTTATGGGGATATGTGGGGAAGAAAACAGTTGACTCTAGACTTGAACATCAATATTAGATAGAGCAATAAGTTAGCTGACATGAGTTTTACCTGCAAAATTGCTTCAATAAAAAGATTTTATAAAATTGAATACTAACTGCACGGTTAATTAATGTCGAATGTTTCCTCATAAAGAAATGACCAATATTATTATTACCAATGTCGTCATGTTTATTATTATCTCAATAACTTTTGCAGTTCTACGTAAAGCAATAGATTCCGTATTCTTAATTCATAGTCCATCTTTTTTTATTTCTTGTTATCATTATCTTATCTGATAGTTCTGTTAGTTTTCTTAATTAATCTGCAATCATGAAACTCATATGTTGCAAGGCGTTCTATACTACAAAGCGACTCATGGTGCAACTGTGAACTAGAACTGGATTCTTCATTGAGTATCATCATTAGTTACCAAGTCGGATTCTCTATGTTCTACTTCACGATCTGGGATTTCCTCGTTTTGAGTAACATTTTTATCGTTGAGAAAAACATAGAAGTTGTAGTGAGACGTATCCAGACGTTAGTGCAATTGTATGCCAGTTTGATGCGATATTTCGCTAAAAAATAAAAAAAAAATCCTACATAGAACATGAAGAATATCCAGTTGAGTTAGTGAAAATATCTTGATATCTTCCGGGTATTACAGACATACTCATGATGAAACAAATGACCAGAATTGGAAGCCTATTTCAAAATGTCTGAATTTCAGAAATTTGAGATGTCTAAACTCTCAGTTATATGCACCGGTATTTTCGCAATTAGATCAAAAACGGCTCCAAGCATAATTTTCGTTCGAAAGGAAATTGTTTTCCTTAATTTATTATTGTTATTGTCACGACGTTTCGGCCTTTGTACCCTCCGGCCTTCATCACGTGTATGCCAGAATTCAGAACTGAACCCTTCATTTAATCTACGGTGGTTGACAAGTTGCTCTTTCCATTGCCCGTGTCTTGGAAAATTTCATGTAGTTCTTACTTTTAGTCCTGCTCAGTTATTGCTTCCCCTCTAGTCGAAGTACACACAGCCCGTCCCAGGGATTGAACACACATTTTCTATGTCTCCAATTCAAAAATCATCGCTTTAATCCTATGGGCAATTGTTCGGTGGGACAATTTTCTGTAGAGAACCTTAATTTGCCTTCTGTAAGTGTTACTGCTGCTTGTCATGACTGACTACGCTCACTGAAGATTATTTCTTTTCTTACAGCTGCTGCTGCGGTTGAAGACTTGCTGTCATGTCTTTTTTTGTAATTGAAATAACATTCTTGATAAATTACTTTTTAATTATTTTATATTTTTTGTACCATAAAATATCACGTTTTCTTCTCTTTTGCTTTTAATGTTGAACTAAACTCAGTTCAACATAAACATTTAACATTTTTCGTAAATAATATATATATATATATAAAGGACGTGAAAATAAATAAATACATTGAGAGACTATTGGATTTTAATTCTGTTCCTAGTGTATTTTTTTGCATCAGTATTCATTAAAACTATTCTATTCGGTAACAGCTCCCTTCATAATAGAATAAGCATCCTTCCTTCGTAACGCATCAAGGAAAGTCTCTTTATCTAAATCCCCGAGCATCCAATGCCATATACAAAGATTAATATTACATCTGTATTTCTTTGTTGCTAACGAAATCTTCCAGGTTCTTAATAATTTATTTGGCGTTTGGAACGTTTGGCGTTTGGAACGTTTGGCGTTTGGAAGACATGTAATGTAATTTTGTAATGCACCTCCAGATGCCAAACGTTTCTAGTGAGAGGAGAGTTTATAATATTCTCCAATATTAAAAGAAAAATATATAAGGAACTCCTTTGTATATTTCTCCAGAATTGACCGAAATTAATCTTCGACGAAATCAGAGTAAACTGAAATCACAATTCTTGCCATGCTCACAGCAGGATACGTTTTGGAATGCGACCTTCAGCAAGCCTAAATAACTAGCTTACGTTCTTCAATGTTTGAAAAAAACAAAAGGTCGTTCTGTACAACATTCCGATGTTTGCACTAGTAAAATTGACACCAGGTCCCCGAGCTCAGTAAATAAAAAATATATTCCTCGGGGCTTTACCAAAATTGAGAAGTAGCAACAATCAGTGGGAATCGACAAAAGACTGAATCCACAGGAAGGCAATTAAGAACGGAACTCGATTTGGAGAGAAGATGAAAGGAGAACCATTTGTCTGGCGTCCGTTCAACTACTAGCAGCGACTATTAAGCCGGAGATCAAAGTGCAGGAAACTCACTCTGTATTTTCTTTAGATATTCAGATGATTTGTATGGTTGGCCTGAGAAGATGGACATTCCCGAGACATTTTCGATACATGATATAAATCGATAAAACGTTAAATATTGAATAAAAACAAAAATCAGGCTTAAAAACCATTATTCCCATTTATAAAACAATGTTTTATTAAAAGGGCGATATATGGATACAATGAAGAAATGTTCCCTCTGAGAAGCACCGTACCTTGACAGACTATTGTACTTTTTTGCATCAGTATTCATTAAAACTATTCTATTCGGTCACAAGCTCCCTTCATCGTAGAATAAGCATTCTTCCGTCGGACCACACAAAGGAAAGACTCTTTGCCGTCGAAAGCCTCCAGAATACACTGACATAGTGAAAGATTAATATTACATTTGAATTTCTTTCTTTCTAACGAAATCTTCCTGTTTCTTAATACTTTCTTCAGCTTTTGGAAGACATGAGGAGATTGTCCAGCATTCACTGCCATATAGGAGGATTGATATTACATAGAAGTTCATCACTCTTTTCTTTCTTTCTAACGAAATCTTCTTGTTCTTAATACTTTGTTTAGCTTTTGGAAGACATGAGGAGATTGTCCAGCATTCACTGCCATATAGGAGGATTGATATTACATAGAAGTTCATCACTCTTTTCTTTCTTTCTAACGAAATCTTCTTGTTCTTAATACTTTGTTTAGCTTTTGGAAGACATGAGGAGATTGTCCAGCATTCACTGCCATATAGGAGGATTGATATTACATAGAAGTTCATCACTCTTTTCTTTGTTTCTAACGAAATCTTCCTGTTTCTTAATACTTTGTTTAGCTTTTGGAAGACATGAGGAGATTGTCCAGCATTCACTGCCATATAGGAGGATTGATATTACATAGAAGTTCATCACTCTTTTCTTTGTTTCTAACGAAATCTTCCTGTTTCTTAATACTTTGTTTAGCTTTTGGAAGACATGAGGAGATTGTCCAGCATTCACTGCCATATAGGAGGATTGATATTACATAGAAGTTCATCACTCTTTTCTTTGTTTCTAACGAAATCTTCCTGTTTCTTAATACTTTGTTTAGCTTTTGGAAGACATGAGGAGATTGTCCAGCATTCACTGCCATATAGGAGGATTGATATTACATAGAAGTTCATCACTCTTTTCTTTGTTTCTAACGAAATCTTCCTGTTTCTTAATACTTTGTTTAGCTTTTGGAAGACATGAGGAGATTGTCCAGCATTCACTGCCATATAGGAGGATTGATATTACATAGAAGTTCATCACTCTTTTCTTTGTTTCTAACGAAATCTTCCTGTTTCTTAATACTTTGTTTAGCTTTTGGAAGACATGAGGAGATTGTCCAGCATTCACTGCCATATAGGAGGATTGATATTACATAGAAGTTCATCACTCTTTTCTTTGTTTCTAACGAAATCTTCCTGTTTCTTAATACTTTGTTTAGCTTTTGGAAGACATGAGGAGATTGTCCAGCATTCACTGCCATATAGGAGGATTGATATTACATAGAAGTTCATCACTCTTTTCTTTCTTTCTAACCAAATCTTCTTGTTCTTAATACTTTGTTTAGCTTTTGGAAGACATGAGGAGATTGTCCAGCATTCACTGCCATATAGGAGGATTTATATTACATAGAAGTTCATCACTCTTTTCTTTGTTTCTAACGAAATCTTCCTGTTTCTTAATACTTTGTTTAGCTTTTGGAAGACATGAGGAGATTGTCCAGCATTCACTGCCATATAGGAGGATTGATATTACATAGAAGTTCATCACTCTTTTCTTTCTTTCTAACGAAATCTTCTTGTTCTTAATACTTTGTTTAGCTTTTGGAAGACATGAGGAGATTGTCCAGCATTCACTGCCATATAGGAGGATTTATATTACATAGAAGTTCATCACTCTTTTCTTTGTTTCTAACGAAATCTTCCTGTTTCTTAATACTTTGTTTAGCTTTTGGAAGACATGAGGAGATTGTCCAGCATTCACTGCCATATAGGAGGATTGATATTACATAGAAGTTCATCACTCTTTTCTTTGTTTCTAACGAAATCTTCCTGTTTCTTAATACTTTGTTTAGCTTTTGGAAGACATGAGGAGATTGTCCAGCATTCACTGCCATATAGGAGGATTGATATTACATAGAAGTTCATCACTCTTTTCTTTCTTTCTAACCAAATCTTCTTGTTCTTAATACTTTGTTTAGCTTTTGGAAGACATGAGGAGATTGTCCAGCATTCACTGCCATATAGGAGGATTTATATTACATAGAAGTTCATCACTCTTTTCTTTGTTTCTAACGAAATCTTCCTGTTTCTTAATACTTTGTTTAGCTTTTGGAAGACATGAGGAGATTGTCCAGCATTCACTGCCATATAGGAGGATTGATATTACATAGAAGTTCATCACTCTTTTCTTTGTTTCTAACGAAATCTTCCTGTTTCTTAATACTTTGTTTAGCTTTTGGAAGACATGAGGAGATTGTCCAGCATTCACTGCCATATAGGAGGATTGATATTACATAGAAGTTCATCACTCTTTTCTTTCTTTCTAACGAAATCTTCTTGTTCTTAATACTTTGTTTAGCTTTTGGAAGACATGAGGAGATTGTCCAGCATTCACTGCCATATAGGAGGATTTATATTACATAGAAGTTCATCACTCTTTTCTTTGTTTCTAACGAAATCTTCCTGTTTCTTAATACTTTGTTTAGCTTTTGGAAGACATGAGGAGATTGTCCAGCATTCACTGCCATATAGGAGGATTGATATTACATAGAAGTTCATCACTCTTTTCTTTGTTTCTAACGAAATCTTCCTGTTTCTTAATACTTTGTTTAGCTTTTGGAAGACATGAGGAGATTGTCCAGCATTCACTGCCATATAGGAGGATTGATATTACATAGAAGTTCATCACTCTTTTCTTTGTTTCTAACGAAATCTTCCTGTTTCTTAATACTTTGTTTAGCTTTTGGAAGACATGAGGAGATTGTCCAGCATTCACTGCCATATAGGAGGATTGATATTACATAGAAGTTCATCACTCTTTTCTTTCTTTCTAACGAAATCTTCTTGTTCTTAATACTTTGTTTAGCTTTTGGAAGACATGAGGAGATTGTCCAGCATTCACTGCCATATAGGAGGATTGATATTACATAGAAGTTCATCACTCTTTTCTTTGTTTCTAACAAAATCTTCCTGTTTCTTAATACTTTGTTTAGCTTTTGGAAGACATGAGGAGATTGTCCAACATTCACTGCCATATAGGAGGATTGATATTACATAGAAGTTCATCACTCTTTTCTTTGTTTCTAACGAAATCTTCCTGTTTCTTAATACTTTGTTTAGCTTTTGGAAGACATGAGGAGATTGTCCAGCATTCACTGCCATATAGGAGGATTGATATTACATAGAAGTTCATCACTCTTTTCTTTGTTTCTAACGAAATCTTCCTGTTTCTTAATACTTTGTTTAGCCTTTGGAAGACATGAGGAGATTGTCCAGCATTCACTGCCATATAGGAGGATTGATATTACATAGAAGTTCATCACTCTTTTCTTTGTTTCTAACGAAATCTTCCTGTTTCTTAATACTTTGTTTAGCTTTTGGAAGACATGAGGAGATTGTCCAGCATTCACTGCCATATAGGAGGATTGATATTACATAGAAGTTCATCACTCTTTTCTTTGTTTCTAACGAAATCTTCCTGTTTCTTAATACTTTGTTTTGCTTTTGGAAGACATGAGGAGATTGCCCAGCATTCACTGCCATATAGGAGGATTGATATTACATAGAAGTTCATCACTCTTTTCTTTCTTTCTAACGAAATCTTCCTGTTTCTTAATACTTAGTTTAGCTTTTGGAAGACATGAGGAGATTGTCCAGCATTCACTGCCATATAGGAGGATTGATATTACATAGAAGTTCATCACTCTTTTCTTTCTTTCTAACGAAATCTTCCTGTTTCTTAATACTTAGTTTAGCTTTTGGAAGACATGAGGAGATTGTCCAGCATTCACTGCCATATAGGAGGATTGATATTACATAGAAGTTCATCACTCTTTTCTTTGTTTCTAACGAAATCTTCCTGTTTCTTAATACTTTGTTTAGCCTTTGGAAGACATGAGGAGATTGTCCAGCATTCACTGCCATATAGGAGGATTGATATTACATAGAAGGTCATCACTCTTTTCTTTGTTTCTAACGAAATCTTCTTGTTCTTAATACTTTGTTTAGCTTTTGGAAGACATGAGGAGATTGTCCAGCATTCACTGCCATATAGGAGGATTGATATTACATAGAAGTTCATCACTCTTTTCTTTGTTTCTAAAGAAATCTTCCTGTTTCTTAATACTTTGTTTAGCCTTTGGAAGACATGAGGAGATTGTCCAGCATTCACTGCCATATAGGAGGATTGATATTACATAGAAGTTCATCACTCTTTTCTTTGTTTCTAACGAAATCTTCCTGTTTCTTAATACTTTCTTCAGCTTTTGGAAGACATGAGGAGATTGTCCAGCATTCACTGCCATATAGGAGGATTGATATTACATAGAAGTTCATCACTCTTTTCTTTCTTTCTAACGAAATCTTCTTGTTCTTAATACTTTGTTTAGCTTTTGGAAGACATGAGGAGATTGTCCAGCATTCACTGCCATATAGGAGGATTGATATTACATAGAAGTTCATCACTCTTTTCTTTGTTTCTAAAGAAATCTTCCTGTTTCTTAATACTTTGTTTAGCCTTTGGAAGACATGAGGAGATTGTCCAGCATTCACTGCCATATAGGAGGATTGATATTACATAGAAGTTCATCACTCTTTTCTTTGTTTCTAACGAAATCTTCTTGTTCTTAATACTTTGTTTAGCTTTTGGAAGACATGAGGAGATTGTCCAGCATTCACTGCCATATAGGAGGATTGATATTACATAGAAGTTCATCACTCTTTTCTTTGTTTCTAACGAAATCTTCCTGTTTCTTAATACTTTGTTTAGCTTTTGGAAGACATGAGGAGATTGTCCAGCATTCACTGCCATATAGGAGGATTGATATTACATAGAAGTTCATCACTCTTTTCTTTCTTTCTAACGAAATCTTCTTGTTCTTAATACTTTGTTTAGCTTTTGGAAGACATGAGGAGATTGTCCAGCATTCACTGCCATATAGGAGGATTGATATTACATAGAAGTTCATCACTCTTTTCTTTCTTTCTAACGAAATCTTCTTGTTCTTAATACTTTGTTTAGCTTTTGGAAGACATGAGGAGATTGTCCAGCATTCACTGCCATATAGGAGGATTGATATTACATAGAAGTTCATTACTCTTTTCTTTGTTTCTAACGAAATCTTCCTGTTTCTTAATACTTTGTTTAGCTTTTGGAAGACATGAGGAGATTGTCCAGCATTCACTGTCATATAGGAGGATTGATATTACATAGAAGTTCATCCCACTTTTCTTTCTTTCTAACGAAATCTTCTTGTTCTTAATACTTTGTTTAGCTTTTGGAAGACATGAGGAGATTGTCCAGCATTCACTGCCATATAGGAGGATTGATATTACATAGAAGTTCATCACTCTTTTCTTTGTTTCTAACGAAATCTTCCTGTTTCTTAATACTTTGTTTAGCCTTTGGAAGACATGAGGAGATTGTCCAGCATTCACTGCCATATAGGAGGATTGATATTACATAGAAGGTCATCACTCTTTTCTTTGTTTCTAACGAAATCTTCTTGTTCTTAATACTTTGTTTAGCTTTTGGAAGACAGGAGGAGATTGTCCAGCATTCACTGCCATATAGGAGGATTGATATTACATAGAAGTTCATCACCCTTTTCTTTGTTTCTAACGAAATCTTCCTGTTTCTTTATACTTTGTTTAGCTTTTGGAAGACAGGAGGAGATTGTCCAGCATTCACTGCCATATAGGAGGATTGATATTACATAGAAGTTCATCACCCTTTTCTTTGTTTCTAACCAAATCTTCCTGTTTCTTAATACTTTGCTTAGCATTTGGAAGACATGAGGAGATTGTCCAGCATTCACTGCCATATAGGAGGATTGATATTACATAGAAGTTCATCAATCTTTTCTTTCTTTCTAACGAAATCTTCCTGTTTCTTAATACTTTGTTTAGCTTTTGGAAGACATGAGGAGATTGTCCAGCATTCACTGCCATATAGGAGGATTGATATTACATAGAAGTTCATCACTCTTTTCTTTGTTTCTAACCAAATCTTCCTGATTCTTAATACTTTGTTTAGCTTTTGGAAGACATCAGGAGATTGTCCAGCATTCACTGCCATATAGGAGGATTGATATTACATAGAAGTTCATCACTCTTTTCTTTCTTTCTAACGAAATCTTCCTGTTTCTTAATACTTTGTTTAGCTTTTGGAAGACATGAGGAGATTGTCCAGCATTCACTGCCATATAGGAGGATTGATATTACATAGAAGTTCATCACTCTTTTCTTTGTTTCTAACCAAATCTTCCTGTTTCTTAATACGTTGTTTAGCTTTTGGAAGACATGAGGAGATTGTCCAGCATTCACTGCCATATAGGAGGATTGATATTACATAGAAGTTCATCACTCTTTTCTTTCTTTCTAATGAAATCTTCCTGTTTCTTAATACTTTGTTTAGCTTTTGGAAGACATGAGGAGATTGTCCAGCATTCACTGCCATATAGGAGGATTGATATTACATAGAAGTTCATCACTCTTTTCTTTCTTTCTAACGAAATCTTCCTGTTTCTTAATACTTTATTTAGCTTTTGGAAGACATGAGGAGATTGTCCAGCATTCACTGCCATATAGGAGGATTGATATTACATAGAAATTCATCACTCTTTTCTTTGTTTCTAACGAAATCTTCCTGTTTCTTAATACTTTGTTTAGCTTTTGGAAGACATGAGGAGATTGTCCAGCATTCACTGCCATATAGGAGGATTGATATTACATAGAAGTTCATCACTCATTTCTTTCTTTCTAACGAAATCTTCCTGTTTCTTAATACTTTGTTTAGCTTTTGGAAGACATGAGGAGATTGTCCAGCATTCACTGCCATATAGGAGGATTGATATTACATAGAAGTTCATCACTCTTTTCTTTCTTTCTAACGAAATCTTCCTGTTTCTTAATACTTTGTTTAGCTTTTGGAAGACATGAGGAGATTGTTCAGCATTCACTGCCATATAGGAGGATTGATATTACATAGAAGTTCATCACTCTTTTCTTTGTTTCTAACGAAATCTTCCTGTTTCTTAATACTTTGTTTAGCTTTTGGAAGACATGAGGAGATTGTCCAGCATTCACTGCCATATAGGAGGATTGATATTACATAAAAGTTCATCACTCTTTTCTTTGTTTCTAACGAAATCTTCCTAGAGAGTGATTCATTGCATCTTCACGCTCTCGCTTGTGCCGCTGACATGAAATGGGATGATAACATTGATTTAATTGCTCTGTCTGCTGCTTGTAAAGTTGATTTGCAGCAACATGCTAGACAATGTTTCACTTCAGAATCCAATTTGCTCGTTTATAAATCTACCATTTCTTCGTGAAATTGACTGGGGTTTGCTGCTATATGTCTTGATATTATTGACAAAACCCACCGAAGTATCTGTGATGTTATCGTCCCTGAACAGGCATGGCGGCTTTAGTCATTTTTCTCAGCGATGTAACGTTTTTTCCATAAATATTTTCATACCATTTGTTCTAATGAGCGTTCCCATTTGCTATCTCGACTTTCGATATCCCTGCCTTTATGTCCATTCGTCATTTGGTCATTTCGACACTTTTTCCCGTTCGACATTTTGTCCATTCCATACTTCGCTCGTTCGACATATTGTCTGTCCGACATTTTCCCCATTCGTCATTTTGTCTTTCGACACTATGTCCATTCGACACTTTGTTCGTTCGATAATAGTCCGTTCGACACTTTGTCTATTCGACATTTTATCCATTCGTCATTTTGTCTTTCGACACTTTGTCCATTCGACACTTTGTTCGTTCGATAATAGTCCGTTCGACACTTTGTCTATTCGACATTTTATCCATTCGTCATTTTGTCTTTCGACACTTTGTCCATTCGACACTTTGTTCGTTCGATAATAGTCCGTTCGACACTTTGTCTATTCGACATTTTATCCATTCGTCATTTTGTCTTTCGACACTTTGTCCATTCGACACTTTGTTCGTTCGATAATAGTCCGTTCGACACTTTGTCTATTCGACATTTTATCCATTCGTCATTTTGTCTTTCGACACTTTGTCCATTCGACACTTTGTTCGTTCGATAATAGTCCGTTCGACACTTTGTCTATTCGACATTTTATCCATTCGTCATTTTGTCTTTCGACACTTTGTCCATTCGACACTTTGTTCGTTCGATAATAGTCCGTTCGACACTTTGTCTATTCGACATTTTATCCATTCGTCATTTTGTCTTTCGACACTTTGTCCATTCGACACTTTGTTCGTTCGATAATAGTCCGTTCGACACTTTGTCTATTCGACATTTTCCCCATTCGTCATTTTGTCTTTCGACACTTTGTCCATTCGACACTTTGTTCGTTCGATAATAGTCCGTTCGACACTTTGTCTAATCGACATTTTATCCATTCGTCATTTTGTCTTTCGACACTTTGTCCATTCGACTGTTTGTTCGTTCGATAATAGTCCGTTCGTCTATTTGTCTATTCGACATTTTATCCATTCGTTGTTTTGTACTTCGACACTTTCCACACGAGAAGAAAAATTTTCACTATCATTTTGAGATTTCAGATTTGTGTCAAATATTCATCGTCCGTTATTACACAATATTTATTGTTGATTTTGGAATTTCGGATACGTTACTCACAACTTGAGATAATCTCAGTTGCTGACAGTAATAAATTTTGTTTTCTTACAGATAATAGCCGTTTCTTTGTGCTTATTTTAAATGGCTTGTCTAATGTTTTCCCCGTGTTCTTCAGAAGTCTGCCTTAAATGCTACGTCATCTGCGTATATTTTATTGTTAAGATTATATGCAACGATAAGACCTGGCGGGCGATTTTGTACTTTTACGATCGTCTCGCGGTATAGGCTAAATAAATCCGATAAGGAAACGACTATTTCTATTTTTGTCTATGCATTAAAGGCGTTCTCGGTACGAAAATATATTTGATCAGTTGCCAGGAATTTAGATGTTATCCTATTGACTAGACAGCAATAATAAGGTCTCATGGGAAGAGCTGTTTAATGCGCAGGAGTTAGAAGTTACTCGGCGGGAACGAAGGGTCTAAAATTTTCTGCCTCCGTAAGATTTTCGAATATTAACAATCCAAATGAAACCGCTGAAATCCCAATGCGGACAGGAACAGTGAAAGAAGGCTTTCAAGAGCTAAGCAGGAACTTATCCGAACACTCTGGCTCTATACACTCTTTATTATTACTATTATTTTATTACTAGTTTTATTCCATCTTATTATTGTTGCTTTTTATCCCAACACTCTGGCTCTATACACTCTTCCTTATTACTATTATTTTATTACTTGTTTTATTCCATCTTATTATTGTTGCTTTTTATCCCAACACTCTGGCTCTATACACTCTTCATTATTACTATTATTTTATTACTAGTTTTATTCCATCTTATTATTGTTGCTTTGTATCCCAACACTCTGGCTCTATACACTCTTCATTATTACTATTATTTTATTACTAGTTTTATTCCATCTTATTATTGTTGCTTTTTATCCCAACACTCTGGCTCTATACAGTCTTCATTATTACTATTATTTTATTACTAGTTTTATTCCATCTTATTATTGTTGCTTTGTATCCCAACACTCTGGCTCTATACACTCTTCATTATTACTATTATTTTATTACTAGTTTTATTCCATCTTATTATTGTTGCTTTGTATCCCAACACTCTGGCTCTATACACTCTTCATTATTACTATTATTTTATTACTAGTTTTATTCCATCTTATTATTGTTGCTTTTTATCCCAACACTCTGGCTCTATACATTCTTCATTATTACTATTATTTTATTACTAGTTTTATTCCATCTTATTATTGTTGCTTTTTATCCCAACACTCTGGCTCTATACACTCTTCATTATGACTATTATTTTATTACTAGTTTGATTCCATCTTATTATTGTTGCTTTTTATCCCAACACTCTGGCTCTATACACTCTTCATTATTACTATTATTTTATTACTAGTTTGATTCCATCTTATTATTGTTGCTTTTTATCCCAACACTCTGGCTCTATACACTCTTCATTATTACTATTATTTTATTACTAGTTTGATTCCATCTTATTATTGTTGCTTTTTATCCCAACACTCTGGCTCTATACACTCTTCATTATTACTATTATTTTATTACTAGTTTGATTCCATCTTATTATTGTTGCTTTTTATCCCAACACTCTGGCTCTATACACTCTTCATTATTACTATTATTTTATTACTAGTTTGATTCCATCTTATTATTGTTGCTTTTTATCCCAACACTCTGGCTCTATACACTCTTCATTATTACTATTATTTTATTACTAGTTTGATTCCATCTTATTATTGTTGCTTTTTATCCCAACACTCTGGCTCTATACACTCTTCATTATTACTATTATTTTATTACTAGTTTGATTCCATCTTATTATTGTTGCTTTTTATCCCAACACTCTGGCTCTATACACTCTTCATTATTACTATTATTTTATTACTAGTTTGATTCCATCTTATTATTGTTGCTTTTTATCCCAACACTCTGGCTCTATACACTCTTCATTATTACTATTATTTTATTACTAGTTTGATTCCATCTTATTATTGTTGCTTTTTATCCCAACACTCTGGCTCTATACACTCTTCATTATTACTATTATTTTATTACTAGTTTGATTCCATCTTATTATTGTTGCTTTTTATCCCAACACTCTGGCTCTATACACTCTTCATTATTACTATTATTTTATTACTAGTTTGATTCCATCTTATTATTGTTGCTTTTTATCCCAACACTCTGGCTCTATACACTCTTCATTATTACTATTATTTTATTACTAGTTTTATTCCATCTTATTATTGTTGCTTTTTATCCCAACACTCTGGCTCTATACACTCTTCATTATTACTATTATTTTATTACTAGTTTTATTCCATCTTATTATTGTTGCTTTGTATCCCAACACTCTGGCTCTATACACTCTTCATTATTACTATTATTTTATTACTAGTTTTATTCCATCTTATTATTGTTGCTTTTTATCCCAACACTCTGGCTCTATACATTCTTCATTATTACTATTATTTTATTACTAGTTTTATTCCATCTTATTATTGTTGCTTTTTATCCCAACATTCTGGCTCTATACACTCTTCATTATGACTATTATTTTATTACTAGTTTTATTACATCTTATTATTGTTGCTTTTTATCCCAACACTCTGGCTCTATACACTCTTCATTATTACTATTATTTTATTACTAGTTTGATTCCATCTTATTATTGTTGCTTTTTATCCCAACCCTCTGGCTCTATACACTCTTCATTATGACTATTATTTTATTACTAGTTTTATCCCATCTTATTATTGTTGCTTTTTATCCCAACCCTCTGGCTCTATACACTCTTCATTATGACTATTATTTTATTACTAGTTTTATTCCATCTTATTATTGTTGCTTTTTATCCCAACCCTCTGGCTCTATACACTCTTCATTATGACTATTATTTTATTACTAGTTTTATCCCATCTTATTATTGTTGCTTTTTATCCCAACCCTCTGGCTCTATACACTCTTCCTTATGACTATTATTTTATTACTAGTTTTATCCTATCTTATTATTGTTGCTTTTTATCCCAACACTCTGGCTCTATACACTCTTCATTATGACTATTATTTTATTACTATTTTTTATTCCATCTTATTTTTGAAAGAAATCATCAGTGAACGAAGCCTTTCAAGAACTAAGACGGGATCCATGGGAAAACTGCCCTCCCTTTGACTTTCTTAATTCTGTGCCTAACATCATGAGGAAAATAATATTTCTTAAAATTTCTTTCTTTCTCACTTGTTCACTCGCACATTCTCTCATACATAACCAAATAAATAAACAATGATTAAGTGAAATGCTTCTTGAATTTTTAAACTCTCGTCGAAAGTAATATTTTCATCATTTTAAACCATTGGCGATTTTAAGTAAGGAAGTTCAAACGTGTAAAAACCTTTCGCTTTCGAAACAGGAAACCTGTCAAACCTTTTGCTTTAGAAACTGGAAAGGTACATAATAATTTTTATTGTATTTTCAAGTAAATGAATTAGAAATTTTACACATTAAAACGCGTGTGCTAACGACGCTGTCATCACTGGTAAAATTATACCGGGACATAAATTTTTAATTATAGCAAAATCTTTTCTCAAAAAAAATTGAAAAAATTCCCCATTTCTAAGACAGACCCTGAGTAGATTATTTTTCTGTAGTGAAAATGGCTGGGGTACCTTCAACGAAAAATTACCATGACTTTTTTTTAATAGTGTTGCCCGCCTAACGTTGAGCCCACTCTCATGTGGCACTTGATCAGAAAAGGTTGCCCTTGCCTGGTTTAAACAGAGGAAGATGTCCTTAGAAGAAAAGAATAGAATGTGGTATATGTTGAGAATCCTTTATCCGAAATTCTTAGGACCGGAAATGTTTCGGTTTTAAGATTTTTCAACATTTTCTAAAAGGCAGGACATTCGCTTGTGTATGCGTGCGACGTCATATAACTCCGCTTTACGGA
Organism: Acanthosepion esculentum; assembly: GCA_964036315.1. Classification (NCBI taxonomy): domain Eukaryota; kingdom Metazoa; phylum Mollusca; class Cephalopoda; order Sepiida; family Sepiidae; genus Acanthosepion; species Acanthosepion esculentum. The sequence continues at coordinate 75,817,308 of OZ038514.1, forward strand.
CAGATGATAGCGACCATGAGTTTTCCGTAAACATCCGCTGGAACTAAAGTAAAATATCGGGGCCAATTTTGGAACGATTATTGTACAAGTTGAGTACTTGATACCTTTATCCGAAATTCTTGGGACCGGAAGTGCTTCGGTTTTCACATTTTTGGTGGGGGATTTTGGAATACTGGCAGTTTAATTTGTATATAGCATCTATAAAATGGGGCAGGTTGTGAATGGAACCCAAGTACAAACAAGATATCACTTTACATTTCATAACACAACTTATATACATATCCTGAAGGTAGTTTTATATAAAATTTAATAAATTTTGTGTACAAACAGATGCAAGTAATAACACCAGCCATGTAATGCTCACACGGATTTTTAAGTAGGGAAATTAAGATTTCGCGTTAAAATAATGTTTTGTACTTTCTGTACGTGTACAAAAATCGTGAATTTACAAAAGATATATAAATGCAACGCAAAACACTACTTCTACATCTTGTGTGAGAAAGTGGTGGGAGAGGGTACATAATCGATGGCATCACTGTGAGAAGGAAATTCGGTAAGCTCTCTACCAACGATGTTGTGCTTTGAATAAAATGTTAAAATATATACAGACACAGTATTTGTATTAAAAACAAAACATGGATTCTGCATTTTATTTGTGACGTCGCAATGCAATCATCAGGCTACGGGTAGCCATATTGCTTTCTGAAAGTTTCCATGTCAGTATCTGAAAAACTATTCAGATTTTGGAGGTTTGCGAATAAATGAAGGATACTCAGCCTGTAATATTTAATCTCCGATAAGGCAGTGGATTCTGGAAATTTGCTCAGAAATGAAGAAGAGACGTGAAGTGACTCTACAGAAGGATGATGTGAACAACGAAAAAGTCTTTAGGAAAATGGAAACAAGCAGGAAAGTTACAATGAGAAAATGAAAATGAGTGTTGAACAATCAAATCCCAGATGAAGAAGAGAGTTGAGGGTGTAGTGATGTATTTCTACAGTCGACTATCATCAGTAACAAAGAAAAGAGTGTTGGATGGCTATGAAATATATATATATATATGGCAGTGAATTCTGGACAATCATCTCACAGATGAAGAAAATATTTGTCGCGACGGAGATGTGATTTTACTGAAGTGTGTTCTTAGAGAAAAGAAAAAAGTGTTGGACGGCTATGTAATATCCAATCTCCTATACGGCAATGAATTATGGCCAGTCTCGTCACAGATGAAGAAAAGACTTGAAGTGACAGAGACGCGATTCTACTGACATGTGTCGTTAGAATACAAGAGTATTGGAACGCTATGTATTATCTAATCTCAATGAATGCAATGAATGCCAGACAATCTTCTCACAGATGAAGAAAAGACTTGTAGCGACAGAGATGTATTTCTACAGTCGACTGTCATCAGAAACAAAGAAATGAGTGTCAGATGGCTATGAGATATCTCATCTCCTATCAGGCAATGAATGCTGGACAATCTTCTCACAGACGAAGAAGGGACTTGTAGCGACAAAGATGTGGTTCTACGGACGATTATGGTACGGGGTTGTAATATTTAGTGTTTTATATGCCAATGAATGCTTGACAATCTCCACAGAGATTATGAATTGACATGAAGCTGGTGAAATATGAATCCACTGACGAAAGCCAACTCGACAGAGAATTTGATCGACGTGAAAGGCTTAACGAACGGAAGAATAACAAAGAAAACATAAGGAATTTATTGGACAGGTAATGTGGAAGGACGGTTTCGAGAATTTTTTAAATACTGTTAAGGGGTTTTTTTTTTTCGCACAAATGGACTTAACCGAGGTATACATATACTACCACCAGAGAATACCCGGAGTACGTTAAGACAGTCGAGAAGTCAGTACGCTGAGTAGTATTATAGTAGTATTAGAGGAGGGTAACACAAGAGTCACAGTCACAGCACCTAGACTCATTAAGGAGTCATACCGCGATACTTCAATACCAAGACTGTATATATATTATTGCTAAAAACCCGCATTCCTGAATCTAATAACCCGTATTACCAGTTTGTATTATTACGTTAATACATTTATTTTCCTTATCTATTCCTGGCGTTTGTTATTTATTGATATCGGATTTCAACTCGGAATCCACAACAAATACTGACAAATAAATAATTAGGGTGAAGAAGAAAGAAAGCTGTGGGGTGCGTTGGGATAAAAAGCAACAATAATAAAGTTTAAAAATTCAAGAAGCATTTCACTTACTCATTGGTTATGTATTTCGTTATGTATGAGAGAATGTGTGAGTGAACAAGTGAGAAAGAAAAGAAATTTTAAGAAATATTATTTTCCTCATGAAGTTAGGCACAGAATTGAGAAAGTCAAACGGGGGGCAGTTTTCCCATGGATCCCGTCTTAGTTCTTGAAAGGGTTCGTTCACTGATGATTTCTTTCAAAAATAAGATGGAATAAAAACTAGTAATAAAATAATAGTAATAAGGAAGAGTGTATAGAGCCAGAGTGTTGGGATAAAAAGCAACAATAATAAGATGGAATAAAACTAGTAATAAAATAATAGTAATAATGAAGAGTGTATAGAGCCAGAGTGTTGGGATACAAAGCAACAATAATAAGATGGAATCAAACTAGTAATAAAATAATAGTAATAAGGAAGAGTGTATAGAGCCAGAGTGTTGGGATAAAAAGCAACAATAATAAGATGGAATAAAACTAGTAATAAAATAATAGTAATAATGAAGAATGTATAGCGCCAGAGTGTTGAGTTAAAAAGCGACAAAAATAAGATAGAATGAAACTAGTAATAAAATAATAGTAATAATGAAGAGTGTATAGAGCCAGAGTAGTGGGAGAAAAAGCAACAATAATAAGATGGAATAAAACAAGTAATAAAATAATAGTAATAATGAAGAGTGTATAGAGCCAGAGTGTTAGGATAAAAAGCAACAATAATAAGATGGAATAAAACTAGTAATAAAATAATAGGAATAATGAAGAGTGTATAGAGCCAGAGTCTTGGGATAAAAAGCAACAATAATAAGATGGAATCAAACTAGTAATAAAATAATAGGAATAATGAAGAATGTATAGCGCCAGAGTGTTGAGTTAAAAAGCGACAAAAATAAGATAGAATGAAACTAGTAATAAAATAATAGTAATAATGAAGAGTGTATAGAGCCAGAGTGTTGGCATAAAAAAGCAACAATAATAAGATGGAATAAAACTAGTAATAAAATAATAGTAATAATGAAGAGTGTATAGAGCCAGAGTGTTGGGATAAAAAGCAACAATAATAAGATGGAATAATACTAGTAATAAAATAATAGTAATAATGAAGAGTGTATAGAGCCAGAGTAGTGGGAGAAAAAGCAACAATAATAAGATGGAATAAAACAAGTAATAAAATAATAGTCATAATGAAGAGTGTATAGAGCCAGAGTGTTGGGATAAAAAGCAACAATAATAAGATGGAATAAAACTAGTAATAAAATAATAGTCATAATGAAGAGTGTATAGAGCCAGAGTTTTGGGATAAAAAGCAACAATAATAAGATGGAATAAAACTAGTAATAAAATATAATAATAATGAAGAGTGTATAGAGCCAGAGTAGTGGGAGAAAAAGCAACAATAATAAGATGGAATAAAACTGGTAATAAAATAATAGTAATAATGAAGAGTGTATAGAGCCAGATTGTTAGGATAAAAAGCAACAATAATAAGATGGAATAAAACTAGTAATAAAATAATAGTAATAATGAAGAGTGTATAGAGCCAGAGTCTTGGGATAAAAAGCAACAATAATAAGATGGAATAAAAACTACTAATAAAATAATAGTAATAATGAAGAGTGTATAGAGCCAGAGTGTTGGGATAAAAAGCAACAATAATAAGATGGAATAAAACTAGTAATAATATAATAGTAATAATGAAGAGTGTATAGAGCCAGAGTGTTTGGATAAAAAGCAACAATAATAAGATGGAATAAAACTAGTAATAAAATAATAGTAATAATGAAGAGTGTATAGAGCCAGAGTGTTGGGATAAAAAGCAACAATAATAAGATGGAATAAAACTAGTAATAAAATAATAGTAATAATGAAGAATGTATAGAGCTAGATTGTTGGAATAAAAAGCAACAATAATAATAATAATAATTATGTCCTATTTTTTATAACAAGCAAAAACTAGTAATACGATAATTTAAATAATATTCCCGTGCAAAAAATCGAAAATAATAGATTATAAATCTTGAAATATAATTTTAATTTTAAAAGATAAAATTTATATTGCGTTTAACCAAAATTACTTGATATGATAAAGTAAATTTATAACCGAAAAACTCTCTTTTCTATTATGAAATTGAGAAGAATCTGATACACAGTCGAATCTCCAAACACTATAAATGTCGGCCTTCATATTTGATGGATATGCAATCAGCCAGTATATATTTTATGTCGATTTTAATCGCTCTCTTTTGATTGTCTGTTATGTAAAAAAAAACAAAAAAAACATCTTTTTTTTTATCCTCAATTTTTGAACTAGCAAATAACTTCTTTTTCGAGTTGGTTTTTTGACGACTTCATCTTTATTTGAACATTTCTAGACTATTCGCAATTTTTAAAGGTTTTTGTTATTCATTCCAGAACTTAAACTAATCTCATTCAACTTTTGTGATTTCATGTTCGCTGTTGACCTCAGATGCGTTATTTTGATAACTGTTTTTGATTTTTTTCTTTTCCTTTTTTTGGGGGGTGGAAACGGGAGGCGGAGTGTGGATCCAACATGGCTATCATGATTTCTATCGATAACTTATCTAGTGATTGGAATTGTTGCATATTGATGCTGTATATTATCTACACTCCCGGGAGATTAACAGTTCTCTACAGACATCTTTTGGTTCGTGGTAGGCATTATACTAAATACGATTAAGATAACACCAGCTGCAGTGATGATGATAATAATAATAATAATAATAATAATAATAATAATAATAATAATAATAATAAGAAGAAGAAGAAGAAGAAGAAGAAGAAGAAGAAGAATAGAGAGAGAGAGAGAGAGAGAGAAAGAATACAGAAGATAACGACGAAGATGTCGAGAATGGTGAAAGTTGAATGCAAATAATAAAAGATACAGAATGACGGAAGTAGTTGTACAAGAAGCCAACAACAGGAAAGGAAGGAAGAAAGAAAGAAAACCTAGAAAATAGGAATAATAATAATAATAATAATAACCGGAACAAGAAAGAAAGAAAGAAAAAAGGAAAGAAAAAAAGAAAGAAATGAAAATAAAAAAAGAAACGAAAATGAGAAAAAAGAAAAAGGAAATAAAAAAGGAAACGAAATGAGAAAAAATAATAATAATCAGAAGGAAGAAAAAAGAAAGAAAGAAAGAAAGAAGAAGGAAAAGAAATGAGAAAATAATAATAATAATCAGAAGAAAGAGAGAAAGAAAGAAAGAAAAAAGAAAAGAAATTGAAAATAATAATAATAATCAGAAGGAAGAAAGAAAGAAAGAAAGAAGAAAAGAAATGAGAAAATAATAATAATAATCAGAAGAAAGAAAGAAAGAAAGAAAGAAAAAAGAAAAGAAATGAGAAAATAATAATAATAATCAGAAGAAAGAAAGAAAGAAAGAAAGAAAGAAGAAAAGAAATGAGAAAATAATAATAATAATCAGAAGGAAGAAAAAAGAAAGAAAGAAAGAAAGAAAGAAAGAAGAAGGAAAAGAAATGAGAAAATAATAATAATAATCCGAAGAAAGAAACAAACAAACAAAAAAGACATACGATGTAAAAGAAACTAGAGAATAATAATATTAAGAAGAAGAAGAAAAAAGAAAGAAAGAAAGAAAGAAAGGAAAAGTAAAGGATTTATTAGATAGCGCTGAAGAAGACGATGTGGAAAGTTTAAGGCAAAGAACATCCAGAGAGGCATGAAAACTAAAGATAAAGAAAAAAAAAAGATGACGTAGAAAAAAACTACAACAAGAACAAACAAAAAAGTATAGACGATGATTCCTGCATGGCCAAAAAAAACAAAGAATAGAAAACAATGACGGAAGTAGACTCAAAATTAATTGCAGCCAAAATCTGAAAGACCGGCCAATCGTAAGTACTGATTAGTCGACAAGAGGAATGAAATCCAAATATGGCTCGATAAAGAAGGCAATAAACTTGCGTTGAAAAAGACACGGACACAATCATAATCAAGAGATATTAATAACTCGCTCTTTATGCAATCCGTTTTATTTTGCGTTGCATTTACTGAACAATTACGTTAGACTCGTCGCAATAATCATTATATATACAGGATGATTGCAAATTATGGCGACAGATTGGGAAAGGAAAAAAAACTAATCACAGTTTTGTTTTAACGCCAATGGCATTTGATCCGAAACGACTTGCACCAATTTTCAGCATGTTCTTCAGTCCACTGTATTTTTACCGCCAACAAACGAATCCAGGGGCTAATCTGAATGATTGAACATAAATCTACTTAAGAAAAACTTAGAATGGCTTTTGGGAAGCTTGACACATAAAACTGAAAATTTTATTATCTTTTTAGTGCCTGAAAGGGAATCAGGTGAAAGATGCATATATATATATATATATATATATATATATATATATATATATATATATATATATACAAAAACTTAATAGTAGTACCTTGTCAGTCGTTTTTAATGAAACATCAATATATATATATATATATATATATATATATATATATATATATATATATATATATTGATGCTTCATTAAAGACGACAGTCAAGGTACACCCTATTAAGCTTTTTGTTTAATTTTTCTTGTGTTAGAACAAGTGGTTTATTTTGGGAAAAGTGTGTGTAGAAATTGTCCAAATGTTCTATAATTCAAAGCGCTTTCGGCTATACTTTTAACCATTATCAGCGATGATTTTATTTTTTCAATTTAATGGGGTGTGTGTGTTGTGTGTATGTTTTAGTGTTATAGAGAGGTTTTATTTTCCGGACACGGTTAGCACATTGTGGCCGTGTTCGTAGTTAATATTATTAAGTGTTGGCTTTTTCTTTTTTATTATTAAAACACTTGTTCGAACACCCAAAAATTAAATAAAAACTTTAATCGTAATACCTTGTCTGTCGTCTTTAATGAAACATGCATAAATGCAGGACTACTGCCTAAATACACAATATATATATATATATATATATATATATATATATATATATATATATATATATAATGCACTCTTATCCAATCCCGGTATGGACTGAATAGGCGTCGGAATTAGAAATTTGACTGTGAAAGCTACAAAAAAAAAAAAAAAAAAACGTCGAAAAATTATTCAGAATTTATCCATTTCAATGTTTCAGTCAGACGAAAGGCACCAAGCAGTGTGTGTGTGTATGTGTGTGTGTGTGTTTAAAATAGGGTTTAGAATCCCGACAAGAAATTAAAAAAAAGAAACGTTTCACTGAAAATAAATAATTACGTGTTTTGCCAACCAAGGCTTCATCAGATCAAAAAATGAAAGAAAGAAATGTGTGTGTGTGTGTGTGTGTGTGTGTGTGAATCAGAGAGCCGAGTTCGAATTCCAGTCGAATCCATTACATTCACTTACGTGCTAATACCCTTGGGAAAGATATGAATCCTCTTCTTCTCCCCGCAGCCATGGTTAAATAGCAGGACAGACCGGGTTCTATAGCTTTGGATGGCAGCTGGTCTATGGCAGAAAGAAATGGCAACCTACTGCTAGAAAAAATCTGCCTCGTCAGTCATGTATCGAAAGATACATCATCGCTTAAGCGTGTATCACGCATGGCACATAACTGACTGACCCTTGGGAAAGGTATGAATCCTCTTCTTCTCCGCCACAACTATGGGTAAATAGCAGGACAGACCGTGCTCTATAGCCTTGGATGGCAACTGGTCTACCGCAGAAATTTTTTTTTTTCTCCACTCATTTTTTATTAATAGCTTTTTGATTTTCTTTTCTTTTTAAATTAATATTTTATATTTTCCGTTTCCTTTGTGATTTCTGTTATCCCCTGCTAAAATGTATCGTTTTTTTATTAACGTTAGGCTTTATTTTTTCCTTGTTTACGTTATTACGTGTTATATCGTTCTTTGTTGTTGTTTGCCCTTTTTAAATATCCGTTAAGTTTTCTGTGTTGTACTTGTGTAATATTTTCTGTACATATTTGTTTTATTTGTATTTGTCATTTTTGTCTAATCTGTTCGTGTTTTCTGTTTTCGTTTTTCTTCGTTAACGACCAGGCTTGTATTTTAGCGGCCATATTTGTTTTTATAATTTTTTAGTTTCGTATTTTTCTCGAACTTTTCTAGTCTCATTACTGTATTATTTTATTGCTGTTTGACTTTCTTTGTGTGTTTTTTTTTTACCTTTTTGTACGTGTAACCTTTTTTGTGTTTAGTCCTTTTAAAGGCATTTTGTGATTGTTTTGTATATTTCATTTTTGTCCGCATTTTTAAGTTAAACCTTTTATACTTGGCTGTTTTTTTTCCGTAAGGTTTTGTTTTTAGCACGTCTAACTATTTTATTTGTGTTAGTGATTTATTTATCTTTTTATTTCCTTATTATTTTATTTTTCTAAAAAGAAAAAAAATATAAAAAAGTGTTTAATTCTAAAAAAAAATGAGGGCCAAAAAGAACGCAAAAAATAACTTATTTCGGACTAAGAAAAAAGAGTGAGCCACCCGATGAATCGGAAGAAAATAAAATGCTGGTTCTTCTAATGATTCGACGACAAGTATGGTGGCCGATAATGGCAAAAAAATTCAAGAAACGTGTTTAGCGGAAAAGAGTCAAAATTCTCCCACTTCTGCTGAAACTAAGTAGGCCGAGTCAGGCCAAAGTACACAAAACCCCAAAAATATTACGGAAATCGGAATAGGACAAGACACTAATACAAGAAAAGACCTGACAACAGACCTTAACAAGAAAAATGACAATGTAGCGGTCTGGGAGACGTCCTCTTGCTGGTCGTCCCCTTCTAAATGCAGTATCAACATCACTGAGTTCCTTGAGAAAGCTAAAAGCTACGCCCATCTTGTTACAAAAGATGGGCTCTTGACTAATCTTGAGGAGCTACAGAATGTTGAAAAAAGAATTGTGTCGGTCTTTGTGATGGACAAGTGTTCGCGCAAAATTTGCCGCTCCAATAAAGACACCATCATAAAGTCATTGACGTCTCTGAGGATTAAACCACAGAGAGTCATTAAAGGCAAAGGCTTCTTCATGTGGGACATACTGTTACCCACGCCTGCCGACTGTGAAGCAGTGAGCACTCGGGACCTAATTACAAAAGATCTAATAATAAGGATTAGGTTAGGACCAAGTTTCAGTTTATGAGGTCCCTCCTCAGATTTTCGGCGAGCACTTGCCCGCCTCTCTGTGCCAATTTGGCCAGATATTCAGTTCGTCCTCCGACGATCTGCCTGGGGGATGGAGCTTTGAATTGATGGTGGATTGAAAGGCTTTCGTCTTCATCCCCAACGGCCTGGATGTTGAGGGCCAGAAGATGCCGATCATAGTAACAGCTCGAAGACCGGCTTGCTGGAAGTGTGGACATACTGGTCACCTGTCCTCTTCTTGCCCAGAGATGAAGTCCTCTGGAGTTCTGACCCCCACTGACCCAAATCCCCCTCTGGCTGAGTCTGTTGTGTCCGTCTCCCCGAAAAGCCTTCGCCCGCCGCTAGTGCGGTTGCGGAGGAGGAAAAGGGGGAATGGCATGTTGTTGGTAAAGCTAGAGGGAAGCTCCGGGAAACGAGTCTTCGTCTCACTGAGGACCCAACGGGAAAAGACACAAACAGTCCAACTCCCTCAAGCAGTACTAAGGGTGTCTCCCCGACCAGCTATTCAGAAAAGTTACGGCAACAAAAGCAAAAATATGAGACTTATTCGAGAAAGCCAAAAAACTGCACCAACTCACAGAGACACTTAAACTAGACAATGAAAGAAAATCTGGCACCCTCCTCGGCACGTTTTTCCCCGTCAGCTAAACAACACATAATGACCCCTCCTCCAGTTCTAAGATCCTCATCTCCATCTCCCACAAAAATGACAAAATTAAAAAAGGCCTCCATCAGAGTTTCACCTGTCAAAGACCAAACTTTAACTATTAACCCCAAACCATCCCCTGTCAAAACTCCTGCAGCAACATAAAAAAACTGAGAATTCTAAAAGGCAAAAAAGCCCTTCACCTGAAAATATAGAACCTGCATCCAATAAAAAACCCAAACCCATATTTAACACAGGGGAAGACATGTGCCGAGTCTCTAAACAACTAGAGGACATGGACTTGCAATACTGCAAGAAAATGAGGAATATCAAATCCCTAGTAAATTTCAGAAAAATCAACAATTTAAACATTGAAGACCCCAGAAACTTCCCCAACGCTAAAAGGGTCTTAACTGTCATCAGAGGGGGTGAAGCCGGTCAACAAATTTGGGTCATGGTTGCGGAGGCAAATGAAGTCTTTGGTATGTTTCCGCCCATGGCCTGCTTTGATAATGATATTGTAAAAAAAATTGCAACAATTTTGTTCAGGGAGGTTCCTTCTTTTTGTTCACCCCTCCCTGTAAAGAGAGTTAAAACTGACTTTCCCTCTGGACGTTGGCGGCCACCCTGCCGGCAGTACCATCATAACTGAGATGGGAACAGGCTCGATGGGAGAGGCCGTTGGTGTCCTTCCCCAGTCCATGTTTATTGCAGGAGACCAACACTAATCGGTTTCATTATAGCTCTCTGGTTAGCTAGTCTGTATGTCCGAGGCCTGAGGGCGGAGTATCGCAGAGTGAGGCTTCTTTCGTGACCTTCAGCGTCTCGGAGTGAATTTTTGTTGTGTACAGGAGACTCGTTTTTCTACTCATGACTATGAGAACATTCTGTCTAGGGGTTTTTCCCTCTATTCAGCATGTTTTGATGGTCGTTCGAGAGGTGTCTCTTCGCTAATGAGCAAGTCTTTGAAGGCTGCGTGTACTCTTGTCTTTGCAGATCCGGCGGGCAGGCTTTGTGTGCTGGATGTTACCATAAAGGATAAGGCTCTGCGTTTCATTGGGGTTTATGCGCCCAATAACCATTCTGAGCGGCCTGCTTTCTTTCGGCAGATCGAGCCGTTTCTGATGACATCTCGTCGGATAGTTTTAGCGGCGGTTTGGAATGCCGTCCTTGACACCGATATAGATCGTATAGGGCCAAATTCGGGTACTAACAACCGGGACGTGAAACCATTTCGGGACTTTATCGACAGGTTTTATCTTCTCGATAAGTACCGGAATGAGCACCCTCGGGAGGTAATTTGGACTTGGACAAATAGTGGCGGCTTGGATGCTGGGGCTATTTCTAGCTACCTCGACCGAGTCTTAGTTAGGAGAGTCGATGTAGGGCTCTTAGAGTGTCCATAGGCTGGCCCGGGTCCGAGTAAACTTAGATAAGCCTAAAGCTATGTTGGCTGGATACTGGAAATTAAACTGCTCACTATTTGGTGAGCAGGATTTCCGGAACCAGCTGCTAATAATGATACAAAGGGAATTGACGGGGCGGTTGTTGGGAATGCCTGGTGAGACAATTTAAAGATTTAAAGATTTTGGCCAAGATCTTAGCCAATCGTTTGCAGGCTGTCCTGTCTAGTCTGTCTAGTCTGATTTGCTCCGAACAGACATATGCTGTGAAGGGTAGGACTATTCAGGACAACCTTTATATGGTACGCTTGATCATTGAGAAAGTCGACAGTGAAGCCGCGCTGATCAATTTAGATCAGGCTAAGGCCTTCGATAGGGTTTACCATCGATTCCTAGAGGCCGTCCTTTCGGCGGCCGGTTTCGGGCAGTACTTTCGCACCAGGATCCGACTTCTGTATGCTACTCCCAGTGCGCTGGTGGAGGTGAATGGGGTACGATCGCAGCCTTTCGTATTGTCTCGCTCTATTCGTCAAGGTTGTCCTCTTTCGCCTTTGCTTTCCGTTCTTGCGTTGGAACCTTTCCATCGCAAGTTAAAGACGAATCCAGTCCTGCGCGGAATTTCCCTGCCTGGGGCTGCCACCTCGACCAGGTATTCTACCTATGCTAATGACGTTTCGATACTTGTGTCGAGCAGAGCCCAGACTAACGAAGTCAGCAAAGAGATCAGTGGTTATGAAATGGTAACAGGGGCCAAGATCAACCGTGATTAATCTTTTGGCTTGCGGTTGGGTGCGTGGAAGGGAGTTTCTCTTCCGGGACCTTTCCTCTGGACCGATGGCCGGTCAAGATACTCGCCGTCTGGTTCGGTCTTTATCTCCAGTTGGAAATGAATTGGTCGGAGGTGCGAGGGAAGGCCGAAATCACAATCAATTTGTGGTATCGGAGGAATCTTTCCTTGAAGGGGAGGGCGGAAGTATGTGTTTCACACATCTAGCCGATTCTCCTTTACCGATTCTCTGTACTTCCACTTCCGAATACAACACTAATGTCATCAGTAAGGTTTTTGTTCTCATTCTTGTGGAGAGGCAAAGCCGCATGGTATCTCGGAAGATCTGTTCCCTTTATCCATCTGAAGGCGGTCTGGGTATGCCTAGCATTGAAATTCGTCAATATGTGCTTCCCATCGGGTTCCTAGATCGAATGCGTCGCGATTCGGATGAGGAGGGCGCCTTCTGGAAGGAAGACGCCCGCAAATCTTTCCCATCCCTGAGAAGTGTGCACTCGAATGAGGAGGAGGCCCATCGTTTGCCCCGAGCCGTGAGTGTCTTCTTGGCTCTGAAACGCCTCTTATGGGCGTCGGATGGCCTCTCCAACGTCCAGGCTTTGTCTCGTAGGGCATTATATCAAGTGTTAGTCAGTGGGGCCGTGCGTGATGAGCTGATTGACGAGCTTGGTCTTACGAAGCAGGAGGCTCGCTCAATATGGCCTTGGGCGCTCGGGTTGAAATGCCTCAATAACGATGAGGCATCACTCACCTGGCTGATGATTTGTGGGGCCCTCTGGGTCGCCAAAAAACTTTGTTCGGCGGGCTTGGAGAAATATCTAAACTACCGTCGCTGTAGTGGGGAAGTCGAGACCATTGGTCACGCCTTTTTTCATTGCAGGGTGGTAGCGCCGTTGTGCAGGTTTGTTGAAAGTCTCATGGTCCGCATGCTGCAGGGAAAGTTCTTTGTCCTTGAAGCCAGTTCTATTTGTAGCAATGTAGTGCCGCAGATGACGAAGGCTGAACAATATGTGCTCTTTTGCTTACTAGGGGTTATGAGAGTCGTGATTTGGACGACACGTAAGGTGGAATTCTATGAGGGCGAGAAGTTCACTCCTTCCCAACTGATCATGTTCTTTAAGCATCAGCTTAAAGTCAAGATTAGGACGAAAAAGCGGCGGCTCACCTCATCAGAATTTGGCCAAAGGAGGGTGACTCTTGCGCGGTTGTGCCGAGTGAAAGGGGCTGACCTAGAGTGGCATGTTGATGCCGGTTAGGCATCCGGATATTATTCTTCCTGGGTTGAACTTGGGCAACCCATCCCGAAATTAGGTGAGTGTAGGTTTTGTTTTGAATCTTTAGTTTTTCTTTTTTTTCCCCAGTAACCCTAGTTAGTGTGTTTGCTCATTGGCATCTTTTTATTTCTGTCCCTATTTTTTCTTTAGTTTAATTCCCCATCCACTCCCTCGTTAGGTGGACAGTGATGTCAATTCTCTGGCGGATGCGGGGCGCTTTTCGTTTCATTTTCGCCTGTGTGTATTTTTCGTTTTTGTTGTTGTGCGTGGATGAGTGCGTGTCTATATGAGTACTAAGGATGAATGAATGGATTTTATATTCTTATAGGCCTGCACTGATTTCGTCCAGTGAACTGATATTTCTGCCACATTTAAGTATTGTGGGTTTTTTCATTACTAATAATGATTTTGTTTAGTTTCTTGTAAATAGATTAATTCATATTGTATATACTCATTGGGGATCTTTTTAATTAGTTGTTTTAACCCCCCACATACGATGATTTGTACATATGGGGACTATTTAGGATTTTCATTGAGACCTTGAGGCATTATGGTGAATGTAGTAAGAAAGGTTAGTAAGAATGTGTTGTTTTGATCTTAGGAATATTGTTTGTATGCTTGGGTCAGTGCTTGCGGCTGGCTAAGTTTAAAATTAAGACAGATGAAGACCGTCCTTTTCCCCATCCTCTTTTTAGACCTTGTGCCACATTTTCTGTAATTTCACAGAAATAAATATTGCAGCCAGTGCTACTTGAGTTACGCTTTTCTTCACTCCCTGGACATCGGGCTGGGATGAAAGTGTAGTATCTGTTCTCCTCATCTCTAATGGTAATGCTAATATTAGCCGTTCCCTTATAAGGAAACATTTGTCATTCATTTACCGAGCAGCCAATGCTACTTGAGTTACGCTTTTCTTCACTCCCTGGACATCGGGCTGGGATGAAAGTGTAGTATCTGTTTTCCTCATCTCTAATGGTAATGCTAATATTAGCCGTTCCCTTATAAGGAAACATTTGTCATTCATTTACCGAGCAGCCATTACTATTTTTGCTTGAATTTTTTAAAATCTCTCTCTTTAAACATCGTTTTTAAGAAAACTTCTCAAATCCAGTAGATTTTGTCGCTCTTTACATTATACACACTACACACACAATCTTTATTTCACAATTGATCTTAGGAAAAAGTTGTATACCTCTGACTGTCTAGATATTTCTGAACAGTTTGGGGGCCTTCTTATCCTACAACTCCCGCTCATGGGGAGAGATGTACAATACGCCATTAGCAAAGGAAAACTGTGATACTTAACAGGATTTACTGCTACCATTCTTACTTAATCAAACTCAAAACACTGTCAATCTGTTAAGATCCGTACCAATAGAATCATGGCTGCTCCATTATCAAATTATTATTATTATTTGGTAATCTTTCTTTCTTTATTTCTTTATTCGTATATTCTACCAACCATTCTCTTTCTTTTTTCTTTGTCAATTTTTATATTCTACCGATCTTTTTCTTTCTTTATTTCTTTTTCGTTCTTTATCAATGCCTATATTCTACCAAACTTTTTCTTTCTTTTCCTTCTTTCTTTGTTAATACGTATTCAACCAATCATTCTTTCTTTCTCTCTCTCTCAATACCTATATTCTACCAATATTTTTCTTCATTTTCCTTTCTTTCCTTTTTTCTTTCTTTTTTCCTTTCTTCCTTTTTTTGTCAATACATATTCTATCAATCTTATTTTTCTTTCTTTCTTTGTCCACTGCAATATTCTACCAATCATTTTCCTTCTTTCTTTGTCAATGCCTATATTCTACCAAACTTTTTCTTTCTTTTCTTTCTTTGTTAATACGTATTCAACCAATCATTCTTTCTTTCTTTCTTTCTATTTTCCATTAATTCCATTCTTTCTTGCTTGCTTTCTTTTTTGCTTGCTTGCTTTCTTTCTTTTTTAATTTCTATTTTACATTCATTCCACTCTTTCTTTCTTTCTTGCTTTTCTTCTTTCTTTCTTTTGAATTTTTATTTTTCATTAATTCCACTCTTTCTTTCTTTCTTTCTTTCTTTCTTTCTTTTTGAATTTCTCTTTTCCATTAATTTCGCTTTCTCTCTCTTTCTTTTTCTCTCTTTTTGAATTTCTCTTTTCCATTAATTTCACTTTTTCTTTCTTTCTTACTTTTGTTCTTTCTTTCTTTCGTTCTAATTTGAACTCTGCCTTCTTTTATCAATTGTTGTATACCGAACAATTATAACTTGATTTCCCCTCATGAAATGTCTTCATTTTTTTTAATTAACCGTCATCACCAAGAGGCGCCCAACACAAAAAATGGTGTCTGGGTTATTGTCGTCTGATTCTAACGTTTGTCACTCATTTCCAAGAAAATTCTTAACAGCACTTGGAATTTTGCCGATTCTCAAAAACTTCCTCGTCTTCTTTGTGAATGTTTCAAATTCTTCACATTTCCAATTACGGAACTTGACTTTTCAAAGAAACTTTTTTTTTCTGATCTATTTTTCTATTTTTATAATTTAATGGCTGAATGCTTATTTTTGTCGTTGGCATCTGCAGTTGCTCTTCAGTTCTGGCTAAAAAAATATCTTCACAACCGCCATTGTGTAGGAAGCAAACTATATCCAATTATGAAATAGTAAGCTACAATCTTTCCCCAAAACTATCGTGATGACGTTTCCAAAGATGGCTGAATCAAACAAACATCAAAAGAAATCCGTCTGTAACTCAGCGGTCACCGGCTTACACCCATATCACGTGGAAACAACTGTCACCAAAGTCAAGCAACGTCTAGGTTGGCCAGTGACTAGATGAGTAACCACTTGGGTATACCAGGTGCTTGGATGTGCAAGCGGGGTAGTATATAACGGCTCGAAAGTCAGTAAATCGGTGAGCACAGTTTTAATTCCAGCCGACTTCGTGATATTCAATGACGCTCAAAAATCCTTGCGACAGATATGAACCCCCCCCCAGTTATGCTTTAATTAGTACGACTTGGATCAATATATCTTTATTATCTGCAAAATGTCTTACATTCTAAAAACATGTTCGGGCTTAAAATAACCTACAAAAGTTTGATAAACCGTAAAAAATATCAATCAAAAATCAGTGGTCACAATTACTTCCAGTTTTTCTTAATTAAAATAAGTAAATGAATATCCGGGCATGTCCGTTTCGTAGGAGACTAAATAATCCCTGTTGTAGACGCCTGCTCAGTTAGATTTGTGTTTCTTCAGCACCAACACAGTCAACCTTTGTTTTTAATACTGAAGAACTCAGTTACTGTTTCTGGATAGAGCGTATAATCGATTGTGAACCATTTCCAATACCCTTAAACTCTCGGTCACAATGAATTGCAACTTTACGCTAGCCTTAAATAAACAAGTAATAACATTTCTTACTGTTCGTTTTCCGAATATGCCCGTCCGCTAGGGTGACTCGCCAATCCCTGCCGCAGCCGTAGTCTCAGATACCTTCACGACCATCACAACCAAACTAGTTTATACTGTAACTTAGCGGACCTTAATTACAGTTTTGGGATAAATTAACACATAACATAGCCTGATCAAGAGATGTAAACACGTCTAGTACTTTCAATATGTCGACCTCGATGACTTGAGAGTTTTTGCAAGCAACACTTTCTATAGTTTTCGAACAGATCTCTCTACTTTATTTCATCCACAAAGTTTGGTTCAGATCAGTGTGTGGTTTGGGGGCCCTTCTCAATCGCTACACCAGTCCGATAATATCAAAATGTTGCAGGAAAATAAAATAAAAACGATAAATAAAATAATAATAATAAATAATAAAAAAGAAAAAGAAATACATTTCCCATGATGCTAGGCGTAAAGGAACCGGAAATATGAATACAACAGTTCATTTCGTCAAACGTCGTTAGGTGGCGCTGTTGAAGTCTATAAAAAGGCAAACGTTTCCTGTTTCAGTTCTTTTCTCTTTATCACTCCAAGATGTAGCACAACGTAGTAAGTACGTTTCCACTGGGAAACGTAAGTGTCCCCAGTCCGCTGACAATTGAACTCCCTTCCAACATGCCTTACAGACCGATTCATGAAGTAAATTAAGCTTTCGCTTTGGTTGTTCACACTCAGCACAAGACTAATAAAAACAAAACGAACATCCCGTAACGATGTATAAACCTCCGAGCTATAAAGTAAGTACAAAATTTCCTTTGGTTGCTCCAACTTTGCGCACGGTTGACTTGAGCTCGGTCATTAATGCGATGTTTATACTTACTTACCGTAACTCCTGGAATAATAGCAAAACAGACATATCTAAGAGATCTTGAGAACTATATCTCAAGACAGTCACCATAAAAACCGCCTTACAAACCACAACCTATGAAGTAAGTTAATCTTACGCTTTGATTGTTCCAACCCTGCGCAATGCTGACCTGAGCTCGGATTATTAATACTATGTGTATACTTACCCTAACTTCTGGACCCAGAAGAAAACGAACACTTCCAGGAGACATTAATAAGTATAATAGAAACTTCAAACCTGTGTATACTTCTTTAACTGTTTACATACGAATAGGCAACGACATAAAATACATACCAACCTTTTTAATTCTTTAAAATTAGCTCCTTGACAAATTGACCCCAGTGATATCCGAAGTTCTAACTCTGGAATTCTAACAATTAAACAATTCGTGCGCAAAGGTCCTAGATGTAAACATCCGTTACTGACAGAATATAGTTGTTGATTTTCAGGATTTTGCTAAATCTGAATAAATTCTATTTAGGAGAAGGACAAAAATTTAGAAGAAAGAGTAAAATACAATAAATCTAATTAGCGAATGATTGATGAAAGAATAGGGAAGGGAAAATTGGGAAGTGGGTACTAGAGACTAATGATTGCAAGCCCCAGCAAACAATCACGCTGTTTACAGAGAGACGGTTTGCGTGAATGATACACAGTGACTAGTACTTTAAGATGAAATAAAGAGTGTGAATTATATATATATATATATATGGTAATACTCGTTTGGAATACCTCGGATAGCTCAACTTGTAATAGAACAAATCGGTACCCGAGGAACAAATTGGAAATAAAGAAAGAACCAAGAACATTAAACCAATGCGAAACCAATCGTCAAGTGCTTAAGCTCCGAATCCAAAGAAAAAAAAACCCTCAAACGAGTAGAAAGACGAAACGTAGAGTGTTACGTAGAGCAATAAACTAGAATAATCCTAAGGAGCCAGGCAAACTTACCTAGGTTTCAACTAAACGGATCTTTCGACCTTTTATTATCTTCAGGTGATTTCGGTCAATTCATTTGGACAGTATTCAAAGTACACACAAAAGAGTCTTTGTGAAAACTTCTATCAAACTATTTTTTTGTCTGAATTTCTGGGATTTACACCAGTGCTTCTAAAAATATTTGATATTGCGTACCGGTTTGTTATTTTTTTCAGTGGGCGTTGGTCGGCAAGCGAGGATTTCCAATCCCAGTTGGAATGGTACGATCTGCCCTCCGCCATTTCTATGTTAGAAATGTCCTAGTTCAGGGTCATTTTGCGACTATCTGTACTAAACACGAAGACATCATGATTTATTCATTCTAAGGCCGGCCATCATTGACGTAATAAGTCTTCCCTGTGTGACAGAGACCGGTACCATATTTGTGATTTTATATAATAATATGTGAAAATATTATTGATTGTGCAAAGACACTTGGGCAGTGGAACCAGAAAAGTCTAACCACGTAGATTAAATAAAGGGTTCATTAATTGTGAGTTCAATCCCTGGGTCGGGCATTGTGTACTTGGACAAGGGTGGAAACAGGGCGAGCAATAACTGAGCAGGACTAAAAATAAGAACTAGACGAGATATCCCTAGACATGGGCAGTGGAACGAGAACAGTCTAACCACGTAGATTAAATAAAGGATTCATTTAGGAATTGGTGATATAGTAATTGTGAGTTCAATCCCTGGGTCAAGCAGTGTGTACTTGGACAAGAGTGGAAAGAGGGTTATCAATAACTGAGCAGTGACTAAAAATAAGAACTAGACCAGATACCCCTAGACATGGGAAGTAGAACCAGAACAGTCTAACCACGTAGATTAAATAAAGGATTCATTTAGGAATTGGTGACATAGTAATTGTGAGTTCAATCCCTGGGTCGGGCAGTGTGTACTTGGACAACAGTGGAAACAGGGCGAGCAATAACTGAGCAGGACTAAAAATAGGAACTAGACGAGATATCCCTAGACATGGGGAGTGGAACCAGAACAGTCTAACCACGTAGATTAAATAAAGTGTTCAGTTTGGAATTGGTGACATAGTAATTGTGAGATCAATCCCTGGCTCGGGCAGTGTGTTGATGGACAAGAGTGGAAACAGGGCGAGCAATAACTGAGCAGGACTAAAAATAAGAACTAGACGAGATATCCTTAGACATGGGAAGTGGAACGAGAACAGTCTTACCACGTAGATTAAATAAACGATTCATTTACGAATTGTTGACATAGTAATTGTGAGTTCAATCCCTGGGTCGGGCAGTGTGTACTTGGACAACAGTGGAAAAAGGGCGAGCAATTACTGAACAGGACTAAAAATAAGAACTAGACGAGATATCTCTAGACATGGGAAGTGGAACGAGAACAGTCTAACCACGTAGATTAAATAAAGGATTCATTTAGGAATTGGTGACATAGTAATTGTGAGTTCAATCCCTGGGTCGGGCAGTGTGTACTTGGACAAGAGTGGAAAGAGGGTTATCAATAACTGAGCAGGACTAAAAATAAGAACTAGACCAGATATCCCTAGACATGGGCAGTGGAACGAGAACAGTCTAACCACGTAGATTAAATAAAGGATTCATTTAAGAATTGGTAACATAGTAATTGTGAGTTCAATCCCTGGGTCGGGCAGTGTGTACTTGGCCAAGAGTGGAAACAGGGCGAGCAATAACTGAGCAGGACTAAAAATTAGAACTAGACGAGATATCCCTAGACATGGGAAGTGGAACGAGAACAGTCTAACCACGTAGATTAAATAAAGGATTCATTTAGGAATTGGTGACATAGTAATTGTGAGTTCAATCCCTGGGCCGAGCAGTGTATACTTGGCCAAGAGTGGAAACAGGGCGAGCAATTACTGAACAGGACTAAAAATAAGAACTAGACGAGATATCCCTAGACATGGGGAGTGGAACGAGAACAGTCTAACCACGTAGATTAAATAAAGGGTTCAGTTTGGAATTGGTGACATAGTAATTGTGAGTTCAATCCCTGGCTCGGGCAGTGTGTTGATGGACAAGAGTGGAAACAGGGCGAGCAATAACTGAGCAGGACTAAAAATAAGAACTAGACGAGATATCCCTAGACATGGGCAGTGGAACGAGAACAGTCTAACCACGTAGATTAAATAAAGGGTTCATTTCGGAATAGGTGACATAGTAATTGTGAGTTCAATCCCTGGGTCGGGCAGTGTGTACTTGGCCAAGAGTGGAAACAGGGCGAGCAATAACTGAGCAGGACTAAAAATTAGAACTAGACGAGATATCCCTAGACATGGGAAGTGGAACGAGAACAGTCTAACCACGTAGATTAAATAAAGGATTCATTTAGGAATTGGTGACATAGTAATTGTGAGTTCAATCCCTGGGCCGGGCAGTGTATACTTGGCCAAGAGTGGAAACAGGGCGAGCAATTACTGAACAGGACTAAAAATAAGAACTAGACGAGATATCCCTAGACATGGGAAGTGGAACGAGAACGGTCTAACCACGTAGATTAAATAAAGGATTCATTTAGGAATTGGTGACATAGTAATTGTGAGTTCAATCCCTGGGTCGGGCAGTGTGTACTTGGACAAGAGTGGAAAGAGGGTTATCAATAACTGAGCAGGACTAAAAATAAGAACTAGCCCAGATATCCCTAGACATGGGGAGTGGAACGAGAACAGTCTAACCACGGAGATTAAATAAAGGGTTCATTTCGGAATTGGTGACATAGTAATTGTGAGTTCAATCCCTGGGTCGGGCAGTGTGTACTTGGACAAGAGTGGAAAGAGGGTTATCAATAACTGAGCAGGACTAAAAATAAGAACTAGCCCAGATATCCCTAGACATGGGTAGTGGAACGAGAACAGTCTAACCACGTAGATTAATTAAAGGGTTCAGTTCGGAATTGGTGACATAGTAATTGTGAGTTCAATCCCTGGGTTGGGCAGTGTGTACTTGGACAAGAGTAGAAACAGGGCGAGCAATAACTGAGCAGTACTAAAAATAAGAACTAGACGAGATATCCCTAGACATGGGAAGTGGAACGAGAACAGTCTAAACACGGAGATTAAATAAAGGGTTCATTTCGGAATTGGTGACATAGTAATTGTGAGTTCAATCCCTGGGTCGGACAGTGTGTTGATGGACAAGAGTGGAAACAGGGCGAGCAATAACTGAGCAGGACTAAAAATAAGAACTAGACGAGATATCCCTAGACATGGGAAGTGGAACGAGAACAGTCTAAACACGGAGATTAATTAAAGGGTTCAGTTCGGAATTGGTGACATAGTAATTGTGAGTTCAATCCCTGGGTCGGGCAGTGTGTACTTGGACAAGAGTAGAAACAGGGCGAGCAATAACTGAGCAGGACTAAAAATAAGAACTAGACGAGATATCCCTAGACATGGGCAGTGGAACGAGAACAGTCTAACCACGGAGATTAAATAAAGGGTTCATTTCGGAATTGGTGACATAGTAATTGTGAGTTCAATCCCTGGGTCGGGCAGTGTGTACTTGGACAAGAGTGGAAAGAGGGTTATCAATAACTGAACAGGACTAAAAATCAAGAACTAGACCAGATATCCCTAGACATGGGCAGTGGAACGAGAACAGTCTAACCACGTAGATTAAATAAAGGGTTCAGTTCGGAATAGGTGACATAGTAATTGTGAGTTCAATCCCTGGGTCGGGCAGTGTGTACTTGGACAACAGTGGAAACAGGGCGAGCAATAACTGAGCAGGACTAAAAATAAGAACTAGACGAGATATCCTTAGACATGGGCAGTGGAACGAGAACAGTCTAACCACGTAGATTAAATAAAGGGTTCAGTTCGGAATTGTGGACATAGTAATTGTGAGTTCAATCCCTGGGTCGGGCAGTGTGTACTTGGACAAGAGTGGAAAGAGGGTTATCAATAACTGAACAGGACTAAAATAAGAACTAGACCAGATATCCCTAGACATGGGCAGTGGAACGAGAACAGTCTAACCACGTAGATTAAATAAAGGGTTAAGTTCGGAATAGGTGACATAGTAATTGTGAGTTCAATCCCTGGGTCGGGCAGTGTGTACTTGGACAAGAGTGGAAACAGGGCGAGCAATAACTGAGCAGGAATAAAAATAAGAACTAGACGAGACATCCCTAGACATGGGCAGTGGAACGAGAACAGTCTAACCACGTAGATTAAATAAAGGGTTCATTTCGGAATAGGTGACATAGTAATTGTGAGTTCAATCCCTGGGTCGGGCAGTGTCTACTTTGACAAGAGTGGAAACAGGGCGAGCAATAACTGAGCAGGAATAAAAATAAGAACTAGACGAGATATCCCTAGACATGGGAAGTGGAACGAGAACAGTCTAACCACGTAGATTAAATAAAGGGTACAGTTTGAAATTACCTGTAGGTTACCTAGATTTATATACACCTGAGGAAGACCGGAGAGATCAACGGCCGGAATGTTGTGCTAACAACAACAAAAATGAGGACAATATTCCGAATATAAAAGGCGTAAATCAGTGATACTCAGTTTAGCATTGATATGTATTGTTCGAAGAATTGTTTTGGATAAGAACGAATTGAACATTGATAACGGACAGAACGTTTTTGCAAGTTGTAGAAAATAATAACATTGTACGCTTGTAAGTTTATGATTGATTGGTGTAAACATTGAATCGGACAGAATTTAGTTATTATGGATCTCTGAGTAAATAAAATATCAAAGGAACTATTTTATGGCAATGTTTAGGTGAACGCGCCAACGCCATCATTTGTTTTTACTTTCGACAAAATCCAATAATGTTCAGCCCTTTATGCATATTCAATTCGTTCTCATCCAAAACAATTCTTCAAACAATCTATACACAGATATCATTACTAAATTACTTACCTCTCCAACGCTAATTCCCTTGTTTTCTCTGGGTTTGTTAGGAAGAACTTTTCGAAACTATTTGATTTAACTGGTCCGTGCGTAAAGAATAATTTTGCGGGAAATAATCTTTGTAGATTAGCATTCAATAGATCTTTCTCAATAGACAGTATTTACCAGAAACAAAAAATATTCTTTTTTTATACTTTTAAAAGGAGGATCTATTTCAGAATATAAATACAGTGTTAAATCAATTTCTGACTTTTTTTAAAGATTTATATGTACCTAGAACGTATTTATAATTGTCAAGTTGAAAACTGTGCTGTGTTGTGTTTTGAGTATTGGTAAACGCAAATCTACAAAGGATATCCCCGAAAATACTTCCCTTTTTTACGATATGACCAGTTAGATTAGGAGAAAGTTGGGAACTATTTAAACTAACTGATCAGTTCCAAAAAAAGTTGGGGGAGAAATAGTTTTTGTCACTTAGCAGGTAATAGATCTTAATCAAGCCACAACATTCCTTAGAAATTATTTCCTGTTTTTCCGAGCGGATCAGTTAAATTGATAGGAATGGAGGAAAGTGTAAAAAAGCAGGAAATCATTTTAAGGGAAGAATATTGAGGGAATAATTTTCAGTGAATAATTTTGAATGAATATCTTTAAATGAATAATTTTTAGGAAACAAGTTTGCGGAAAATATTTGGAGAGAATAATTTTGACGGAAGAACTTTGAGAGAATAATTTTATAGGAAGAATTTTGAAGGGAGAATTTTGAGTGAAGTATTTTGAGCGAAGAATTTTCAGGGAAGAATTTTGAGTGAAGAATTTTGAGGGAAGAATTTTGAGGATAGAATTTTGAGTCAAGAATTTTGAGGGAAGATTTTTGAGTCAAGAATTTTGAGCGAAGAATTTTAAATGAATATTTATAAATGAATAATTTTAAGCGAACAAGTTTAAGGAAAAACATTTTGAGGGAAGGATTTGGGCAGAATTTAGTGTGTATAATTATGAGGGAATAAATTTGGGAAAATTTTGAGGGAAGAAGTTTGAGAAAAAATTTTGAGGGGAGAACTTTGATAGAAGAACTTTGAGTGAATAATTTTGAGGGAAGAATTCTGGGGTAACAATTTTGAGTAAAGAATTTTGAGGGAAGAATTTTGAGTGAAGAATTTTAAGGGAAGAAGTTTGAGGAAAAAATTTTGCGGGAAGAATTTTGACAAAAGAACTTTGAGTGAAGACTTTTGATGTAAAAAATTTTGAGGGAAGAACTTTGAGAGTAAAATTATAAGGGAAAAACCTTCTGAGAGATGAATTTTGTGGGAAGAAATTTTATGAGAAAATTTTGTAGGAAGAATTCCAAGAGGAGAATTTTGAGGGAAAAAATGAGGAAAGAAATTCAAGGGAAAATCTTTAATGGAAAAACTTTGAGAGAAAAATTTTGAAGGAAAGTTTTTAATGGAAAAAAATAGAATAGCATACGTTACTAAAGGTAAGGGCAACAGTTTTTTTAGCTGAATTTAAGTGCAGTACTAGACTGGTTCTTAGGTCTCACCAATTTATATTTGAATTTGATAATCATAAATTCTCTGTTAACAGTTTCTTTTCTCAATTTCTCGCTTGTGACATTCCCTTCCGGCTCCTTGCTTTCCAATCAAATTTATTCTTCAAAAATGTAAATGCAATGTCACTCGCTATTTACTGTCCTCCTGATTACTCTTCTTTTTATTCTCTCTCCTTGGTAATGATTCTATTTTCTAATAGTTCCACACCCATTAACCCCTTGTGTATTACTGCCTTTCATCGGGTGAACGCGATTAAAAAAATTGTGTGTGCCACGACAATTCTTAGAATTGCGTAATGAATTTTAAAAATCGTTTTAGAACGCGGTGACTCTGAATAACTCCCTTAATTTTTGAAGGGCCGTTAAATACAAAAACCAAACTAACAATTTTAGAATAAGGATTCCAGTTCATAATATAAATTGATTGTCAAATTGATTCCTGAATTTTTTTTTTTTACAGTGAGGAACACCCTGTACTAATTTGTGAAGATTAGAACTAGTGGGACCAAAGAATGTAGTTTGTCCGAGCACTTACCATGGAAGTTGCGACAGGGCAGAGAGAGAGAGAGAGAGAGAGAGAGATTGGTGGGAAATAATTTATCACACATTTATTTTTTTCTCCTTATTACCCGCTTTAGGTGACACATGCCTCTTTGTTCTCTGGCAAGATCAACTATTTTCAACGCCTGGCTTTTTCACACAGTTAACTAGAATTTTCTACCACGCTTTCCTTTTGGTGGGCGATCGCAATATTAACAAATATATTTATATTATTGTATATAGATTCCATTCATTGTATATATTCATTGCCTTTGCATTTCTAACCCTCTCCGTGAATTGTGTAAATAAAATTTCATCCTAGGATTGTCTTTTGGTCACAGTTAAGTGTTATGGTGAAAGGAAGATTCTATGTGCGAAAGGGTCAATAGTTTTGAGTTAAGACTAGAGAAGACAGGTCCTTTTTCATTCCACACCCCTATTCGCCCTTGTGGCACATTTTGAATTTCAATACGCATAAATCTTAAAATCATTTATCACCCACAAGGACTTAGAGACGCTTTTGAACTCTATCGAGACTGGAAAGCGAGGATTGGGCATCTCCCGTCCAAATATACCAGTGTTACTCCATTCTCGGCCTGATCGGGCTCTTGTAAAGACATGAGAAAGTCAGGTGCTTACTGGAGCGGTACAGGGAGCTGACCCTTTTCAGCATATTTAGCGATGAATTGTATGTACGAATTCCACTTGAGGTCAGGCGTGAGTTTATGTCCCAATAGTCTATCAGAACATGGACCCTCCCCGAGGAGACAACCGTTCATCGTGACTGGCGGTAGTTTGGAATCGACCATGATGGAATGTAACTAGTTTGGTTTTTGAGACATTGAATGTTACCAGCCAGTTCTTTTCCCAGTGTGAAGTTGGTGCTAGATCGGATGAAAGGTCAGATGCCAATCTCTGATCATCAAGGTTCCTTAAAAGAGTTATTTGTATTTTTGTTGTATCCTTAAAGTGGTTACAACAGACCAGGTAGGAGTCGAGTTTATTGCAAAAGAGAAGACACTAATGAAAGACAGGGAATAGGGTGGCAAGCTAGTAATTTCCGAAGCAAGGTTATTTACCTAACCTCCACGCGAGGCAGAATGTGGCACAAGGCCGTTTTTTAATGCGGGGTAAAAGTAAGCCCGTAAGCTCGGACAAACATTCCCCGTAGATATCGTATACACGGTGTCAGATAGCTGTCTACCACCCTAGACGAGAATCAGCCCTTCTGCATAGTCTCGTCTGGGTTCCTCTCCGTCCGAAGGCAGAGAGTTCCACAGCGCTACTGGAGACAAATCTCCAACTAATTTCCGAAGCAAAGTTATTCATGTTACCTCCCCTCGAAGCGGGATGTGGCACAAGGCCGTTTTTTACTGCGGGGCAAAACCGAGCCCATAGGCACGAGCAAACTTCCCCGTAGAGCGCGTAAAAAACGAGGCCGGGTAGCTGTCTACCACCCTAGATGAGACTCAACCCTTCGGCATAGTCTCGTCTGGGTTCCTCTCCACCCGAAGGCAGAGAGTTCGGCCAGCACAGATGGGGATGAATCTCCAACTAATACCCGAAAAGATATTTAAAAAAAAGAATGGAGGGGTTAAGGCTGGTCATCACTGTCTTATACTTAGCTAATCCGAGTTGCGACCCATTCACTCATTCCAATAAAAACTCGTCAGTCACCAGTCAGTCTTCCATACACCATAATACCACATACTCTCAAGGGGACCTACAAAGCGCACACCGTAACATAACAATTTAATGATAATAAATAATATATATATAAATCTAATGATGAAGAATGAGAGGGAGGGAGTGAACTAATTGCCGAAGCAAGGTTATTTACCTTTCTTCCCTGGGAGGCCGGATGTGGCACAAGGCCGTTTTAATGCGGGGTTAAACCGAGCCCATAGGCTCGAGCAAAAATTCCCCGTAGCCCCGTAAAAAATGGGGTCGGGTAGCTCTCTACCACCCCAGACGAGACTCTGCCCTTCGGCATAAACTCGTCTGGGTTCCGCTCTGCCCAAAGGCAGAGAGTTCGACTAGCTTAGCTGGAGGCGAATCTCTAACTAATTGCCGAAGGAAGCCCCAGGTATATCATGTGCTCACTATATATAGCTATTGTTATAGTCAGTCCACATAGGCAATAGAGAGTGTGGAAAATTCCATTACAACTTTGTTCTTATTTACACATGTCAAGTTTGAAAATTTGCTTACATCATTGGTTCTTGCATACTATTACGAATTGAGAACAAGGACAACATTAGTAGAACGCAGCTTTCAAATTTATATTTGTAAATATCTGCCTACTGTTACGTAAAGGGCATCCGTATTAAGTATTCCAATATTATAATACTATAATGATAGTGAAATAGGGGGAGCTCGTGAAATATGATGTCCTACACTGATATAACACTAAACTTCAGCTGTGGACTGATACTTACCTAACACACAGTATCGATCTTTTGTACCCCAGATTTAGGCAAGTTTAGAGAATTTGTTTCTATATTAAAAGATATTTTTTACAGTATGTTTCCCCCTTTACAAAAGCCGAGTGCCACTCGAAGCAGACTTTTACGTTAGGGGGCCATTTGTGTTTAGAGGAAGGGACGATAACGATTAACCCCGGACTTGAACAGGTTAAGAATGTATAAATCTGGGAAACATCCTATGGGGAGTCGGTTCAGCAGGGCAATGGCTCGCAGGAGGAATATTCTCAAGTGGAATTTACCGATAGAATATACCAAGAATGTAGGTAGTATGTTACTATGTAAGAGGCATGGCATGTTCTTGCCGTGAAGGTTTCCCTTGGCGGGTCCAAGGAATGTCGTTCGTCTGAGAACTTTCTGTGGATGTAGCGCTACAGAGAAGCTTGCTACATTCCGTCTTTGGGGGAGAGGTTGAAGGGTGGAGAATAATTCGTTCCCCAAACAGAAACGCTTTTGCGCTCTATCAAGGCAGAAGAGTCTTGGAAACTCCCGTCCAAATATGACTACATTGCTCCGTTTTTGGAGTGATCTGCCTCTTGTAAAAGTAGAGGATGTTATAGGAGGGGTCATGTACTTACTGGGGCGGTACAGAATGCCGACCATTTTACCTGCGTCCTCAGCGATGGATCGTATGTACGAGTTCCACTTGAGGTCGGGTGTGAATTTGAGGCCCAACAATTTTTCAAAGTGCAGTGCTTAAGTAACGATATTTTCAATATAGAAGGTTTAATTTCGAAACAAAATCCATATCATTTTCAGAAGTTTACGAGAGCAGTATTTTTAATCAATATCTAGGATTATCCACTTATAGCATCAATTATTCAATTTTAATATAATTTATCTAATTAAATTAATTAAGTTCAATCATTCTCAGAAATTATCTCTTAGCGGTAATTAAAACATACAGAAAAATAAGACCGAATTTGTTTTGGAAGAAACAAGAGCAACATAACTTCTTTTCTTGATAATTTAATAAAAATGTACTTCTAAAATGACTACGTTTTAAAATTATAATTAATATCCTTGCGAGAAAAATATAAGGATACGTCACGTCATCAAATGCATTTAACCTCTACAGCGTGGCGATCTTAACAGAGCTAGATATTCTGTCGGGATTTATTAAGTTGTTACAGAAATTAGTCTGTTTTTATCATTTAATACTTATCATTTATTAATAATTCTGATGAATCATTCAACAATGTATCCCCTTCATTGTTTACGACCCCCACTTCTAACAATCGAACAGTTCAATGCCTCAACGATAAAAACCATTTGGTTTCTACTCGAAGAATCCATCCATCTAATCTTTAATCTGAAAATGAAAAAAAATAACGGTTTAGATGTTGAAAATTCTAGAAAAATTCCAAAAGTTAAACGAATATTGACTGTCGTGAAATCTGGGGTGGGCAACAAATATGGCCAAATATCGAGGTCTCTAACCATGTTTTGGGGAATTTTTCCCCTGTTAGCTTTTATTTTGATAATGTTAAATTGAAGCAGTATTGTTTTGGGAGCTTCGTCTGGTCACCATTGACCATAGATCGTCTGATATGGGGACAACTTTTGATTATTATCAGGAACGAAC
The DNA here is from genome assembly GCA_964036315.1 of Acanthosepion esculentum. Lineage (NCBI taxonomy): Eukaryota > Metazoa > Mollusca > Cephalopoda > Sepiida > Sepiidae > Acanthosepion > Acanthosepion esculentum. The sequence goes on from OZ038514.1 coordinate 75,847,066, forward strand.
AATCACAGGGACAAAATATTACGATAATAAACAGATGTCCAGTATGAACCTAATAATGGATACCTGATGATGACCAGAGGGTATTTGGTCGAAACGTTGTGTCGTTTTGTAATAAATGCTAATAATTTCATATTTTCAGATATGCTGTGAAATTGTATGAAGCAGAAAAGCCAATGATGACGATTAACTGCAAACATCATCGAGATATAATTAAGGAAAATCGATTAAATTTATCAATGGAATTTTACGAAAAGGTGAGGTTTCGATGTCGTAAACTGGTAATTAATTAATTAATTAATTGTTTCTAATTATAAATTATTAATTAGCAACATTTTACGGCAGGTTAAAAGAAGAAAGTTGGTTTAAAATTGATCCATTGAAGAAAATCTACTAATCGATAAAACGTTTATAAGAATCCATCCATCGATCCATGTCTCTGTAGATATGCGGAGAGACCTGTTACCTCTCCGCTTCCTGTCCAAAGAAAAAGGCCCTGCCGACCCAAATCCCCTTTGGTCGAGTCTTTTCTTTCCGTCCCGCCTGTAATATATATATATATATTTCGGTTGAACTCTGTGGGTGTGAGGGGTGCATTTGTAAACAGTGACTATTAAAGCTAATATAGCACGACTCTTCGGCAGAATTGAGTCACTGTCAGTCACTGTGTGTTTATCTAAATCTAAAAATAAACACGCTAATATTCACCTTCATCCCTGCCGTGCGCCGACGGCTTAGTGGTAGAAGATCCGACTGACGCCAATTCAGTCGGGTTTCGATCCTAGCTGGGGGCAACCGGACGTCTAGCCACACTGATGAGCAGTGAAACAGCGAAACAGTCTGTGGATGACAAAAAAAATATATATGAAGAAATATAGTTTTGAGGCGTGCTATATTTGTGGGATAAAGTGCTCAATATCAGAGATAGAGCGTATGTAAATATAAACACCTGACGATCGCTTCTGGGTGTTGGCTTCAATGTTCACTTATATATATATATATATATATATATATATATATATATATATATATATATATACCCAAGTCTAGGATTGGTGTATACGGAATAAATTCCAATAACCAACAATTACTATTCTTAAAAGAGTGCTCAATACAGAGTAGAGCATATATAATTGTTTATTTAAAAATTATAACATAAATATGTTATAAAATCACTACAAAAATAGCCACTTTGTTTCAACACCTCCGGTGTCTTATCAAGTGATATATATATATATATTTGTTATTGCATTCGAATGCAATAACACACACACACACACACATTTATATATATATATATATCCGGTACATAAATACATTAATATATATATATATATATATATATATATATATATATATATAGAGAGAGAGAGAGAGAGAGAGAGAGAGAGACAGACAGAGACAGAGACAGAGAGAGAAGAGATACATATAAAGATATAGTTATAGATATTAATCTAGTACAGCGCTTAAATTAAAAAATCCAGGTGCCATAGCGGAAAGCTCATCTGAACACAATTGCCATGAAAGTATTGATAAAAAAGCCGCAGGGAGGCAACCTTACGCCGGTGGGAAAGCCACTGAAGCTGAGCTGCCAGATTATGACCAAAATGTTGCTGATTCTTTTTGAGATTTTATCAAGGAGGTCAAAGTTAATAGTAGGCAGCAATATTCTAAGCATGCCAACTCACCTACGCCCACGGACAGAAAGTTTCATCGACTCCTTTTTTTCTATATGCATAAAGACATTTTATTTGAATTTTAAAACATATATTCCATTTTAAAACATTTATATATAAACAGAGTTTAGATTATACGATTGCACTTGGCTCGTCTAATAATCATCTGTTTGTTTGAATGAGGCATAAAAATAATCATTTTTATCTAATGTTAATCCATTTAAATGTTAGATTTATTATTTTTAGGGAGTATAAAACATGAAATACCGCTCGTACTCCCGAGTATAAAACCATACCATAATGTGGAGGAGAATAAACAGTAATCAAATCGCTTTGTTTTAATTTTCAAGAGTCTGTAGCGGTCTCTAAGTGATGATATTTTCTCACAGCTAAAAATAGAAAAACTTTCCCTTCCCTTGGCGCCAAAATCTGTGTGATAAAAGAATTAGTTTTTCCTAGCTAAGGCTGTAGAACGTCTGATTCCCAATACAACAGATTTGATTACCCCAAAACCAATAAACACTAGTGTCGGCATCTCATTGCCTGCTACGCAGTTAAATCGTCAAAAGAATTCTGGACTGACATATTCAAATAAGTTACACACACACAGGAGAAGAGAATGCATAAAAGAAGTAATAGTCATAATAATAAACATTGTTTTACTGTGTCACATAACCCTGTTTAACGCACACCAAACAAAACACGTTTCTAAAGTTATTATCAACACATAATCATATAATAGGGAATAACGTCTCAGTGTGCCGTTGTGTTTTCTGTATTACGTTTTCCTAATAATTCATTTTTAAGAATAACTCGGAAAAGTCTTCTGCTACGACTTGGAGTCAGTTAAAATTTCAGTAACTTTTTTTGTTGTTGTCTTTTACTACTACAACCAAAAGACTCCACCAATAATATTACGAATCCCGCCTAATTTTCAGCAGTGGTGGCTTACCCAGTTTGCTTCAAGTCATGATCGGAGCCTCTGAAAGCCAATCAAAAGAAAATCAGCAAGCAATTTATTTTCTGCTTTAATAATTATCTGTTTGTTTGAATGGTGTATAAAAATTATCGTTCGTATAAATTACTAAGCCATTTAGAATTGAAATATTTTTTTAAATTTTTTTACTTATGTGATTTGAATAGATGAATAAAGGAAGAACTGTCACTTACCTTAATACCTTAAAAAAAAAGAACCTGAATAAATCACTCCATGCTTTGAATATTGTTGCCATAGAGGACCCGGTACTTCTGGTGTATATTTAGAAATTCTTCATAAAATCCAAAGAAGAATCTGCAATATTAATGGTCTTCACAAGACATCGCGACTTCAGTCACTTTCCCAACACATCTCTGTGCTTTTTCTATAAACACATTCATAGTAATTGGTCAGATAATGGTAGCTAGACCTTAGGAATATAAGCACAGTACGAGATTGTCAACAGTGGAATTGGCGAGATGGAACCGTAAGTTTTGGCCAAATAGGGCGCTATATTTAGCTCGCGAATTAATTGATGTTTGTTTATATAGGTTAAAAATTTTAGACATTTTGAAATAACCCCGGCCAACAGTTTCTTTTCTCGCAAATCACACTTGTGGAAATTTCTCCTGCCAGAATGCTTTCCAGCAAACTCTGACCTTCAAAACGTTTAAAGCAATATCAATCGTTACCTATGTCATCTTGAATACATATCTATTGTTCTCGCTCACTTCTCCCTTGTGGAACTCTTTCCGGCCAACTTTGATCTTCCACAATTTAAATGCGATTTCAATCGTTATCTACTGTCTTCTTGATTCATTTTCCTAATGTTCTGGCTCATTTTTCTTTTTCTTATTTTTTCCCGTTACCGGCTGTGCCTTAGTGGCTTTACTGCCTTGCTTAATGTGAAATGATTAAAACAGATGAGGAGAAATATGGGTAATGCATGACCGTATTATGACGATTCAGTTGTGTTATTTGTGGGGTTTTTGTGACCTTATATTTGAACTTCATGATTTCAATACGACATTTCTATTATTCAAAACCTTAACCATGTTTTTAGGCTTTATTACACCGACAAATTTACTGACTTAATAATTTTTTGTTAAAACTATAACATTTGTTGTTCTTCTCTTAATCTATTTATGTTGAATTCGATTTGTTTTTTAGTGAGATAGTTATGTCCGTTAATTTTTGGCAACGTAAACGTAATGTATATAAAGCTTATATCCGTACATTATATATGTTCCAAAGGTTTTCATAGCTAGGATTGATAATGGGAACACGCTCTGACAAATGCTTCCATGGCATGCGTCTCAAATAGCCTCTGACAATTAAAAGCAACTCCAAGCCGGAGAATGGGTGAAGACGAACAGTTAGCGTTTCATAACCAGCTACTCCGGGCAGATGAACCCAAGGAACACAGTCTATCTAGGGGAAGGGAAACCTTGATTTTAAACCTCTTCTGTCGTACAGTCATATACAAACGCTGAACGTGCTATGGAATTAAATCCAGAAAAAAAAAAAAGACGGCGGAGCTCTGAAAGCGGTGGCCTGTCAAATTCCAGCTACTCCTGCAGCCAAGCCGGTCTCAAGTATAATATCCTGCAATCCAATGGATCTTGTCTTTATGTCGAAACCTCTGAAAGCAAATGGAAAGGAAATCAGCAGGCAGTTTACTTTCTGGTTTAAAAATGTATCTCCTTGTTTGAATCTCTATCTATAAAAGGCAGGTGTGTGTGTGTGTGTGTGTGTGTGTGTGTGTGTGTGTGTGTGTGTGTGTGTGTGTGGTGCGAATGTACGGCCGCAATTTTCGACGCATTTGCACCAAAATTTACATTCACATGCTCCAAGTTAGTAAACAGGCCAAGACCGACTTCGTCTTTCCCAACTCCCATCGATAGTGGAAATAATCGATTTTTTTTCATGCTTCTTCGGCAGTTTTCATGTATTTTGCGGCCATCTTCTACTGGCCACAGTGAGAGCCTATAGCTGGCTGCCACGTATAGGCAGGAAGATTCTATTGGCCAGCGTGAGAGCCAACAGGTGACTGAAGAGAATGTTAACTAGCATGCTAGCATGCAAAAAAAATCGATGGCTGCATTCGTCACGAGAGGGAAAAATTTAAATCTGCATGGCACTTTACTTCAATTGGCTCATTCGCTTGCTTAAACTCAACGTTGATTCTGATTCCTCAGAACTGGGTTGGGTGTGAAAATATATTTGTTGTTAACATTCTTTTTTCATTCGGTTTTTCCAGTTACGAGTCCTTTTTTTAAATCTGATCGTTTTGTGTTCATTTTGTTTAGTTCTTTTTTCGTAACAGATTTAATGTTTAGTATAGAGCTTAGAAAAAATTTGCAGTGTGAGATAGGCAAGAAGTAAGGCATGTAGCAACATCAGCACGGCAAAGGGCACTCCTTTAAAGGCAAGGAAAGGCAAAAATATTTTAAGTCAAGTGCTAGCGATTGCCGTATGAGTCGTACGATTTTTGAATCAAGCACGGGCAACGCCGGGCCATGCTGCTAGTCATATATAAAAAGTATCGTTCGTACAAGAAGTTAAGCCATTTAAGTTCATCTCCAAGCCGGAGAGTAGGCGAAGGAGAGCAACTGGCTCCTCATAAGTAGCTTCTTTGCAACTGAAGAACTGAATTTTGAAAAGCAGGGCGCTAAATTGATCTCGCGAATAAACGGATTACCTATGTGTTAAAATTGTAAGACATTTTGGAATAAACCTGTGTATATTTTGCATAGGGAATTTACTCTGGGCTGTTATCCTAGATTTTATCAAATGCCAATATAAATAATCATCTTTCTTGAATCTACTTTCAAATATATTCATCAGTAATATGGGATATTATTTTTTTTTATTTCATATTAGTTTCACATGAGTTATATGTTGAATAACCAACCAACTTCGACGGGGCTATAACGTTTCATCAACAAGAAGTGACCTCTGAATTTGTCCTTTTTGGGGGCGTCTTTTGGGGGCTCAAGCTTACTCTAGACCCCAAATATATAAACGATCCGTATGTTTGTTGCGGTGTAATGGATAACGGCTCAGAATTAAAAATTGGAGAACGAGTTCGAATCCTATTCTAGTCAGTCATAAATCAAAACAGACATGATCGCCCTGGCGTGTTTTACATATGGCACTTAATTGACCGAATTTAAAAAAGAGTCTGCAATATAATCGATCCGGATCTGGCATCTTGGCTTCAGTCAATTTCTCACGGACGTGATGTGTTTTCCCCTGTTGGGAAATGTATGAATGTATTTCTTCTTCTCCCAGCTATGGGTTGAATATTAGGACAGGTTGGGTTCTTTCGCCTTGGTTGACAGCGAGTTTATCGTAGAAAGGAAATGGCAACCTGCTACTAGAAAAATATTCGGCATAGACGGTCAGATATGATCACCTAAACGGATGACATTTTAATGACTGACTGACATACGATCCATTGGTAAAGTTGTTGAAAAGATGGTCGGGCTCCTTATACAGCTCCAGAAAACATGAGTTTCCCCCTAACAGGCTCTATCTTTGCAAGAGCCAACAAAAATAAATGTGAGCTAATGCTTCACAATCATCTATTTCCAATCTTGACAGAGTTCGAACGACATTTACGCCAACTTGGTGGTGGTTAATGCTTTTCCGCCCTACTACCTATCTACTGTTAGTTTTACGGTAGATGTTTCAGACGCGCCACCCCCGATTCCTCTCTGTTCCACCAATTCAAATCTTCACAGCTAGAACCCGTAATACCGCGTACACGAGATCGAATCCTTTTTATTCCCTTCATATTCCATTAGTGTAGAAGAAGTTTCATACAGACAGTTTGTTTACTGTTACTTTGTCTACCATACTCCCGAAAAGGTGCTTCCTCAACCACTACCCGTCCTGGGTAAGACGATAAACTACGTCCGCGTCCTGGGTAAGACGATAAACTATGTCCAACAGCAAGGCCTCTGTCTGGAGGTTTTGAGGAGCGTGTAACCACCTCTTAATTGCTGGTGTTCCCAGGTCCACCCTGACCCTGCGTGGTAGCACCTGTTAGGGTCTCAGCAATGAGCAAATAGTTAACCCCTAAACTGGGGTCAAAACACTATGAAAGTGTAAAAATAGGTTTTAATACCAGAAATACTTTGTAAAAAAGTTATTACCAGCAATAAATTTTTGAAGAAAAAATTATTACCAGCAATACATTTTTAGGAAAAAATATTACCAGCTATACAATTTTTGAAAATAAAAAAATATTACCAGGTATACATATTTGAAAAAAAGAAATTACATGCGATATATTTTTGAAGAAAAAATATTACCAGAAATAGATTTTGGGAGGAAAGAATTTTATTAGTAATATATTTTTGAAAAAAAATATTAGCAGCAATAAAAATTTTGTCAGCATTAAATAACCTAGTTCGATTGATTTGCCGTAAAACAAACCAAACCATACCAATCACTACGATTTTAACCTCTTCAACTCAAATCCAATTTTTATCTATCCTACATATCCTCATATTTCCTTCTTCCGTTTACGTCGTCAGAACAATATCATTCAGTGGGGCTCTACCTTGAGGGTCTCTTGAGTATTATACTGGGCGACTCGAAGCTAAAATGTGTCAAATGAATCTTAGATATTTAGCAGTCCAAAACTTTCTTCTTTTTTTTTTCAAACAATAAATCTGAACTCTAGAATTTAGATTTATTTGGAGTGGTTTCACTTCCCATTGCGCAAGTTGTTTAG
>OZ038514.1:75859458-75861958 GCA_964036315.1 Acanthosepion esculentum
TTCCACAATGCAATACAATAGACTATCCACAATGCAATACAATAGACTACCGACAATGCAATATAATAGACCACCCACAATGCAATATAATAGACTACCCACAATGCAATACAATAAACCACCCACAATGCAACACAATAGACCACCCACAATGCAATACAATAGATCATCCACAATTCAATGCAACATACTACAGACAATGCAATACAATAGATTACCCACTATGCATCACTGACCTGTATATATAAAACGTCAAACAAAAACAACACCGTGACGATTGCGTTCAGCATGAAAAAGACTATCGCCGCTGGGTGTTGACTTCAATGTCCACTTTTATATTTACATACGCTCTTTCCATGGGATTGAACACTTTCACCCATAAGCTTACCTTATATCTTATATATATATATATATATATATATATATACATATATATATATATGTGTATATATATATATATTCATATATAGAGAGACATATATATATATATATATATATATATATATATATATATATATATATATATATATATATATATATTGTCATCGAAAGACAGACTGTTTCGCAGTATCACAGATCAACAGTGTGGCTAGACACCCGATTGCTTCAAGCCAGAATCGAAACTCGACCAATCTGGCAGAGAGAGTGAATCTTTTAACGTATACTTGATCTGTACAAACGCCAAATCAGTAGCCAAGAGCGCTCAATTCATATGTGTGTGTGTGTCTGTGTGTGTGGAATGAAGAAAACCACAAAGGCACCAAACGTATAAGACATATCAAGACATTTTCAACATGTCAGTTTTGGAGAAGGCACGCTTTATTGCGTGTGTTTCCCGCAACGATTTACGATTCGAAATTTTGTCTAAACAAGCATTCATATGGAAAATCTATTTGAAAAGTCAGTAACTCATCGCTTATTAATAAATCAATAAAAATACGAGCAATCGACTTTATTGGAAGTGAAATCATTGCTCATTAAAGATGAAAATCATGCTAAGTTACGGTTTGTCTGACTATTGTAATATTGACCGGCAGATATTTCTACATAAGACGCATGCGCACAAAAGACATCCGATGCCTACATTTCAATGTTGCATATAGACGATTCGCTCGACTAATTGCTTGGATGCCTTAAAATTATTTATATTTCTCTAATATACGCAATTTGTTCTTATTTCGATGCATCAAGCCAGGTATATGGTGATTTTACTGAGCTTAGCCTAGATGTGGCACAAGGCCGAAAGTATGGGATTTACACCAAGGATCTAACTAACTATTAAATAGTAACTGAAACAAGATTGTTAACCATTACACCACGTCAAGTGCCCCATCAAGCCAGGTTTATTATGTTAATTGGAATCGTAATAATAATCTGATTTCTCATGAGGAATCCTTTTAGATTCATTGATCGAGCAGCAGTTCGACGCAAGTTAAACTGGCCTTCAGTAACTGGCTAATGGGCTGCGATCAAAGTGTTGTATCTGTTCACCCCTGCAATTTTAATTGTGACATTTGGTATCCATTGGCCGAGCAGCCAGTTCAACTGTGGGTTTGTATTTATAAAACTTTTCTAATAAAAAAATCAGGAAAATTTCGCTTGAATTAAAGAAAGATATATGATAGAAATCTTCTAATATGGCCGTGAATGCTGGACAATTTCCTGACATGAAAAGTTATCTATCTATCTATCTATCTATTGCTCGTATTTTTATTGATTTATTTATATTATATCTATCTATGTCTGTTCATATCTATCTATCTATCTATCTATCTATCTATCTATCTATCTATGTCTGTTCATATCTATCTATCTATATATATATGTCTGTCTGATCATATCTATCTATCTATCTGAGTCTCTTCATATCTATCTATCTATGTCTGTTCATATCTATCTATCTATCTATGTCTGTTCATATCTATCTATCTATCTATCTCTCTATCAATCTCTGTTCATATCTATCTATCTATCTATCTATCTATCTATCTATATATATATATATATATATGTCTGTTCATATCTATCTATCTATCTATCTATCTATCTATTTATCTATCTATCTATCTATCTGAGTCTGTTCCTTATCTATCTATCTATCTATCTATGTCTGTTCATATCTATCTATCTATATATATATGTCTGTCTGTTCATATCTATCTATCTATCTGAGTCTCTTCATATCTATCTATCTATCTATGTCTGTTCATATCTATCTATCTATCTATCTATCTATCTATCTATCTATCTATCTATCTATGTCTGTTCATATCTATCTATCTATCTATCTATCTATCAATGTCTGTTCATATCTATCTATCCATCTATCTATGTATGTTCATATCTATCTATCTATCTATCTAAATATCTATCTATCTATCTATCTATCTATCTATCTATCTATCTGAGTCTGTTCCTTATCTATCTATCTATCTATCTATCTATCTATCTATCTATCTATCTATCTATGTCTGTTCATATCTATCTATCTATATATATA
>OZ038514.1:75866958-75936958 GCA_964036315.1 Acanthosepion esculentum
ATCTATCTATCTATCTATCTATCTATCTCAGTCTGTTCCTTATCTATCTATCTATCTATCTATCTATCTATCTATGTCTGTTCATATCTATCTATCTATCTATCTATCTATCTATCTATCTATCTATGTCTGTTCATATCTATCTATCTATCTATCTATCTATGTCTGTTCATATCTATCTATCTATCTATCTATCTATCTATCTATCTATCTATGTCTGTTCATATCTATCTATCTATCTATCTATCTATCTCAGTCTGTTCCTTATCTATCTATCTATCTATCTATCTATCTATCTATCTATCTATGTCTGTTCATATCTATCTATCTATCTATCTATCTATCTATCTATCTATCTATCTATCTATCTATGTCTGTTCATATCTATCTATCTATCTATCTATCTATCTATCTCAGTCTGTTCCTTATCTATCTATCTATCTATCTATCTATCTATCTATCTATCTATGTCTGTTCATATCTATCTATCTATCTATCTATCTATCTATCTATCTATGTCTGTTCATATCTATCTATCTATCTATCTATCTATCTATGTCTGTTCATATCTATCTATCTATCTATCTATCTCAGTCTGTTCCTTATCTATCTATCTATCTATCTATCTATCTATCTATCTATCTATGTCTGTTCATATCTATCTATGTCTGTTCATATCTATCTATCTATCTATCTATCTATCTATCTATCTATCTATCTATCTATCTATGTCTGTTCATATCTATCTATCTATCTAAAATATGTGCGATTTCTTTCAAAACTCTTCTGTTACATACCGTACCTCTGAACACTAATATGTATGTCCCAATCGTCATAAATACATTGGACACTATTGTAAGTCGGGGTAATATGCTGTCTAAGTAGTCCACCACTAGCAGTGGTTTACCTACTTCACGCCGCTGGCGAGGATTGTTTTTTGTTGATGGTATAAAGATTACCATTTCATTTCCAACCTCCGTTTTTGTTATTCCTCATTCAGTAATACTTTCTAGGTTACAACAAATAGATAGATATACCAAAATGAGATAGATAGATAGATAGGTAGATAGATAGATAGATATGCATAGACTGAGATAGATATATATGAATAGACATAGATAGATAGATAGATAGATAGATAGATAGATAGATAGATAGATATGAATAGACTGGTATAGATATGAAGAGACTAAGATAGATAGATAGATAGATAGTGTTGTAACCTAGAAAGTGTTACTGAATAAGAAATAACCAATCTTTACAATATCAACAAAATAAAATACTCGCCGGCGGCGTGAAGTAGGTAAACCACTGCTATTTATGAGCATTGTGATATAACAATTAGTTTTCATAGGTACGGTATATAAAAAAAAGAAAGAAACAAACAAACAAACAAATCGGGAGATAAATGTGAAGAAATAGGAATGAAAGAAGAAGAAGAAGAAGAAGAAGAAGAAGAAGAAGAAGAAGAAGAAGAAGAATAAGAATAAGAATAATAATAATAATAATAATAATAATAATAATAATAATAATAATACTAATAAAATACTATATTATATACCGTACCTATGAACACTAATGAGTATGTCCCAATCCACATAAATACGTTGGACACTATTGTAAGTGGGAAAATATGCTGTTTAAGTAGTCTACTAAAATCAGTGGTTTACCTACTTCATGTCGCTGGCGAGTATTGTATTTTGTTGATGTTATAAAGATTAGCATTTCATTTCCAACCCCCGTTTTGGTTATTCCTCATTCAGGAACCTTTTCTAGGTTACAACACACTGCTACTACTACCACTACTACAACTACTACTACTACTACTACTACTACTACTACTACTACTACTACTACTAATAATAATAATAATAATAATAATAATAATAAGAAGAAGAAGAAGAAGAAGAAGAAGAAGAAGAAGGATGAGGAGAAGAAGAAGAAATGGTATTCCCAAATTACAAATGAAAAATATGAAGAAATAGATGGTAAAATACTAGGAAAAAAAGTAGATGATGAAAGATAAATTGTGATGGTTATCAATATTGTATCAATTTAGGTTCTGCTCAGCAGTGAGGGAAATACTCTAAAAACTACCTTGCTTGTTTGTTATTTGACATGTGGGGGCTTCCTTACTTTGATCGATTCAACAGTAGCAGCAACGGAAGTAGTCTGCAGGTTAAAACCGGAAGTCCAAAAACGAACCTAATCAGTCAAAGATCTCCGGGAGTCAAAAAAAGCATTGCGAGATCAATACTGAACGTATAATCGATCTGTAGAGTATATCGACTACACCAGATGTGTATACGCACCTATTTATTGCCGTCGGATATATAACATGGGGAAACATGTTTCGCCTTCTTATTTCTCGACTTATGTATTTCATCATTACTTTTGTGAGCATGCATCGCACCCTTTCCCAGTTTTAGACAAACACCGCCGAGATCGAGGATTGAAATGCAACTGAAACATTGGGATGACAACAACAACAACAAAGATTTGGACAATAGTCTGAATATAAATAGCGTAAATAAATATTCATCTTTTGTTTAGAAAAAGAAATTAAAATATTTTGTAGTCATCATGAAAATATTGATTATTGATTATGACTGAAACCGATTGAGAAATAGCTCGTCATTTGCGGACAAATTGAAAAACAAACAGAAATTTAATTTTCTGTCGAATTGTCTGAAATGACGCAGACATTCTTACTTGTCATTTTTCAATATTCATCGCGAATCTTATTCTTCGTTTAATTTGTGAGACATCATAAAGGTAAAAGCAAGAGAGAGAGAGAGAGAGACAACTAGTAAAATGCTTGTAAAATACTTATCCAGCTTACAAAGAAGGATGGGAACAAGAGTTAATTAGAACCAGAAAAGACCGGAAGTTGTGGGCAACAATAATCGCCTACATCCTCGAAGGACTTGACACATAAAGGAAGAAGCCTACAGATGACAGAACAAGAAAGGTAAAGGGTCAGCAAGTACTTAAAGCTACATAAGCTGTGAAGAGCATTTAATCATTTCACCCCAAGCAAGGCAATAAAGCCTCTAGGACGCAAGAGATTACTGAGTGTCAGAGATTATAAGAAAAAAGAAGCTATTCAGGACAGAGTTCCACAATCGAGAAGTGCGAAAGAAGAAGCTATTAGCATAGAACTTACAGTTACATCTAGCCATTTCAACTGTAAAATGATGAAACCTTGCCGCCAATCTAGAACTGCGCTTAAATTCATAAAGTCTAAATGCCATAGAAGAAAGTTCTTCAGAACAATTACCATGAAAGTATTTACAGAAAAGATACAGGTAAATTACGAAAGATGATTAAGTCGAGATGCCAGGTTAGGACCAATAACATTACAGATTCTTTGCATACGAATGATAAACTTATAAATATCTAAGATAGATTGTCTAGCACGACATAGTGAACCAACTTTCTCAGCTGCAGACGTAGCAATTGAATCAATATACTCTTTCCACTTCATGATAGATGAAAACGTTAATCCATGAAGGTGCAACGAGTCCCACTCCGGGAGGTTAGCATCAGCCATACTGGTGGAAGATAAAAAAGGGTTCTCTTAAATGAAAAAAAATGGGTTACTCAGTTCTTTGAAGAAAACGTCTCTTTTTTTCTAACTTGTTCAGATTAACGTTTCTTTACAAGTAAGACAAGCATCAAGCATACTCAGTAAATAAAAAGGCAAGCTGTAATCGTTGCCTTAAAGGCAGAGGATAATTGTTTAGAGATTGGTCGCTTTCTGAAAGTAGAACAGTCGTTTGTTGCCAAAGGTAAAACTTTTTCTAAGTGTGCTAATGTCCATCAGATCACACAAATTTATAAGAAAGGTGCCGAAAATTATTGGTAAGAACTCCAGAATGGCATTGCTAAGGAGCTTAATGTTTCAAAGAACTCTACCGGAAGAATGGTGCATGAGGACCTTCATATAAATGTGATGCAGAGAGGTCAATTTATATCAAAGAAGACAAAAGATAAGCATCTGATACGCGCAAAGCACTTGTTGATCAATTTCAAACATAAAAAGTCTGGAACGCTTTGGTTTTACACTGATGACAAAAGAACTTTGATTAGGACCAAAGGTTCCATAGAAGGAATGGCGCATGCCTATGCAGAGGCCCGGATGGCATTGCAACGGTCATATACACAAATCCATTAGGCTGCTATGTATTGGGTGTTATATAGAGGAAAGACAATCAACGACCCCATAATCTTATAATACCACTGAGATCCGTCGTAACTAGCACGTTGTCCAAAACAGGTAAACCTAATTTTATTTACACTATTTGCATTGTTCGAGCTGTTGTCCTCGTCGGTGTTGCCAGATTCACGACGTTTCGACCGTTGTACCGGTCTTCGTCAGGTGAGCGAATTCTCGAACCGAACCCTTTGTTTAGTCCGACTGGGTAGATTGTACTAGTTCCAACTGCCATGCCTCTTCTAGATGTCTCAGTATCAGCTGTCTCCCTTTAACTCATCGCTGAAAGTTGTTGGTCTCCTCTGCTGTAGCCAGGTCACAACTTCATCCCAACTGTTAAACCTTGGGTGACTTGACCTAAAGTTTAACAGTAAAAAAAACTTGTTGTCCACCTGAAATCAACGACTGAAAACAACTTAATAAATTTCTATTCTCATCAGAACAAAATTAAATCCGATATAATCATCGGGTTCTACTTAAGAGCACACACAATTTACAGCCCTCAATATTAACATGAAGAGGAGAAATACATTGAAAACACTTTAAAGCTTCTTCAGTACCCTAATTATTTTGTATTTAATTAAAAACAAAACGCTCATAAAATATTACAAAATTGAAAAACGACCCCAAAAAACACATAGGAGGAACCTCAAGGAATTTAAATAAAAGATATGAACACAAAAGAGACATTGCTGCTGACTTGAAAAAGGTGCTGGAGAGGGCTGTGAGGCCTTAGCGTGTCAGTAAAGGAAGACCGTACACCTACCAACATCACTCCGCGATCTCTCATTAGGTAAAGCCGATCAAAAAATGAATGAGTTACTAACTCAAATGCTGCTGACTGTGAGGCGGTGTTGTGAGGCCGGGTCAGCATCATTTCTACAATAGATAATTCCAATCCTCCAAGAAGAACTTCCACTTTGTGAAAAATACTCATGAACCTTAATCTTTGTCTATATTTCTGAGATGAGGTATTATGTACACTATCTATATTATTCGGACTTTGCTGCCATATTTATTACAACCTTTCGGCCTTTCAGTATCTGTCTATATTTCTGAAATGAGGTATTATGTACACTATTTACATTATTCTGACTATTGTCCTCATCTATGTTGCCATATTTATTACAACGTTTCGGCCTTTCAGTATCTGTCTATATTTCCGAGACGAGGTATTATGTACACTATTTACATTATTCTGACTATTGTCCTCATCTATGTTGCCATATTTATTACAACGTTTCGGCCTTTCAGTATCTGTCTATATTTCTGAGATGAGGTATTAAGTACATTATTTACATTATTCGGACTATTGTCCTCATCTTTGTTGCCATATTTATTACAACGTTTCGGCCTTTCAGTATCTGTCTATATTTCTGAGATGAGGTATTATGTACACTATTTGCATTATTCGGACTATTGTCCTTATCTTTGTCGCCATGTTTATTACAAAGTTTCGGCCATTTTAAGTATCTGTCTATATTTCTGAGATGAGGTAGTATGTACACTTGTTATATTATTCGGACTATTGTTCTCATCTTTGTCGCCATGTTTATCACAACGTTTCGGCCGTTTTGGTGGTTGGAATGTCGAACTGAACCCTTTATTTTTCTCACTGAGGTAGACTGTTCTAGTTCTACGCGCCATGTCTAATGGATGTCAGTTATCTCCTGTTAATTCCCCTCTCTAAGTTCTCCACCCCTTTAACCAGCTATTGAACTCACACTGTCACTGGGTCTAACAAACGCCTTTATCCACTGTGCCATGTGTCCTTGAGGACATCTGTGTATGAATTTCTGGGTATTATAAACCTAATGTCTTCGGCCATCATTTTTTACCAGTGCTCATATTGCAATTTTTGCGGTTACCACATATTTTTACCAGAGCTCATATTGCATTTTTTTTTTGTTTCTCTGGCACTCCTTATTACTGGTTCCCATATTTTATTCCGCCACAAAAATGCCCTGAGTCGACCAAGCATAGAAATGAATACAATATGGGAATCAGTAATAAGGAATGCCAGAGAAAAGCGATAACAACAACAAAGTTGCAATATGAGCTCTGGTAAAAAATGATAGCTAATACCCAGAAATTCATACACAAGGACACATGGCACAGTGGATAAAGGCGTTAGTTAGATCCAGTGACAGGACCCAAAGAGTGTGAGTTCAATACCTGGTTAAGGCGGGGGAGAACTTTGAGAGGGGAATTAACAGGAGAAAATTGACATCTATTGGCACGTGGAACAGTCTACCCCAGTGAGTGAAATAAAGGGCTAAGTTCGACGTTCCAACCCCGACCGAAACCTTGTGATAAACATAGCGACAAAAATGAGAACAATAGTCCGAATAGTAAACCTTAATCTCTTCACGTCATTGGACAGTCTTGGTGATCATGTGTTGCTTAATATAACTTGAGTTGTTTAATGGCATTGGATGAATCACGAATGGGATGTCATCCCTCAAGTCAACCAATCTAGCTCTAATATCTAAGTGGGTGGTCACATTCAATGCCACAAAACCAAAATACATTCCATCACCCCGATTGCAATTTTTGTTGATATTATCGCTTTTCTCTGGCACTCCTTATTACTGGTTCCTATATTGTATTCATTTCTATGCTTGGTCGGCTCAGGAGATTTTTGTGGCCGAATACAAGCGATAATAACAACAAAAATTGCAATATAAGCTCTGGTAAAAACATGCAGCTACGATGAATGGATACCCCCTCGCCTCGAGGATTCACTGTGCCTTGATAGACTATTGAATCCCCTTCAAGTGGAACTTGTTCATACAATCGATTGCAGGTAAAAATGCAGGTAAAATGGTCGGCTCCCTTACCGCTCCAGTAAGTACCTGACTCCTTATGCTATCCTCTACCTTTATAAGAGCCAGATCAGGCCTAAAATGGTGAACTGTTGCCACATTTGGGCAGGAGCAGACCAATCCTCACTTTCCAGTCCCGACAGAGTTCAAAAGCGTCTCCGAGTCCTTGTGGGGGACGAATTATTCTCCACCCACCAACCTCTCTCTCTCTCTCTCTCTCTCTCTCTCACACACACACACACACACACACACACACACACACAGAGGCTTCTCTACCATTACTTATACAGAAAGTGCTCGGACTAACTACACTCCTTGGTTCCTCAAGGTCTAACCTTCACAGTAGGACTCGCCACGCCACTTACATATTAGCAAACCACCTACATTCCCTCCGTATTCCATAAATGAGAAGTTCCACTCGAACATATTCTTCCTGTGAACCACTGCTTTGTGGAACCGACTCCCAAGAGGATGCTTCCCCACTCACTACAATCTAAACCTATTCAAGTCTAGACTTAAGTTATTTTCACCTCCTATCCGCACAAATTGTCGCTTAATGTAACCCTCGACCACGAGTGTAAAAAAAAAAAAAGATTAAAACTTGACTTGCTGTGATGTCTTGCATTTTGTATGCCATTTTTTCACAAATTAAGCCCTTCTTTCAGGAATAATGCGCTTTTAACTAAATTCTTGCAAATATCCTCAAAGAACTGAGTATGGCAGTGAAATCTGGAATATTTCCCCACAGACAACGAAGATACTTGAAACATATGCTGAGAATGACATCGACAGAACATGGGAGTAATAAGAATGTCTCAAGGAAATCTGTAATCGCAAGGCGTGATAAATAAATAAAAAAGAAGGCTTAGAGAATTTAACACTCAGAGGATGTATTGAAAGGAAAATAATCAAAAACTGTGGGAATGGACTGCAACCCAAAGACAAAGAGGGGTATTAAACAGTCAATAGTTAGAACAAAAAAAAATGTTGTGGAGAGCCATGATTGTTGAAAAGAAAATTGTCCTACAGACGACGGCTACATAGCGAAATCTTTGATATATGCGATCTATAAATCTCTTTGGAATTTGATTACGCATTGAGAATGATTTGGTTGATTAGACATATCAACACCTCTATGGGTTATGTAATGCCGACATCGATTTTTTTTTTACATAATGCTGGTTTTTGTGATAAAAGTCTTACTAATTAACTCTTAGCTGGGGAGAAGTGGTGGATTTATACCTAATCAGAATTTAATCTGTTTGTTTAGTGGCATGTCAACACCTTATGGGTCATTTAATGTCGAAATTTTATTTTCGTATGCGCAATAATAATTTATTGCATAAAAATGTAATTTTTTTAAAAATAAAATGTATTGCCAGTATTTTTACTATAACAGGTTTTATACTTTCATAGTGTTTTCAGTACAGTTTGATGGCTCCCTATTTGCCCATAGTTGTGTCCCTAACAGGTGCTACCACACCGAGATTCGGTTGACCTAGGAACAACAGCAATTAAGTGATGGTTCGACGCTCCTTAAAACCTCCCGATCAGAGGCTTGCTGCCGGATGTAGTTTATCGTCATACCCAGAACGATCAGAATCTGGGAGACAATCAAAACAATTATAATGTGGATATAAAGTGGGGGTTCAATTCTGTATTATAATCAGCACAGAAACGAATCCCTCACTTTTATGATCACGGTAGTTTCTATATATTCATATTTAAGAGAATGTACATAAATCTAAAAAAAAACATGGCTACAAGAAATTATAATGTGGATATAAAGTGGGGGATCAATTATATATTACAATAAACATACAAACTGATCCCTCACTTTATGACCATTTATGATGGGTGCGGGAGAAGAAGAGGCGGATCATGCCTAATTGGAATTTGATAAACAAACAAAAAATTATGATGTGGATATAAAGTGGGGGATTAATTCTGTATTACAACCAATATATATTTTATAAATAAAAACCCTTCACTTTGTGGCAACGGTAGGTTCAATGAAAATATATCCCCGAGAATGCAAATAAATCTAAAATACATGCCTGTATAGCTAATTAGCATTGATTCTTTAGCGGCATATCAACACCTCTATGGGCTATTTAATGACGAAAAATAAATATTTTTAACACAATTTTATGGATTCAAATGCAGATAAAATGTTTTGTTGGTATTTGCGCTAAAAATCTATTGTTGGTCATTTTGCTATAAAATGTATTGTTGGTCATTTTGTTATAAAATGTATTGTAGGTCATTTTGCTAAAATGTATTGTTGGACATTTTGCTATAAAATGTATTGTTGGTTATTTTGCTATAAAATGTATTCTTGGTAATTCTACTATTAGGTCATCCCATAAGTTCTGTCCGAATTTTAACTTTTTGTTAAAATGAACGAAATTTAAAGAGTATTTTATAATGTCTAATGGAGCTGAACATTATTTTTATGTTTAGATGCATTTAAACTGATCAAATTTTATTTCAGAGAACAATAAAATTAAATTTTGTTTGATTAAAACCCTGCTAACATGGAAGTACCCAAGAATCGTTTGAGGCACATAATGCTTTATGAGTTCAAGAAAGGAAACTCAGCAGCTGAAGCGGCTAGAAACATTCACTCAGTTTATGGAGAGGAATGTGTGAAGGAAAGAACTTGCAGAAGATGGTTTGCAAAATTCAGAGATGGAGAATTCACCCTTGAAGATGAAGATCGAACCGGACGTCCAGTTGAGTTTGATGAAAAGCTTCTTGAAGCAGCCCTTGAAGAAAATCCTGCTTTATCAGTTGAGGAATTGGCAGTGGTTCTCAGATCAAACCATACAACAGTTCATCGTCATCTTCAACAACTTGGAAAAGTTCCTAAACTTGGAAAATGGGTGCCTCATGAATTGTCTGAAAACAACTTCAAATCCCGAGTTGACATCTGCTCTTCTCTCCATTCTCGCCAACTTGTTTCACCTTTTTTGGATAAACTTGTCACTGGCGACGAAAAATGGATCTTTTATCGAAATGTTAAGCATCGTAGACAGTGGCTTGGTAAAGAGGAAGGGCCCCAGCCACAGCCGAGAAGGGAACTTCATGGGCAAAAGGTTCTTCTTTCAATCTGGTGGGATTGCCAAGGAATAATCCACTTTGAATTCTTACCACCTAATGCAACAATTAATGCTCAAATATACTGTCAGCAATTAGAGCATTTGAACCAAGCTTTGAGGGAAAAAAGACCTGCTCTAGTGAATCGAAAACGGGTGATGTTTCATCAGGACAATGCGCGACCACACACAGCAAGAATCACGTCACAAAAGATCAAAGAACTTGGTCGGGAGAAAATTATTCTCCCGACATTGCTCCTTCAGACTACCATTTGTTTCGTAGCTTACAGAATCATTTGGTAGAAACAGCTTTTGTAACACAGGAAGAGGTTAAAACTGACATTTGTGAGTTCTTCGAATCAAAGCCAAAAGAATTTTACAGTGATGGAATTAGTAAGCTTGTTAATAGATGGAAGGAAGTGATAGATAACCAGGGAAAATACATTATTGATTGAATCTGTAATTAAATGTAACATTTGGTCACTTGTTTTCTTTATTCAAAATTCGGACAGAACTTATGGGATGACCTGATATAAAATCTATTGTTGGTCATTTTGATATAAAATATATTGTTGGTAATTCTACTATAAAATGCATTGTTGGTCATTTTGCCATAAAATATATTGTAGGTAATTTTACTCTAAAATGTATTGGTCAGTTTACTATAAAATATATTGTTGGTAATTCTACTATAAAATGTACTGTTGGTCATTTTGCTATACACTATATTGTTGGCCATTTTGCTATAAAATATTTTGTTGGTCATTTTGCTATAAAATGTATTGTTGATAATTTTAGTATAAAATGTATTGTTGTTCATTTTGGTATAAAATGTATTGTTGGTAATTCTACTATAAAATGTATTGTTGGTCATTTTGCTATAAAATATATTCTTGGTAATTCTACTATATAATATATAACTTATCATTTTGCTGTTAAAATATACTCTTGGTAATGTTTTTTTATATAAAAATCTATTGCTGGTAATTTTACTATAAAATGTCTTTTTATACTTCCATCGTGTTTTGCTTTTATTTGTCTGTTTACTATTTGCTCGTAACTGGTTTTCCTACCCAGGGTCAGTGTGGATCTGGGAACAACCGAAGTTAAATGGTGGTTTCACTCTCTTCAAAGCCTCCAATCTCCCGATCAGAGGCCTTGCTGCCGGATGAAGTTTATCGTCATACCCAGGACTACGCACTTGAGGATGCTCTAGGAACTGACTGGTTGAAACGTTACATGGAAGATAGCAACAACGAAAATACGTGTGGCATTAAGTGATGGAATCATTTCAACTTGCTTTTCCAGTGTATTATCAGCTGTGGCAGAATTCCGAGTATATAAGTGAAGTCCAGAAATCGAAATACTGGCAGAGATCTTTCAATTAAGTCGGGTTCCACATCTATCACAGGAACAGGCTATTAATTTCTTACGACAGTGGAATAAAAATAAAGCGACCGAGTTATATAAGTTGAGATGGCAGAAAATTGTTGGTTTTTTTTTTACCATTTTTGCCTGTTGCCAAAGTTGGCAGAGCAGCCAGGCGTGTATCATTAGAAGCAAAGTCTTGGACTGAACCCAAGGAATTTTAGCAAAAAAAATGGATAATTCAGAGAAAAGTCTTTGGTTAAAAGTCAGGGTAAAATTGAATATTTGCTAAAAGACCAGTTTTTTAGCCTTTCAAGATTTATAATAAATACTTTAGTCAGTAATCTTTCGTAATTTGTAGTTTTATCTGTCGATCTTACGAATGAATTTACTTGTTACTCGTACCCTATAAATATTTCCTTTCTCGTTTCCATCTTTCTTTTTTCTTTCCTTTTTTCTCTTTTTCCTTTTTCTTTCCTTTATCTTTCTTTCTTTCTTTCTTTCCTGTTCCTTTCTCTCCTTTCTATTCTCTTGTGCCCTATAAATATTTCCTTTCTCGTTTCCGTCTTTCTTTTTTCTTTTTCTTTATCTTCCTTTCGTTCATTCTTTCTTTCTTTCTCATTTCTTTCTTTCTTTCTTTATATTCTCTTGTGCCCTATATTTTCCTCTTTCTTTCTTTCCTTCTTTCTATCTTTCTGTCATCAATAATGTTTCATAAAAATTTATTTTCTTCGCATTTATTTATCTTTTACTTTCTTAGCCTTTCTATTTTTCTTTCGTTCTGTCTTTCTTTCATTCATTTATTCTCTCTTTTTCTTTCATTCATTCATTCTTTTTCTTTTTCGGACTTGTGCCACATCTAAGCCCTGCTTGGAAAATCACCATTGAAATTTATTCTTTTCTTCTCATTTTGTCTCTTTTTTCTTTAATCTGTGATTTTCTATAAAAACTTTTTCTCGATATTGCATTTCGTTTCTTGAATCGTCTATAATTTAGTTTCTGTCGATATTTTCTCTTTCATTCGGTTTGCTTTGTTAATTTCCCCTTTTCACAAGTCTTTCATCTTTAACTCATTTTCTCTCTTTCATTTCTTCATTCACTCATTCTCTCTTTTTTATTTCATTCATTCATTCTCTCTTTCTTTCATTCGTTCATTCATTCTCTATCTTTCTTTCATTTGTTCATTCATTTTCTCTCTTTTTCATTCTTTCATTCTCTCTTTCTCTCATTCATTCGTTCATTCATTCTCTCACTTTCTTTCATTTATTCATTCTCTCTTTCATTCATTGATTCATTCTCTCTCTTTCTTTCATCCATTCTCTCTTTCTTTCTTTTATGCATTCACTCTATTTGTTTCATTCATTCATTTTCTCTTTCTTTCATTCGTTCATTCATTCTCTCTCTTTCTTTTATTCATTTATTTTCTCTTTCTTTAATTCACTCTCTTGCTTTCATTTATACATTCTCTCTTTCTTTCATTCATTCATTTATTCTCTCTTTTTCTTTCTTTACTTCATTCTCACGTTTTCTTTCTTTCTTTCTTTCTTTCATTCATTCCCTCTTTTCCTTTCTTTCTTTTTTTCATTCTTTCATTCCATTATTCATTCATTCTCTTTTTGTCTTTCTTTCTTTCATTCATTCTCACTTTTTCTTTCTTTCTTTCTTTCTTTCTTTCATTCATTAATTCATTCTCTCTCTTTTTCTTTCTTTTTTCATTCATTCATTCTCTCGTTTTCTTTCTTTCTTTCATCCATTCTCTCTTTTTCTTTCTATCATTCATTCATTTAATCTCTCTTTTTCTTTCTTGCTTTCATTCATTCTCTCTTCTTCTTTCTTTCTTTTTTCTTCTTTGATGTTCCATAAAAAGTTATTCCTTTCTTCTCATTTCACCTGTTTTTCTTTCTTCTTTCGTCTTTGGTTGTTTTATCAAATTCTCACTCTTTCTTCGTTTATTTCTAATTAAATTTCACTTTTTTTTCTATTTTTCATTCATTCGTTCTTTCTTTATTCATTTATTCTTTTTGTTTTCCTGTTCATTCTCTCATCCTTCCAAATACTGATTACTTAACATTTTTCACACCCGGGTTCGATTCTCACTATAGTCGATTTTTCAGGAGGGTGATTTGATATTATCGGTTTGGTGAGGCCATACCAACATGTGGCATCTTTGGAAAGTGCATGAAAAACTATACCACGGGTTGAGGCAAGCTTTGCGAATGAACTTGCTTAGACAGAACTGTTTGCGAGCCGTTATAGTTGAGCTAGCACGAAGTCGCTAGTCATTGTGACCGAGGTTTTGAGCGTACAGGCATTGGCTCACCGCCTAACAGACAGGCTTACTCGGATAAGGGCGCTGTTTCTCGGAAACCTACTCACCATTTGTTGTCAAATTACTCAAGAGACGATGGTTTAAATCCCATACCTTTCCAGGTCACGCCACGGCCGTTGCCTACACCCCACCGCCTCCCAACTTGAAGACTTGTCTACTAAACGGACACTATCAAGCAGATGCGGAAGTTTAAATACCCGGAAAGCGTTTTGACAGAGGACGGTATGTGCGACACTGAGATCTCTAGGTGTATTGGGATGGCCAAGGACACATTCTAAAGTTGGGCAGAATACTTCGAGACTTTGGAAACAAAAAAAAAAAAAAATACAGAACTGTTACGTGACATCTGACCTTCTTTACGGCAGCGACTGTTGGACGGTTTCCTCAAAGATGAAGAAGAGACTTGAGGCAACAGAGATATTGTTCTACAGAAGGATGCTAAGGATATCATGGACTGAGCGTGTGAACAGCGATGACATCTTAGAGACGTTGCAAACAAGGAGGAAGCTTATACTTAATATCAAGAAGAAGCAGCTGAAGTTTATGGGACACATAATGAAGGAGGAGGGCCTGCAGAATCTGGTACTCACGGGTCGGATAGACGGAAAGAGAGACAAGGGAAAACAACGCGTGACATACCTGGCGGACTTAAGCAAATGGATGACAGAACGTGGTCTGGGAGCGGTAGTAGAGACAAGGAACAGCAAAGGATATGAGGGGTGGAGAGCCATGATCGCTTACGTCCTGAAAGGACATCGCACATAAAAAGAAGAGATTTAATCTGGGCAACACTTCTCTAGAAAGCCCTGCTCCCAGATATGGTGACCAGTCTACCCCAGGGGAGTGTTAAATGGGCGTTGATACAACAAGAAGGTTCACCCATCTTTGACATACCTTGTTTTCAATCATGCGGGATGTCTAGGCATCTTCCACCTTTGTAGGAACAAAATGCGTGAAAACACACAGTTTCCTGCTCTACTCCTAAAGCCTACGTCAGTCTTTGACATTGAATAGTGGTTTTTCAAATCCAGCAGACGTTGATGATCTCAGTGTAAGTGTGACCAATCCTTTGGACGTGTCACCTGATAATGATTTTAATTGCCTCTTCCTCATTATATTTCCCTGCACGGGTCCGTCTGTCACTGATGTCATGGAAATATACAATTTTTTAAAACAGGATCTTGCTCAACAAACAGACCGACAACACCTCACAAAACAACAGAAAGATTTTCCTTGAGGAGAAATCCCCAAAAACTGCCTAATGGTGAAATCCCCAAGTACTGCCTAATGGTTAAATTCACTTTAGTAGTAAGTGAAATAAGCTACTGTTACAGCTTAAAAAGTATCCTTTAAGCAGAAGAGTAAGAGAATAATTCGTTAGCCAAGGATGGTGAGTTCAATCCTAGGTAAGAATCAGTTCACCACTCTCCACCTATTTTCATGTAGACCACAGTTGTAGCTTTGTCATCACTTTTTATAAATAGCATACATAAGATATTTTCTAACAATATATATCTATTTATCTATCTCTTCCCATATATATATATATATATATATATATATATATATATATATATATATATATATATATATATATATATATATATATATATATATATATATATATATATATATATATATATATATATATATGCATGCGCGTGTATAGGGTTGTTCGATAAAAGTGACTCGCCTTATCCTTTGAATTTTGCTCAACTTTCATTTCATCGGAGAAGAGAACATTCTTCCAGTCTTCTTCGGTGAAATTTTTGTAATAGTGAGCCCATTCATGTCTCTTGGCTTTGCTGACTTTGCTGGCTTTGCTTATTAGCGGCTTAAACCTTCGTGTACAAGATTCGTAGCCTTGTTCTAACAGCCACCGACGGACTGTTGAAGAGGCAAGACTAACACCTTGCTCTTCGCTTAGACTGGCTGCAATTTCTTGGCTAGTTATAGTCCTAATATTCGCAACTTCTCTCTTGATTACCCTGCCAGTTCTATCATCAATCTTTTTCTTTCGTCCCCTTGTTTCCTTCCTTGGAGCAGGAGTGGCATCATTATGTGCCCTAAGCACTCGGGAGACAGTTGATTGCGAGGTTATAGCAATTTCTGCAGTTTCTCTCGTAGACTTGCCTGCTTTTGAGAGGGCAATAATAGATGCCTTAAGTGGTTCTGATGAGTGTTTGTACCCTTTCATCTGGTCAGTGACTTGAGTGGCTATTTCAAGCTGTTTTTATAATGTATGAGGCTTTCTGGAATATTGTGGAATACTCTAGATTAAATTTAAGCTGTTCTAGAATTCTCTAGAATATTGTTCTGAGTGTATTGTAAAATAGTTATCAATATTTTGTCAAAAGCTCTTTGAAATTTACCAGTTTAATCATTAGAAAGCGATAGCTGAGTCACTTCTTTGGCACAGAGTTTTTCTCATTTATATCCAAATTTATAAGTACATTAGGGGGGAAAAGCTTTTTGTCCTAGGTGGTCGGGTAGGGGTCTTTATATTAGTAAGATTAAAAATTATTTTAACCCCAAAAACAATAGACAAAAAATATTTTTAGTAAAAAAAAAATCAGACGAGTCACTTTTATCGAACAGCACAGTATATCCCTTATTAAAATTTGATATTCATGTTATATTAGAGTTAACTGTGCATTTCTTTCTTTCTGGCATTTCTTATTTTCTTTTTTTCGCGGGAAAAGAGATTGTACGTAATTAAATTAAATTGTAATAAGCCCTATTTACCACCGCCTGATGAGATGCGATGATAAGAATCGAAACATCAATTCATTTATGTAGCGGTTTTACTTATATGTTCGAATGTAATATCCTATAATAAAGAGTATATATATATATATATATATATATATATATATATATATATATATATATATAGTACAGGTAATAAATCTATTGGTATATTATCCAAGTAGATCTTAGTAATATAAAATATTAAAACTGATCCAGAAAAAGAGCTCAATGTATTTATTTATTACAGACCAAATAAATTAGTACATAAAAAATCAGCACATGTATTAGGCTACAAAAATCTCCAGAGCAGACCGAGCATAGAAATGAATACAATATGGAAACCAGTAATAATGAGTTATAAGTAATGAGTAATAAGGCATAGAAAGATAGATAGATAGATAGATAGATAGATAGATAGATAGATAGATAGATAGTGAATAGGCATAGATAGATAGATAGTGAATAGGCATAGATAGATAGATAGATAGATAGATAGATAGATAGTGAATAGGCATAGATAGATAGATAGATAGATAAATAGTGAATAGGCATAGATAGATAGATAGATAGATAGATAGTGAATAGGCATAGAAATATAGATAGATAGATAGATAGTGAATAGGCATAGATAGATAGATAGTGAATAGGCATAGATAGATAGATAGATAGATAGATAGTGAATAGGCATAGAAATATAGATAGATAGATAGATAGTGAATAGGCATAGATAGATAGATAGTGAATAGGCATAGAGAGATAGATAGTGAATAGGCATAGATAGATAGATAGTGAATAGGCATAGAGAGATAGATAGTGAATAGGCATAGATAGATAGATAGTGAATAGGCATAGATAGATAGATAGATAGATAGATTGTGAATAGGCATAGATAGATAGATAGTGAATAGGCATAGATAGATAGATAGATAAATAGATAGATAGATAGTGAATAGGCATAGATAGATAGATAGTGAATAGGCATAGATAGATAGATAGATAGTGAATAGGCATAGATAGATAGATAGTGAATAGGCATAGATAGATAGATAGTGAATAGGCATAGAAATATAGATAGATAGATAGATAGTGAATAGGCATAGATAGATAGATAGTGAATAGGCATAGGTAGATAGATAGATAGATAGATAGATAGTGAATAGGCATAGATAGATAGATAGTGAATAGGCATAGATAGATAGATAGATAGATAGATAGTGAATAGGCATAGATAGATAGATAGATAGATAGATAGATAGATAGATAGATAGATAAATAGTGAATAGGCATAGATAGTGAATAGGCATAGATAGATAGATAGATAGATAGTGAATAGGCATAGATAGATAGATAGATAGATAGATAGATAGATAGTGAATAGGCATAGATAGATTGATAGATAGATAGTGAATAGGCATAGATAGATAGATAGTGAATAGGCATAGGTAGATAGATAGATAGATAAATAGATAGTGAATAGGCATAGATAGATAGATAGTGAATAGGCATAGATAGATAGATAGATAGATAGATAGTGAATAGGCATAGATAGATAGATAGATAGATAGATAGATAGATAGATAGATAGATAGATAAATAGTGAATAGGCATAGATAGTGAATAGGCATAGATAGATAGATAGATAGATAGTGAATAGGCATAGATAGATAGATAGATAGATAGATAGATAGATAGATAGTGAATAGGCATAGATAGATTGATAGATAGATAGTGAATAGGCATAGATAGTGAATAGGCATAGATAGATAGATAGATAGATAGTGAATAGGCATAGATAGATAGATAGATAGATAGATAGATAGATAGATAGTGAATAGGCATAGATAGATTGATAGATAGTGAATAGGCATAGATAGATAGATAGATAGATAGTGAATAGGCAAAGATAGATAGATAAATAGTGAATAGGCATAGATAGATAGATAGTGAGTAGGCATAGATAGATAGATAGATAGATAGATAGATAGATAGTGAATAGGCATAGATAGATAGATAGATACATAGATAGTGAATAGGCATAGATAGATAGATAGATAGATAGATAGATAGACAGATAGATAGTGAATAGGCATAGATAGATAGATAGTGAATAGGCATAGATAGATAGATAGATAAATAGATAGATAGATAGTGAATAGGCATAGATAGATAGATAGTGAATAGGCATAGATAGATAGATAGATAGATAGATAGATAGTGAATAGGCATAGATAGATAGTGAATAGGCATAGATATATAGATAGATAGATAGTGAATAGGCATAGATAGATAGATAGTGAATAGGCATAGATTGATAGATAGTGAATAGGCATAGATAGATAGATAGATAGATAGATAGATAGTGAATAGGCATAGATAGATAGTGAATAGGCATAGATAGATAGATAGATAGATAGATAGATAGTGAATAGGCATAGATAGATAGTGAATAGGCATAGATAGATAGATAGATAGATAGATAGATAGTGAATAGGCATAGATAGATAGTGAATAGGCATAGATAGATAGATAGTGAATAGGCATAGATTGATAGATAGTGAATAGGCATAGATAGATAGATAGATAGATAGATAGATAGTGAATAGGCATAGATAGATAGATATATAGATAGATAGATAGATAGATAGTGAATAGGCATAGATAGATAGTGAATAGGCATAGATAGATAGATAGTGAATAGGCATAGATTGATAGATAGTGAATAGGCATAGATAGATAGATAGATAGATAGATAGATAGTGAATAGGCATAGATAGATAGTGAATAGGCATAGATAGATAGATAGATAGATAGATAGATAGTGAATAGGCATAGATAGATAGTGAATAGGCATAGATAGATAGATAGTGAATAGGCATAGATTGATAGATAGTGAATAGGCATAGATAGATAGATAGATAGATAGATAGATAGTGAATAGGCATAGATAGATAGATATATAGATAGATAGATAGATAGATAGTGAATAGGCATAGATAGATAGATAGATAGATAGTGAATAGGCATAGATAGATAGATAGTGAATAGGCATAGATAGATATATAGATAGATAGATAGATAGTGAATAGGCATAGATAGATAGATAGTGAATAGGCATAGATAGATAGATAGATAGATAGTGAATAGGCATAGATAGATAGATAGATAGATAGTGAATAGGCATAGATAGATAGATAGTGAATAGGCATAGATTGATAGATAGATAGATAGTGAATAGGCATAGATATATAGATAGATAGATAGTGAATAGGCATAGATAGATAGATAGTGAATAGGCATAGATTGATAGATAGATAGATAGTGAATAGGCATAGATATATAGATAGATAGATAGTGAATAGGCATAGATAGATAGATAGTGAATAGGCATAGATTGATAGATAGTGAATAGGCATAGATAGATAGATAGATAGATAGATAGATAGTGAATAGGCA
Source organism: Acanthosepion esculentum (assembly GCA_964036315.1). Taxonomy (NCBI): domain Eukaryota; kingdom Metazoa; phylum Mollusca; class Cephalopoda; order Sepiida; family Sepiidae; genus Acanthosepion; species Acanthosepion esculentum. The sequence goes on from OZ038514.1 coordinate 75,886,999, forward strand.
TAGATAGATAGTGAATAGGCATAGATAGATAGATAGATAGATAGTGAATAGGCATAGATAGATAGATAGTGAATAGGCATAGATTGATAGATAGTGAATAGGCATAGATAGATAGATAGATAGATAGATAGATAGTGAATAGGCATAGATAGATAGATATATAGATAGATAGATAGATAGATAGTGAATAGGCATAGATAGATAGATAGATAGATAGTGAATAGGCATAGATAGATAGATAGTGAATAGGCATAGATAGATATATAGATAGATAGATAGATAGTGAATAGGCATAGATAGATAGATAGTGAATAGGCATAGATAGATAGATAGATAGATAGTGAATAGGCATAGATTTATAGATGGTGAATAGGCATAGATAGATAGATAGTGAATAGGCATAGATAGATAGATAGTGAATAGGCATAGATAGATAGATAGATAGATAGATAGTGAATAGGCATAGATAGATAGATAGATAGATAGATAGATAGATAGTTAGTGAATAGGCATAGATAGATAGTGAATAGGCATAGATAGATAGATAGATAGATAGATAGATAGATAGTGAATAGGCATAGATAGATAGATAGTGAATAGGCATAGATAGATAGATAGTGAATAGGCATAGATAGATAGATAGATTGTGAATAGGCATAGATAGATAGATAGTGAATAGGCATAGATAGATAGATAGATAGATAGATAGATAGATAGTGAATAGGCATAGATAGATAGATAGTGAATAGGCATAGATAGATAGATAGATTGTGAATAGGCATAGATAGATAGTGAATAGGCATAGATAGATAGATAGATAGATAGATAGATAGTGAATAGGCATAGATAGATAGATAGTGAATAGGCATAGAAAGATAGATAGATAGTGAATAGGCATAGATAGATAGATAGTGAATAGGCATAGATAGATAGATAGATAGATAGATAGATAGATAATGAATAGGCATAGATAGATAGATAGTGAATAGGCATAGATAGATAGATAGTGAATAGTCATAGATAGATAGATAGATAGATAGATAGATAGATAGATAGATAGATAGATAGATAATGAATAGGAATAGATAGATAGATAGTGAATAGGTATAGATAAATAGATAGATAGATAGATAGTGAATAGGCATAGATAGATAGATAGTGAATAGGCATAGATAGATAGATAGATAGTGAATAGGCATAGATAGATAGATAGATAGATAGATAGTGAATAGGCATAGATAGATAGATAGATAGATAGATAGTGAATAGGCATAGATAGATAGATAGTTTGATAGATAGTGAATAGGCATAGTGTTGAGTCTTGACTCATTGTTGAATCTCGCCTAATGCATGGAATAATAATGCAACACAAAATGTACTTAGAACAAGTATGTATCATAACAAGAAAGTGTACACAATAAGTACATATAATATTTCTGTATATTTCTGGGAAGACGTTCCTGGAGAATGTGTTGACTAGTCGCAGTCGATCAGAATCTCTAGTTGGATCTCGTGATTCCTCCTCTCGTCTTCCGGTACCAACCACTATTTATATAGTTGGTAGTCACCTATGCAGATTAGGTGGATCCTACCACAACACCCCCTCCCAAGCCTTGGAATCCTTTTTGGATTTCAAACTGGCTTCTATATGGGATGATGATTATGGTTATTTCTTTGTAGATCCCCTTTGCATAGTTCATATGTATATCTGTTTTTTTTTTCAATATCTTTTTCGTTTTGGATTCACGTCCAATGGGTCCGTGAACTTTCGTTTCCTACCGGATCTTCTCGGTTCAGGAGCACTCTGCGGAGGTTCTACTTGAAAAGTATCATACATTACATCAATGGGATCTTCCTCCTCATCCGGTATACTCTCTTCATGCTCTAGCACGTAGCATTTTTTGAGTTGGTTCTGGTGCCTTTTATGAGTATTCTTCGGCCCTTTTATTATGTAAATCAGGTCACCGATTCTCTTATCCACTATGCCTCGCTCCCAGAACTCAATGTTGTTTCTATAGCACTTGAAAAAGACCTTCTCTCCGGGGGGTGTATCTTTTTCTAGCTGTATACATAGTGTTCTTTATTCTATTTCTTCCTGGCAAAAGCTTGTCAAACACTGACTTAACTTTCCTAGCGAACATTAGTTCACCTGGTGTCATGTTTGATTGTGTTCTCTGGTTTGGCGTGATTCTGTATACTTGTAGGAATTGCTGAAACGCCTTTTCCATTGGAACTCCTGAGGCTTTCTTCAGAGCGCGCTTTAACGTATCTACAAATCTTTCTGCGAGTCCATTGGATCTCGGATGATACGGCGGCGTCGTTATGTGGTTAATTTGATATAACTCACAAAATTCCTTAAAATCGTCAGAAGTGAATTATGTACCATTGTCACTCACAATACACTCTGGCACACCGAACCGTGCAAATAGTTCATGCAAAAAAGTTGTTGTGGTATTGGACGTAGGCTTTTTGCAGCGTAGTACTTCCGGCCATTTTGTAAAGCTATCTACCACTATTAAGTAGTAATAATCTTCTACTGGACCAGCGAAATCAATGTGTAATCTTTCCCACGGATGATCCGTCTTTGGCCATGGTTTGTGTACTATAGGTGGTGCCTTAGCTGCTAACGCACACCCTTTACATCGATGAACCATGTTTTCGATATCCACATCCAATATACAAAGCTTCGCATTAAGCTTTTTGTTCTATTAATCCCCGGGTGACCCATATGAAAGTCCCGTAGGATTCTTTTCTGCAACCTTTTTGGTACTACTACTCTCTCACCATATAATAAAATTCCGTCACACATTGAATAGATCTCCTGAACTTTTTGGTCATTTGCTACCATTTTACTTTTTATTCCTAAAATGAAATCATCGCTTTCAGATTCTTTTTTGATTTCCTTTGATGTAACCGGTAGCTCTCTTACAATGTTGTTTACCATGCATTTCCCCTCATAATCTGCTCTGATATTTGCAATAATTTTTTCTTCGAATCCTTCATCTTTCTTCGGTACGAGTCTTGATAAGGTATCCGCATGAATTATATTTTTGGATGATAGGTGCTTTATGTGGAAATCATAATTGAGAAGAATGGTTCCCCATCTTAACAGTCGATTTGCCGTGTAAACGGGTAACCCTTTCTTTGACCCAAAAATAGTGATCAGAGGTTTATGGTCCGTTTCTAACCTGAAATGTCTGTCGTAGATGTATCTATGAAATTTTGTTATGGCAAAAATGATACTCAGCGCCTCCTTTTCTATCTGTGAATAACTTCGCTCTCCTGGGAGTAATGCCCTCGAAGCATGCGCAATTGGTTTTCTAGAACCATCTGGCATTATGTGTTGAATACATGCTCCTACCCCGTATGAACTAGCATCACTTGCCACTACAATATCCAGTTTAGGATTGTAATGGGTTAAAAAGAGGTCGGACGTAAGCATTTTCTTTATTTCATCAAAGGCTTTTTGACATTCTACCGTCCATTACCATGCCTTGTCTTTTTTCAGTAGTTCATTCAACGGAGCTCTTAGATTGTACATTCCTTTAATGAACGCTTGATAATAGTTCGCGAGCCCCAGAAAACTCTGTAGTGTCGCCACGTTAGTGGGCGTCGGCATGTTTCTAATCGCAATGGACCTTTCCGGATCTGGAAATCTGCCATTTTTGTTGATTATGTGACCTAAATATTTAATTTCCTCCAAACCAAATTCACACTTTGATTCTTTGACTTTAAATCCAAAATCCGGAATCTTTTTAAATACTTGATTGAGGTGCTCTCGATGTTCGTCGACATTTGCACTCCTTACTATAATATCATCTAAGTAGGCACACGCAAAGTCTAAGTCATTCAACATGACGTCCATGGCTTGTTGAAAAATGGCTGGTGCCACTTTAATACCAAAAGGAAGCCTGTTGTACTTGAATAAACCCCTATGCGTGTTTATCCCTAGTAACTTCGAACATTCTTCTTCGACGGGAATTTGGAGATAGGCATCTGATAAGTCGATTTTTGAAAAAATCACTCCGCCATTTAGCTTGTTAAAAATCTCCTCAGGACTCGGTAACGGGTAATGGTAGTCCTTAATTACAGAGTTCAACCCTGTCGAAAAATCAACGCAGACTCTGATTTGGTTTGATTTCTTTTTTATGCACACAATCGGCGCAGCCCATGAATTAGATTCTACTTTTGAAATAATTCCCATTTTTTCCAACCTATCAAGTTCTTCGTTAACTTTCTCTACACTTGCGAAAGGCACGTTACGTTTCTTTTTAAATATAGGCATTGTATTTTCTTTTAATTCAAATTTAGCTTCAAACTTGTTACATCTTCCAAGACCAGGTGTAAAGGTTTCCGGAAACTTCTTCTTTAATTCATCTTTAATGTCCTGTCTTGTTGGCGTATTACTTTCTACTTTTCGAATGTTTCAATAAAATCTGTACCCAACAAGTTTTCTCCATTTCTCAGAATGAAAACTTTTATTTTTTTAACGATCCCATTCAATTTCATTGGAAGTACAACCTCGCCTTCGAAGTTAATTTGCTTTCCAGTTACCGTTCGAGCGAGTTTCGTTGACTTCATTTTTGTAGGCCTTTTTAAAATTTTCCATGTTTTATCGTTCATTATTGTTAAATCTGACCCCGAATCGAGTTGAAATTTGATATTCTTTTTGAATATTTCAGTCGTCACATATTTCCTCAAATCTCTATCTGATTTGATATTCGAATTTGTTTGTCTAATTCGGCTCTTGAATTTTTTTGTTTTACAACACGATCCTTTGTGACCATTCTTTTGGCACACGAAACATTTCTTATTTCTATATGGGCAATTTATCTCCCAATGTCTTTCGTTACAACGTCTGCAATTATATAGTGGGACCTTTTTATTTTCGTTCTTTTTATTGAAATACGCTGAATTTTTTCTCCAATTTTTCTCTAATGGGTACTTTGACTGCTTTTTTATTTTTTCAATATAAGCAATACCAGCTTCTTCGATTTTTTGCGACTCTTTCTTTAACTTTACGGCCCGTTGACACTCCTCTGCTAACTTTTGCAGGGTAAGGGCTTGTTCAGATTCGAGTTTAGACAAAACTCTACGTCTTATTTCGGCACTCTTACTGGATACCAGTCCTTGAGCAAAAATTAAGCACTTGAATTCTTCAACCGTAATCTCTGCCAATCTGAAATTGTCACAATGTCTATTCACTATAGATGCATATGTTAAGTAATCCTGATCGTCGGATTTAGAGACATTCATGCATAACCATCGCTTATGCCAAAGCGACATATTTGCTCCAAACAGCTCTTTTAGCAATTTCACTGTTTCCGAGAATTACAATTCAGTTGTTTTTCTCGGTAGAATAAAATCTACAAATTTGCTATGTTCTGCTGTACCTAGCTTTCTTAGTAATAGACTGACTTTTCTTGAATTCGACCAGTTTTCACAGTCTGTGTAGAAAATATCTTCATATCGTTTAAAGTACGCTTCAAACGTTTTTTCTTCGTCTGGCACATAGTTGAAAGTTTCCAGCGAATTAAATATGGTGTTATTATAGTATGAAGAATTTCCCTCATTTGCCTGATAGTTGTTTAATTTCTCCAGTGTTAACTTTTGAATTTCTAAAAGTCTTTCCTCTTGTCGTTCTTGATACTTCTGCATCGCTATCAGTTGTTCTTGCTGTGCTATCTGTTGGGATTTGAATAATTCGGATATGACTTTGGATAGTTCATCCATCTTTAGCTGATAGTGTTCATGCAACAAGGAATATACTTTTAATTTGTGTATCCACGAATATCGTATAAGCTGACCAAAAAAATCGAAACAACGTACGACTTTTCTATTTTATGTCTTGCTTTTACATTCACGCCCGTGCTAATCAACTTTGGTATTTTTTTTCGTGAACAGAGAGCGTCGGACTTTTTTTTTCGTTTTCGACTTCTGTTCGCGTATTTCAATGACAACGTCTGATTTTCTTATCAGAGGTAATTCGTCACTATATTGTTGAACAAATAATTTAAAAAAAATAATTTTTTAAAGTTTGTTACCTTTCAAAGTCGACACGGTGTATTTGTGCTCCTTTTAATCCATGCATGTTTTTGTAGTCGGCCAATTATTTCTTTTAGAGGGTGTCTCGTTGTAGATAATTTTTTAATTTAAAATTACCGTTATTCGTTTACGACACATTTCCATTTTTCTGAGTGAACGTTCCTTTATGCTTAGTCGTCTTTTAACGAGTTCTACATATCCAGAAGTTCAGAATCCTTCGTCGTTACGCTAACGTTGGACTTTGAAATAATAGTTTTTTTTTTCAGCCTGGGTTCTTCAATGACTTGTCCCAATTGTTGAAAACTCTCACTATTAATTCTTTCTTCTTTCCGTATGGTTCGTTCTACTTCTTTGCCATTGTTGAAACTTGGCGTATGGTTCGTTCTACTTCGTGGCCATTGTTGAAACTTGACGTATGGTTCGTTCTACTTCGTCGCCATTGTTGAGTCTTGACTCATTGTTGAATCTCGCCTATTGCATGGAATAATAATGCAACACAAAATGTACTTAGAACAAGAATGTATTATAACAAGAAAGTGTACACAATAAGTACATATAGTATTTCTGTATATTTCTGGGAAGACGTTCCTGGAGAATGTGTTGACTAGTCGCAGTCGATCAGAGTCTCTAGTTGGATCTCGTGATTCCTCCTCTCGTCTTCCGGTACCAACCACTATTTATATAGTTGGTAGTCACCTATGCAGATTAGGTGGATCCTACCACAACACATAGATAGATAGATAGATAGATAGATATATAGATAGATAGATAGATAGATAGATAGATAGATAATCTGTTGGTAAGTAATCCAAGTGAATACTAATAATATAAAATATTAAAACTGATCCACAAAAAGAACTCAATTTATTTATTATATTATTATTTATTCCATTCCATTGGATGTTGTTGTGTAATACTATATATATATATATATATATATGTGTGTGTGTGTGTGTGTGTGTGTGTGTGTGTGTGTGTGTGTGTGTGTGTGTGTAATTATTATCAGATCGAGTGGAAAAAAATATAATGAGCCGACGCGTTTTGTCCTCCAAGAGATTTACTAAAAACTTAACAAAACAACACCAAAATAAATGCACTAGTCATAAACAGAAATAATTTCCAGCACAATTTTGATCTGAAGAATGCCACACTCATCAAAAGAGAAATGAATTTACTCAGAAGGAAAATCCTAGAGAGTGCCGCCATTAAATATTGTCAAAATATAAAATACGCTCCGGTTTCTTTCGCCAATCTCGTCTTTCATGAAAGAATTACTTCTTTCTCAAAGCAACATAAAAAGAAATCGGTTAAATTCAATAACCCATGTTTTGTACGATGCAATGCACATACGTCCATCTAAGAGCATAAAAATCTAATTACAATCCCAACAATATTCCTTAAAAAAGTAGAAATTATTGCATATTACTCGCTCACTTTACTTTATTAGTCAAGTACTCTGGGCAATGTAGTTTCAGAATATATATGGTTATGAGTGGTCTGTTTCCAAAAACCTAAAGCAGTTCGATAACACACAGCCAGACAGGCTGCAACTATATATATATATATATATATATATATATATATATAGTCAAACCTAATGAGCCATACAAACCTACCAAGGTTTCACTTAGGCAGATCGTCAGGGTCAGCTGACCCTGACGATCTGCCTAAGTGAAACCTTGGTAGGTTTGTCTGGATCATTAGGTTTGACTAGGTTTGCTCTACGTTTGTATCGAGCTCTTTAGTTAGTTGTTTACTCGTATCGGGGTTTTTTCTTTGGGCCTTGAACCTGTATCTGTGCGATTATTTTCGACAGACTTTCATGTTCCTGGCTCTTTCCTTTTTAAAACCTTTTTTTCCCTTCGTGATTGATTTGGCTATTGTTAAATCAAGAATTCGAAGGTTTTTCGACACGAGTATAGTTACATATATATATATATATATATATATATATATATATATATATATATATATATATATATATTGTACTCTCCCGTCAGTTTCGACGTATGAGGATCTGACAACTTAATTAATTCAGTTATGAAATTTTGTGCGATAATCTTAAGTGATACTTAAGACCCGCTAGTGATTTACAATGCGCTCAAGGGTGTTATGTGGTATATTGACAGCTGACAAGTTGCTCTTCAGCTTGTCTTTGTATCTTAGCCATGGGCGTCCTACATTCCTTTAACCCTGATATAACTGGCTGTACATTAGGATCTTGGTGATCCTGTCATCAGACATTCTCAAGACATGACCAGTCCACCGTAACTGAGACTGTATGAGAAAAGGTCTCGATTCCTCTAATATTACACCTGATAGATAGATAGATAGATAGATAGATATAAAATATCCGTGATTAACTAATCCAAGTAGATCCTATTAATATAAAATATTGAAACTTATCCACAAAAGAGAGCTCAATATAATTTTTATTATAGAGCATATAAGTGAATTACATTTAATGAGATACAACCGAATTACCTCATACAGATGATCATTTTGTCCATATAGTTTCCCATCTAACATACACGACCTCAAATATGTTGTAAATCAAACGAAATCTAATACCATAACAATCGAACCACAATTTAAATAATATTCATTTTTAAAAAAAATGATTTCTTGAATATTACTCGCTCACTTTAATTTTTGCCAGACTTTGAATTAAGGCACTTTATGTCCTCCACATATTTTGACTGACCTTTCAATTGACCTTACAACCAGACCTTTCAATTGACCTTTCAACCAGAACATTCATGACGTTCTTAAATTTACAAGCTTTCATAAACCAATGGCTATGGGGGGTGTATTTCCAAAAACCTGTTCTCGGTGCAAGTGTATGATATTTCTCTTCCTGTTGGCATTTTTGTGCTCTTTGGCACAAAAAAGACCAACAGGAAGAGACCATATCATATGGTTCAACCCACCGTATAGCAAAAACGTAAAAACTAACGTAGGTAAAATATTCTTAAAAAAAAACACTTCCTGGAATCAATCACTCTACACATATTATTCAATAAAAACACTGTAAACATCAGCCACAGTTGCATCGAGAACATGGCACACATAAAAACAAAATGTACAACAGGAAAACTATCAAGAATCCACCCGAACAAATTAAATACACGTGTAACTGTAGAATAAAGAATGAATGTCTCTTAAACGGTAATTTCTTAATAAACAACGTAATATACCAAGCCACGGTAAAAATCACCAGATAATAAAGAAAAAGTATATATAGGAGTAACTGAATGATCCTGGAAACAAAGAAACTATGCACACAAAACATATTTCACAGATAGTAAATATGCGAACAGCACAATGCTTTCTAAGTATATCTGGGAAATTAAAAACAAAACGCAAATAAAACCAAAATATAGAAAATAAGGAAAAGAACATCAGCCTACAACAATCAATCCAAAACCGGCAATCTTTGCCTGGAGGAAAAATAGATATTATTACCTTTAGGACCAAAATAAATTACTAAATAAACGATCTGAGCTCATCTCAGAATGCAGACATTAAAACAAATTTTGACTACCTTACTTAAAAATCGAAAAGAATCAATGAAAATAAACAAAATAATATAAAAAAACAAGTAAAATAAATTGAAACAAGCAAATAATAAAGAAATTAACAAACCACTCTCGCTAGAATAGACGAAAAGGAACAAATGGGAATAAAAAATAAATACATAAAATACAAGTAAATATAATCAATCCAAATAAATATAGTAAACAATAAACAAATTAACAAACCAATAACCGTTAGGATAGACTACAACAATCAATCCAAAAATTGGCCGAGAAAATAGCTATAACTGCTATATAACGATAAAAAATACTACTTTACACAAAAATCGGAAACTGTATAAAATTAATTATAATATACAAAATAAAAAATAAGCAAATAAATAAGTAAAAATAAATCCAAATAAATGACCAAATTAACAAATCGCTCCCGCTAAAATAAACGTCAGAACTAATAAAAATAAACATAAATAAGCAAAAACAAGTAAAAATAATCAATCCAAATAAATATAAATAAAATAAACAAATTAAAAATTGTCCCCCGCCAAAATAGCAGAATAGGCTACGGCAATCAATCCAAAAATTGGACGAATAAATAACTTCATCTTCCTAGACCAAAACACACTATTAATTAAGCGGCCTAAACAAATACCTCAATTTTTTTTTACTACGTTAATAAAATATCGAAAACTAAAAGAATAAATAAATATATAAAATAAAAAAATGAAAATAAAAAACCATAATATAACCCAAATAAATAAATAAACAAGCCACTCTCGCCGAAATAACCGCCAGAATGGATTACCCACAATGCACCACTGACCCATATATATAAATAGTTGAGAAAAAATCTAACACTCGCAGCCTGACGATTGCGTCCAGCATAAAATGACCTGGGTATAGATTCCATAAATCACATGAGAAGTCGCGCCCTTAACTCATGCTCCTCTCTATTTTTGTGCATAGATTTCATAAATCACGTGTGAAGACTCGCCCTCAAGTTTTGCTACTCTCAAATTTGTGCATAGATTCCAGAAATCACATGAGAAAACGCGCACTCAAGTTTTGCTCCTCTCTACTTTTGTGTATTTGTTCAAGTTATTTTTTGCCTACACGCAATCGGTTTATTCGCAGTAATTATTGTGGTTTATTCTAGCATCTTTCCTAAATAAATCCATTTTTCACATCTGTAAAAGGAGATATAGTGACGTAACTTATCAAATTCTTTTTGGGTATATTCTCTTTGCATTTATACTATCAAGGCGGTTCCGATTTTCGTCGTAAAATATTGCATTTCTCATTCCAGTGTTTGTGACGAATTCACACTGTTTATGTCGTGTTTCCTGTGTAGCTGATAAACTGGCGATCAGATATTTGCATGACACTTACTTCTGCAAGTGTGTCAGACGAAGCGAGAGTAAGGAATGGGGGTCTGAGATCTCTCTGTCTCTGTCTGTCTGTCTGTCTCTCTCTCTCTCTTATATTGTCTTGTAACTTCCAGCTTTTGGTTTCGCTTTTTCTCTGTCTTCTGGACTCTTTCTTGAACAGCTTGTCGACAGCTACTGTGGACATATCTTGGCTTTTTCTACGCACTTAGATTTATCCGAGTGAGTTCCAGTTTCATCGTGCGCGTGTCCTTGAAACCTAGTGGTTGCCGGCTTACTCGGTCAATGTCTCTTGGTCCGCTCACCTTACAAGACGTATTTTCGTAAACGACACTCAGTCATTCGATGTACGTAACCCAGCAATCGAAGATGACGTTGAGACAAGAGGAGGTTCATGCTCCAGGAGTTTTCTTCCTCCAGCGCAGCAGTGTTGGTAACTTTGTCACGCCATCTGATGCCGAGTAGCCGCAGTAGGTAGCGGAATTGGAAGATTTTCGTATAGTTTGACTGCTTGGCATATTTCATTGCCGTAAAGCAAACATATATTATCATTGTATAAGTTTGGTTTGGTTTGTTTATGGCATATCAACCTCAATGGGTTATTTAATGCAGACAAAATTTTTATTTTTGGTAATATTTTTTCATCAAAAATGTATAGCTGGTAATATCTTTTTTTTTTCAAAAATGTATTGCTGGTAATAAATATTTTTTACAAAGTATTTCTGGTATTACAACTTATTTTTACATTTACATAGTGTTTTGACCCCAGTTGCGGGGGGGGTGTAACTATTTTCCTATATTTGGACCCTAACAGGTGATACCACCCCGGAGCAGGGTGGACATGGGAACACCAGCAATTAAGAGGTGGTTCGATGCTCCTCAAAACCTCTTGATCTTGCTGCTGGACGTAGAACATTTTTAGGGGTCCATTTATTTTTTCCCATATTTTCAGATTTTTAATTTTTATAATATTTCTTTCATTCAATGCGAATTAACGTTTTATATTTTCATTTACAAAACAAACAAAATTCAATCTGTAAATGTAAAATAAGTTCTTTTAAGAAACGCGCCGTCATCTATAACAATATTCAAATGGAAATCTAATCCGTAATTTTAGAAAATGTTTCTGTCGGATATGCAATAAAATAATAGATGATCCAGTATTGATCGATTTGTTCAAAATGTCACTACCATATTTCTTGCTGACGCAATCCATTGATACAATCGAATCTTCGGATTGCGGATATAAAACTGGACATTCAATAAAAGTGTTTACTAATTCAATTTTCCGAATTCAAACGCGTTCGTTATTTAATAAGGGAACTGCAGAATGTTCAGAATAATCAAAAAAAGTGTGTGTGTGTGAGAGAGAGAGAGAGAGAGAGAGAGAGAGGAGCGAGAGAGAGGGAGGAGCGAGAGAGAGAGAGAGAGCTATAATTAAGACGTTTGCAAAATAAGTATCCAATCAGCTGATTACGTCGACTAACATGCCAGCACATCTGATAGCAAATATGACACATAAACATCTATTTGGGCCATTTTCATAAAGCTGTTCAACTAAAAAATGAACTTTAAGAAAAAATTGATAATAATGTCTGACAATGCTTCATCTAATAAAAAAAGGAAGATGAAAGGGAATACCAATCGAAAATTAATAATAATGGTTGACGATTCTTCATCTAATAAAAAATGAAGATGAAAGTAAATACTAATCGAAAATTAATAATAATGGTTGACAATTCTTCATCTAAAAAAAATGAAGATGGAAGTAATTACCAATCGAAAATTAATAATAATGCTTGACAATTCTTCATCTAATAAAAATTAAGATGAAAGTAAATGCCAATCGAAAATTAATAATAATAGATGACAATTCTTCATCTAATAAAAAAGGAAGATGAAAGTAATTACCAATCGAAAATTAATAATAATGGTTGACAATTCTTCATCTAAAAAAAAAATGAAGATGAAAGTAATTACCAATCGAAAATTAATAATAATGGTTGACAATTCTTCACCTAATAAAAAAGGAAGATGAAAGTAAATACCAATCGAAAATTAATAATAATGGTTGACAATTCTTCATCTAATAAAAATGAAGATGAAAGTAAATGCCAATCGAAAATTAATAATAATGGTTGACAATTCTTCATCTAATAAAAATAAAAATGAAAGTAAATGCCAATCGAAAATTAATAATAATGGTTGACAATTCTTCATCTAATAAAAATGAAAATGAAAGTAAATACCAATCGAAAATTAATAATAATGGTTGACAATTCTTCATCTAATAAAAATGAAGATGAAAGTAAATACCAATCGAAAATTAATAATAATGGTTGACAATTCTTCATCTAATAAAAGTGAAGATGAAAGTAAATGCCAATCGAAAATTAATAATAATGGTTGACAATTCTTCATCTAACAAAAAATGAAGATGAAAGTAAATACCAATCGAAAATTAATAATAATGGTTGACAATTCTTCATCTAATAAAGGGTGAAGATGAAAGTAAATACCAATCGAAAATTAATAATAATGGTTGACAATTCTTCGTCTAATAAAAAATGAAGATGAAAGTAAATACCAATCGAAAATTAATAATAATGGTTGACAATTCTTCATCTAACAAAAAATGAAGATGAAAGTAAATACCAATCGAAAATTAATAATAATGGTTGACAATTCTTCATCTAATAAAAGTGAAGATGAAAGTAAATACCAATCGAAAATTAATAATAATGGTTGACAATTCTTCATCTAATAAAAATTAAGATGAAAGTAAATGCCAATCGAAAATTAATAATAATGGTTGACAATTCTTCATCTAATAAAAATTAAGATGAAAGTAAATGCCAATCGAAAATTAATAATAATGTTTGACAATTCTTCATCTAATAAAAATAAAAATGAAAGTAAATGCCAATCGAAAATTAATAATAATGGTTGACAATTCTTCATCTAATAAAAATGAAAATGAAAGTAAATACCAATCGAAAATTAATAATAATGGTTGACAATTCTTCATCTAATAAAAATGAAGATGAAAGTAAATACCAATCGAAAATTAATAATAATGGTTGACAATTCATCATCTAATAAAAATGAAGATGAAAGTAAATACCAATCGAAAATTAATAATAATGGTTGACAATTCTTCATCTAATAAAAAATGAAGATGAAAGTAAATACCAATCGAAAATTAATAATAATGGTTGACAATTCTTCATCTAACAAACAATGAAGATGAAAGTAAATACCAATCGAAAATTAATAATAATGGTTGACAATTCTTCATCTAATAAATATTAAGATGAAAGTAAATACCAATCGAAAATTAATAATAATGGTTGACAATTCTTCATCTAATAAAAATAAAAATGAAAGTAAATGCCAATCGAAAATTAATAATAATGGTTGACAATTCTTCATCTAATAAAAATGAAAATGAAAGTAAATACCAATCGAAAATTAATAATAATGGTTGACAATTCTTCATCTAATAAAAATGAAGATGAAAGTAAATACCAATCGAAAATTAATAATAATGGTTGACAATTCTTCATCTGATAAAAGTGAAGATGAAAGTAAATGCCAATCGAAAATTAATAATAATGGTTGACAATTCTTCATCTAACAAAAAATGAAGATGAAAGTAAATACCAATCGAAAATTAATAATAATGGTTGACAATTCTTCATCTAATAAAGGGTGAAGATGAAAGTAAATACCAATCGAAAATTAATAATAATGGTTGACAATTCTTCATCTAATAAAAAATGAAGATGAAAGTAAATACCAATCGAAAATTAATAATAATGGTTGACATTTCTTCATCTAACAAAAAATGAAGATGAAAGTAAATACCAATCGAAAATTAATAATAATGGTTGACAATTCTTCATCTAATAAAAGTGAAGATGAAAGTAAATACCAATCGAAAATTAATAATAATGGTTGACAATTCTTCATCTAATAAAAATTAAGATGAAAGTAAATGCCAATCGAAAATTAATAATAATGGTTGACAATTCTTCATCTAATAAAAATGAAGATGAAAGTAAATACCAATCGAAAATTAATAATAATGGTTGACAATTCTTCATCTAACAAAAAATGAAGATGAAAGTAAATACCAATCGAAAATTAATAATAATGGTTGACAATTCTTCATCTAATAAAAATTAAGATGAAAGTAAATACCAATCGAAAATTAATAATAATGGTTGACGATTCTTCA
The DNA here is from genome assembly GCA_964036315.1 of Acanthosepion esculentum. Classification (NCBI taxonomy): domain Eukaryota; kingdom Metazoa; phylum Mollusca; class Cephalopoda; order Sepiida; family Sepiidae; genus Acanthosepion; species Acanthosepion esculentum. The sequence continues at coordinate 75,902,202 of OZ038514.1, forward strand.
TCTAACAAAAAATGAAGATGAAAGTAAATACCAATCGAAAATTAATAATAATGGTTGACAATTCTTCATCTAATAAAGGGTGAAGATGAAAGTAAATACCAATCGAAAATTAATAATAATGGTTGACAATTCTTCATCTAATAAAAAATGAAGATGAAAGTAAATACCAATCGAAAATTAATAATAATGGTTGACAATTCTTCATCTAACAAAAAATGAAGATGAAAGTAAATACCAATCGATAATTAATAATAATGGTTGACAATTCTTCATCTAATAAAAGTGAAGATGAAAGTAAATGCCAATCGAAAATTAATAATAATGGTTGACAATTCTTCATCTAATAAAAATGAAAATGAAAGTAAATACCAATCGAAAATTAATAATAATGGTTGACAATTCTTCATCTAATAAAAATGAAGATGAAAGTAAATACCAATCGAAAATTAATAATAATGGTTGACAATTCATCATCTAATAAAAATGAAGATGAAAGTAAATACCAATCGAAAATTAATAATAATGGTTGACAATTCTTCATCTAATAAAAAATGAAGATGAAAGTAAATACCAATCGAAAATTAATAATAATGGTTGACAATTCTTCATCTAACAAACAATGAAGATGAAAGTAAATACCAATCGAAAATTAATAATAATGGTTGACAATTCTTCATCTAATAAATATTAAGATGAAAGTAAATGCCAATCGAAAATTAATAATAATGGTTGACAATTCTTCATCTAATAAAAATAAAAATGAAAGTAAATGCCAATCGAAAATTAATAATAATGGTTGACAATTCTTCATCTAATAAAAATGAAAATGAAAGTAAATACCAAACGAAAATTAATAATAATGGTTGACAATTCTTCATCTAATAAAAATGAAGATGAAAGTAAATACCAATCGAAAATTAATAATAATGGTTGACAATTCTTCATCTAATAAAAGTGAAGATGAAAGTAAATGCCAATCGAAAATTAATAATAATGGTTGACAATTCTTCATCTAACAAAAAATGAAGATGAAAGTAAATACCAATCGAAAATTAATAATAATGGTTGACAATTCTTCATCTAATAAAAAATGAAGATGAAAGTAAATACCAATCGAAAATTAATAATAATGGTTGACAATTCTTCATCTAACAAAAAATGAAGATGAAAGTAAATGCCAATCGAAAATTAATAATAATGGTTGACAATTCTTCATCTAATAAAAATAAAAATGAAAGTAAATGCCAATCGAAAATTAATAATAATGGTTGACAATTCTTCATCTAATAAAAATTAAGATGAAAGTAAATACCAATCGAAAATTAATAATAATAGTTGACGATTCTTCATCCAACAAAAAAAGAAGATGAAAGTAAATACCAATCGAAAATTAATAATAATGGTTGACAATTCTTCATCTAATAAAGGGTGAAGATGAAAGTAAATACCAATCGAAAATTAATAATAATGGTTGACAATTCTTCATCTAATAAAAAATGAAGATGAAAGTAAATACCAATCGAAAATTAATAATAATGGTTGACAATTCTTCATCTAACAAAAAATGAAGATGAAAGTAAATACCAATCGATAATTAATAATAATGGTTGACAATTCTTCATCTAATAAAAGTGAAGATGAAAGTAAATACCAATCGAAAATTAATAATAATGGTTGACAATTCTTCATCTAATAAAAATGAAGATGAAAGTAAATGCCAATCGAATATTAATAATAATGGTTGACAATTCTTCATCTAATAAAAATTAAGATGAAAGTAAATGCCAATCGAAAATTAATAATAATAGTTGACAATTCTTCATCTAATAAAAAAGGAAGATGAAAGTAATTACCAATCGAAAATTAATAATAATGGTTGACAATTCTTCATCTAAAAAAAAAATGAAGATGAAAGTAATTACCAATCGAAAATTAATAATAATGGTTGACAATTCTTCATCTAATAAAAAAGGAAGATGAAAGTAAATACCAATCGAAAATTAATAATAATGGTTGACAATTCTTCATCTAATAAAAATGAAGATGAAAGTAAATGCCAATCGAAAATTAATAATAATGGTTGACAATTCTTCATCTAATAAAAATAAAAATGAAAGTAAATGCCAATCGAAAATTAATAATAATGGTTGACAATTCTTCATCTAATAAAAATGAAAATGAAAGTAAATACCAATCGGAAATTAATAATAATGGTTGACAATTCTTCATCTAATAAAAATGAAGATGAAAGTAAATACCAATCGAAAATTAATAATAATGGTTGACAATTCTTCATCTAATAAAAGTGAAGATGAAAGTAAATGCCAATCGAAAATTAATAATGATGGTTGACAATTCTTCATCTAACAAAAAATGAAGATGAAAGTAAATACCAATCGAAAATTAATAATAATGGTTGACAATTCTTCATCTAATAAAGGGTGAAGATGAAAGTAAATACCAATCGAAAATTAATAATAATGGTTGACAATTCTTCATCTAATAAAAAATGAAGATGAAAGTAAATACCAATCGAAAATTAATAATAATGGTTGACAATTCATCATCTAATAAAAATGAAGATGAAAGTAAATACCAAACGAAAATTAATAATAATGGTTGACAATTCTTCATCTAATAAAAAATGAAGATGAAAGTAAATACCAATCGAAAATTAATAATAATGGTTGACAATTCTTCATCTAACAAACAATGAAGATGAAAGTAAATACCAATCGAAAATTAATAATAATGGTTGACAATTCTTCATCTAATAAATATTAAGATGAAAGTAAATGCCAATCGAAAATTAATAATAATGGTTGACAATTCTTCATCTAATAAAAATAAAAATGAAAGTAAATGCCAATCGAAAATTAATAATAATGGTTGACAATTCTTCATCTAATAAAAATGAAAATGAAAGTAAATACCAAACGAAAATTAATAATAATGGTTGACAATTCTTCATCTAATAAAAATGAAGATGAAAGTAAATACCAATCGAAAATTAATAATAATGGTTGACAATTCTTCATCTAATAAAAGTGAAGATGAAAGTAAATGCCAATCGAAAATTAATAATAATGGTTGACAATTCTTCATCTAACAAAAAATGAAGATGAAAGTAAATACCAATCGAAAATTAATAATAATGGTTGACAATTCTTCATCTAATAAAGGGTGAAGATGAAAGTAAATACCAATCGAAAATTAATAATAATGGTTGACAATTCTTCATCTAACAAACAATGAAGATGAAAGTAAATACCAATCGAAAATTAATAATAATGGTTGACAATTCTTCATCTAATAAATATTAAGATGAAAGTAAATGCCAATCGAAAATTAATAATAATGGTTGACAATTCTTCATCTAATAAAAATAAAAATGAAAGTAAATGCCAATCGAAAATTAATAATAATGGTTGACAATTCTTCATCTAATAAAAATGAAAATGAAAGTAAATACCAAACGAAAATTAATAATAATGGTTGACAATTCTTCATCTAATAAAAATGAAGATGAAAGTAAATACCAATCGAAAATAAATAATAATGGTTGACAATTCTTCATCTAATAAAAGTGAAGATGAAAGTAAATGCCAATCGAAAATTAATAATAATGGTTGACAATTCTTCATCTAACAAAAAATGAAGATGAAAGTAAATACCAATCGAAAATTAATAATAATGGTTGACAATTCTTCATCTAATAAAGGGTGAAGATGAAAGTAAATACCAATCGAAAATTAATAATAATGGTTGACAATTCTTCATCTAATAAAAAATGAAGATGAAAGTAAATACCAATCGAAAATTAATAATAATGGTTGACAATTCTTCATCTAACAAAAAATGAAGATGAAAGTAAATGCCAATCGAAAATTAATAATAATGGTTGACAATTCTTCATCTAATAAAAATAAAAATGAAAGTAAATGCCAATCGAAAATTAATAATAATGGTTGACAATTCTTCATCTAATAAAAATGAAGATGAAAGTAAATACCAATCGAAAATTAATAATAAATGTTGACAATTCTTCATCTAACAAAAAATGAAGATGAAAGTAAATACCAATCGAAAATTAATAATAATGGTTGACAATTCTTCATCTAATAAAAATTAAGATGAAAGTAAATACCAATCGAAAATTAATAATAATAGTTGACGATTCTTCATCCAACAAAAAAAGAAGATGAAAGTAAATACCAATCGAAAATTAATAATAATGGTTGACAATTCTTCATCTAATAAAGGGTGAAGATGAAAGTAAATACCAATCGAAAATTAATAATAATGGTTGACAATTCTTCATCTAATAAAAAATGAAGATGAAAGTAAATACCAATCGAAAATTAATAATAATGGTTGACAATTCTTCATCTAACAAAAAATGAAGATGAAAGTAAATACCAATCGATAATTAATAATAATGGTTGACAATTCTTCATCTAATAAAAGTGAAGATGAAAGTAAATACCAATCGAAAATTAATAATAATGGTTGACAATTCTTCATCTAATAAAAATGAAGATGAAAGTAAATGCCAATCGAATATTAATAATAATGGTTGACAATTCTTCATCTAATAAAAATTAAGATGAAAGTAAATGCCAATCGAAAATTAATAATAATAGTTGACAATTCTTCATCTAATAAAAAAGGAAGATGAAAGTAATTACCAATCGAAAATTAATAATAATGGTTGACAATTCTTCATCTAAAAAAAAAATGAAGATGAAAGTAATTACCAATCGAAAATTAATAATAATGGTTGACAATTCTTCATCTAATAAAAAAGGAAGATGAAAGTAAATACCAATCGAAAATTAATAATAATGGTTGACAATTCTTCATCTAATAAAAATGAAGATGAAAGTAAATGCCAATCGAAAATTAATAATAATGGTTGACAATTCTTCATCTAATAAAAATAAAAATGAAAGTAAATGCCAATCGAAAATTAATAATAATGGTTGACAATTCTTCATCTAATAAAAATGAAAATGAAAGTAAATACCAATCGGAAATTAATAATAATGGTTGACAATTCTTCATCTAATAAAAATGAAGATGAAAGTAAATACCAATCGAAAATTAATAATAATGGTTGACAATTCTTCATCTAATAAAAGTGAAGATGAAAGTAAATGCCAATCGAAAATTAATAATGATGGTTGACAATTCTTCATCTAACAAAAAATGAAGATGAAAGTAAATACCAATCGAAAATTAATAATAATGGTTGACAATTCTTCATCTAATAAAGGGTGAAGATGAAAGTAAATACCAATCGAAAATTAATAATAATGGTTGACAATTCTTCATCTAATAAAAAATGAAGATGAAAGTAAATACCAATCGAAAATTAATAATAATGGTTGACAATTCATCATCTAATAAAAATGAAGATGAAAGTAAATACCAAACGAAAATTAATAATAATGGTTGACAATTCTTCATCTAATAAAAAATGAAGATGAAAGTAAATACCAATCGAAAATTAATAATAATGGTTGACAATTCTTCATCTAACAAACAATGAAGATGAAAGTAAATACCAATCGAAAATTAATAATAATGGTTGACAATTCTTCATCTAATAAATATTAAGATGAAAGTAAATGCCAATCGAAAATTAATAATAATGGTTGACAATTCTTCATCTAATAAAAATAAAAATGAAAGTAAATGCCAATCGAAAATTAATAATAATGGTTGACAATTCTTCATCTAATAAAAATGAAAATGAACGTAAATACCAAACGAAAATTAATAATAATGGTTGACAATTCTTCATCTAATAAAAATGAAGATGAAAGTAAATACCAATCGAAAATTAATAATAATGGTTGACAATTCTTCATCTAATAAAAGTGAAGATGAAAGTAAATGCCAATCGAAAATTAATAATAATGGTTGACAATTCTTCATCTAACAAAAAATGAAGATGAAAGTAAATACCAATCGAAAATTAATAATAATGGTTGACAATTCTTCATCTAATAAAGGGTGAAGATGAAAGTAAATACCAGTCGAAAATTAATAATAATGGTTGACAATTCTTCATCTAATAAAAAATGAAGATGAAAGTAAATACCAATCGAAAATTAATAATAATGGTTGACAATTCTTCATCTAACAAAAAATGAAGATGAAAGTAAATGCCAATCGAAAATTAATAATAATGGTTGACAATTCTTCATCTAATAAAAATAAAAATGAAAGTTAATGCCAATCGAAAATTAATAATAATGGTTGACAATTCTTCATCTAATAAAAATGAAGATGAAAGTAAATACCAATCGAAAATTAATAATAAATGTTGACAATTCTTCATCTAACAAAAAATGAAGATGAAAGTAAATACCAATCGAAAATTAATAATAATGGTTGACAATTCTTCATCTAATAAAAATTAAGATGAAAGTAAATACCAATCGAAAATTAATAATAATAGTTGACGATTCTTCATCCAACAAAAAAAGAAGATGAAAGTAAATACCAATCGAAAATTAATAATAATGGTTGACAATTCTTCATCTAATAAAGGGTGAAGATGAAAGTAAATACCAATCGAAAATTAATAATAATGGTTGACAATTCTTCATCTAATAAAAAATGAAGATGAAAGTAAATACCAATCGAAAATTAATAATAATGGTTGACAATTCTTCATCTAACAAAAAATGAAGATGAAAGTAAATACCAATCGATAATTAATAATAATGGTTGACAATTCTTCATCTAATAAAAGTGAAGATGAAAGTAAATACCAATCGAAAATTAATAATAATGGTTGACAATTCTTCATCTAATAAAAATGAAGATGAAAGTAAATGCCAATCGAATATTAATAATAATGGTTGACAATTCTTCATCTAATAAAAATTAAGATGAAAGTAAATGCCAATCGAAAATTAATAATAATAGTTGACAATTCTTCATCTAATAAAAAAGGAAGATGAAAGTAATTACCAATCGAAAATTAATAATAATGGTTGACAATTCTTCATCTAAAAAAAAAATGAAGATGAAAGTAATTACCAATCGAAAATTAATAATAATGGTTGACAATTCTTCATCTAATAAAAAAGGAAGATGAAAGTAAATACCAATCGAAAATTAATAATAATGGTTGACAATTCTTCATCTAATAAAAATGAAGATGAAAGTAAATGCCAATCGAAAATTAATAATAATGGTTGACAATTCTTCATCTAATAAAAATAAAAATGAAAGTAAATGCCAATCGAAAATTAATAATAATGGTTGACAATTCTTCATCTAATAAAAATGAAAATGTAAGTAAATACCAATCGAAAATTAATAATAATGGTTGACAATTCTTCATCTAATAAAAATGAAGATGAAAGTAAATACCAATCGAAAATTAATAATAATGGTTGACAATTCTTCATCTAATAAAAGTGAAGATGAAAGTAAATGCCAATCGAAAATTAATAATGATGGTTGACAATTCTTCATCTAACAAAAAATGAAGATGAAAGTAAATACCAATCGAAAATTAATAATAATGGTTGACAATTCTTCATCTAATAAAGGGTGAAGATGAAAGTAAATACCAATCGAAAATTAATAATAATGGTTGACAATTCTTCATCTAATAAAAAATGAAGATGAAAGTAAATACCAATCGAAAATTAATAATAATGGTTGACAATTCTTCATCTAACAAAAAATGAAGATGAAAGTAAATACCAACGAAAATTAATAATAATGGTTGACAATTCTTCATCTAATAAAAGTGAAGATGAAAGTAAATACCAATCGAAAATTAATAATAATGGTTGACAATTCTTCATCTAATAAAAATTAAGATGAAAGTAAATGCCAATCGAAAATTAATAATAATGGTTGACAATTCTTCATCTAATAAAAGTGAAGATGAAAGTAAATGCCAATCGAAAATTAATAATAATGGTTGACAATTCTTCATCTAATAAAAATAAAGATGAAAGTAAATGCCAATCGAAAATTAATAATAATGGTTGACAATTATTCATCTAATAAAAATGAAAATGAAAGTAAATACCAATCGAAAATTAATAATAATGGTTGACAATTCTTCATCTAATAAAAATGAAGATGAAAGTAAATACCAATCGAAAATTAATAATAATGGTTGACAATTCATCATCTAATAAAAATGAAGATGAAAGTAAATACCAATCGAAAATTAATAATAATGGTTGACAATTCTTCATCTAATAAATATTAAGATGAAAGTAAATGCCAATCGAAAATTAATAATAATGGTTGACAATTCTTCATCTAATAAAAATAAAAATGAAAGTAAATGCCAATCGAAAATTAATAATAATGGTTGACAATTCTTCATCTAATAAAAATGAAAGTAAATACCAATCGAAAATTAATAATAATGGTTGACAATTCTTCATCTAATAAAAATGAAGATGAAAGTAAATACCAATCGAAAATTAATAATAATGGTTGACAATTCTTCATCTAATAAAAGTGAAGATGAAAGTAAATGCCAATCAAAAATTAATAATAATGGTTGACAATTCTTCATCTAACAAAAAATGAAGATGAAAGTAAATACCAATCGAAAATTAATAATAATGGTTGACAATTCTTCATCTAATAAAAATTAAGATGAAAGTAAATACCAATCGAAAATTAATAATAATGGTTGACCATTCTTCATCTAACAAAAAATGAAGATGAAAGTAAATACCAATTTAAAATTAATAATAATGTTTGACAATTCTTCATCTAATAAATGTGAAGATGAAAGTAAATACCAATCGAAAATTAATAATAATGGTTGACAATTCTTCATCTAATAAAAATTAAGATGAAAGTAAATACCAATCGAAAATTAATAATAATGGTTGACAATTCTTCATCTAATAAAAGTGAAGATGAAAGTGAATACCAATCGAAAATTAATAATAATGGTTGACAATTCTTCATCTAACAAAAAATGAAGATGAAAGTAAATACCAATCGAAAATTAATAATAATGGTTGACAATTCTTCATCTAATAAAAGTGAAGATGAAAGTGAATACCAATCGAAAATTAATAATAATGGTTGTCAATTCTTCATCTAATAAAAATTAAGATGAAAGTAAATACCAATCGAAAATTAATAATAATGGTTGACAATTCTTCATCTAATAAAAGTGAAGATGAAAGTAAATGCCAATCAAAAATTAATAATAATGGTTGACAATTCTTCATCTAACAAAAAATGAAGATGAAAGTAAATACCAATCGAAAATTAATAATAATGGTTGACAATTCTTCATCTAATAAAAATTAAGATGAAAGTAAATACCAATCGAAAATTAATAATAATGGTTGACCATTCTTCATCTAACAAAAAATGAAGATGAAAGTAAATACCAATTTAAAATTAATAATAATGTTTGACAATTCTTCATCTAATAAATGTGAAGATGAAAGTAAATACCAATCGAAAATTAATAATAATGGTTGACAATTCTTCATCTAATAAAAATTAAGATGAAAGTAAATACCAATCGAAAATTAATAATAATGGTTGACAATTCTTCATCTAATAAAAGTGAAGATGAAAGTGAATACCAATCGAAAATTAATAATAATGGTTGACAATTCTTCATCTAACAAAAAATGAAGATGAAAGTAAATACCAATCGAAAATTAATAATAATGGTTGACAATTCTTCATCTAATAAAAGTGAAGATGAAAGTGAATACCAATCGAAAATTAATAATAATGGTTGTCAATTCTTCATCTAATAAAAATTAAGATGAAAGTAAATACCAATCGAAAATTAATAATAATGGTTGACAATTCTTCATCTAATAAAAATGAAGATGGAAGTAAATACCAATCGAAAATTAATAATAATGGTTGACAATTCTTCATCTAATAAAAGTGAAGATGAAAGTAAATGCCAATCGAAAATTAATAATAATGGTTGACAATTCTTCATCTAACAAAAAATGAAGATGAAAGTAAATACCAATCAAAAATTAATAATAATGGTTGTCAATTCTTCATCTAATAAAAATAAAAATGAAAGTAAATGCCAATCGAAAATTAATAATAATGGTTGACAATTCTTCATCTAATAAAAATGAAGATGAAAGTAAATGCCAATCGAAAATTAATAATAATGGTTGACAATTCTTCATCTAATAAAAATAAAAATGAAAGTAAATGCCAATCGAAAATTAATAATAATGGTTGACAATTCTTCATCTAATAAAAATGAAAATGAAAGTAAATACCAATCGAAAATTAATAATAATGGTTGACAATTCTTCATCTAATAAAAATGAAGATGAAAGTAAATACCAATCGAAAATTAATAATAATGGTTGACAATTCTTCATCTAATAAAAGTGAAGATGAAAGTAAATGCCAATCGAAAATTAATAATGATGGTTGACAATTCTTCATCTAACAAAAAATGAAGATGAAAGTAAATACCAATCGAAAATTAATAATAATGGTTGACAATTCTTCATCTAATAAAGGGTGAAGATGAAAGTAAATACCAATCGAAAATTAATAATAATGGTTGACAATTCTTCATCTAATAAAAAATGAAGATGAAAGTAAATACCAATCGAAAATTAATAATAATGGTTGACAATTCTTCATCTAACAAAAAATGAAGATGAAAGTAAATACCAACGAAAATTAATAATAATGGTTGACAATTCTTCATCTAATAAAAGTGAAGATGAAAGTAAATACCAATCGAAAATTAATAATAATGGTTGACACTTCTTCATCTAATAAAAATTAAGATGAAAGTAAATGCCAATCGAAAATTAATAATAATGGTTGACAATTCTTCATCTAATAAAAGTGAAGATGAAAGTAAATGCCAATCGAAAATTAATAATAATGGTTGACAATTCTTCATGTAATAAAAATAAAGATGAAAGTAAATGCCAATCGAAAATTAATAATAATGGTTGACAATTCTTCATCTAATAAAAATGAAAATGAAAGTAAATACCAATCGAAAATTAATAATAATGGTTGACAATTCTTCATCTAATAAAAATGAAGATGAAAGTAAATACCAATCGAAAATTAATAATAATGGTTGACAATTCATCATCTAATAAAAATGAAGATGAAAGTAAATACCAATCGAAAATTAATAATAATGGTTGACAATTCTTCATCTAATAAATATTAAGATGAAAGTAAATGCCAATCGAAAATTAATAATAATGGTTGACAATTCTTCATCTAATAAAAATAAAAATGAAAGTAAATGCCAATCGAAAATTAATAATAATGGTTGACAATTCTTCATCTAATAAAAATGAAAGTAAATACCAATCGAAAATTAATAATAATGGTTGACAATTCTTCATCTAATAAAAATGAAGATGAAAGTAAATACCAATCGAAAATTAATAATAATGGTTGACAATTCTTCATCTAATAAAAGTGAAGATGAAAGTAAATGCCAATCAAAAATTAATAATAATGGTTGACAATTCTTCATCTAACAAAAAATGAAGATGAAAGTAAATACCAATCGAAAATTAATAATAATGGTTGACAATTCTTCATCTAATAAAAATTAAGATGAAAGTAAATACCAATCGAAAATTAATAATAATGGTTGACCATTCTTCATCTAACAAAAAATGAAGATGAAAGTAAATACCAATCGAAAATTAATAATAATGTTTGACAATTCTTCATCTAATAAAGGGTGAAGATGAAAGTAAATACCAATCGAAAATTAATAATAATGGTTGACAATTCTTCGTCTAATAAAAATTAAGATGAAAGTGAATACCAATCGAAAATTAATAATAATGGCTGACAATTCTTCATCTAATAAATGTGAAGATGAAAGTAAATACCAATCGAAAATTAATAATAATGGTTGACAATTCTTCATCTAATAAAAATTAAGATGAAAGTAAATACCAATCGAAAATTAATAATAATGGTTGACAATTCTTCATCTAATAAAAGTGAAGATGAAAGTGAATACCAATCGAAAATTAATAATAATGGTTGACAATTCTTCATCTAATAAAAGTGAAGATGGAAGTAAATACGAATCGAAAATTAATAATAATGGTTGACAATTCTTCATCTAATAAAAATTAAGATGTAAGTAAATACCAATCGAAAATTAATAATAATGGTTGACAATTCTTCATCTAATAAAAATTAAGATGAAAGTAAATACCAATCGAAAATTAATAATAATGGTTGACAATTCTTCATCTAATAAAAATGAAGATGAAAGTAAATACCAATCGAAAATTAATAATAATGGTTGACAATTCTTCATCTAACAAAAAATGAAGATGAAAGTAAATACCAATCGAAAATTAATAATAATGGTTGACAATTCTTCATCTAATGAAAGTGAAGATGAAAGTGAATACCAATCGAAAATTAATAATAATGCTTGTCAATTCTTCATCTAATAAAAATTAAGATGAAAGTAAATACCAATCGAAAATTAATAATAATGGTTGACAATTCTTCATCTAATAAAAATGAAGATGGAAGTAAATACCAATCGAAAATTAATAATAATGGTTGACAATTCTTCATCTAATAAAAGTGAAGATGAAAGTAAATGCCAATCGAAAATTAATAATAATGGTTGACAATTCTTCATCTAACAAAAAATGAAGATGAAAGTAAATACCAATCAAAAATTAATAATAATGGTTGTCAATTCTTCATCTAATAAAAATAAAAATGAAAGTAAATGCCAATCGAAAATTAATAATAATGGTTGACAATTCTTCATCTAACAAAAAATGAAGATGAAAGTAAATACCAATCAAAAATTAATAATAATGGTTGACAATTCTTCATCTAATAAAAATAAAAATGAAAGTAAATGCCAATCGAAAATTAATAATAATGGTTGACAATTCTTCATCTAATAAAAGTGAAGATGAAAGTAAATGCCAATCGAAAATTAATAATAATGGTTGACAATTCTTCATCTAATAAAAATAAAAATGAAAGTAAATGCCAATCGAAAATTAATAATAATGGTTGACAATTCTTCATCTAATAAAAGTGAAGATGAAAGTAAATACCAATCGAAAATTAATAATAATGGTTGACAATGTTTCATCTTATAAAAATAAAGATATAAATAGATACTACTTAATAATGTCTGATAATTCTTCATATAAAAATGGAGTAAATACTTGTCAAGCGTTAATATTAATGGTCGACATCTAATGAAAAATGAACTTTGAAACAAACCGTAATCAAAATTTAATAATCATTCTGTAAGCCAATTCCTCTTTTTTCGACATTTCTCACTTCCTTTTCTGTTTGTTGATGCATTCTTTTCATTTTTCAATTTTGAATTGCGTTCACCTGCCTTTAAATGTGCAAACCTCATTGTGCCAGTTGATAATGATGCTTACACCGTCAGTTAATAAGAGAGCAAAACTTTATCAAATGTCATGTCTTTTAATCTAGAAATTCTCTTCTGATATTGCAGGATATGTAACTTACCCATGACATTTCCATAGCAATTGTTTGCCTCACAACAAAAGCAAAAACGACAATGAAATGATAGCTAATTATATAAAAACGAAGCAGAATTGTTACTTGCAATTGAACCTTTCCTCAGAACGTCAAAAGGAATGAATCATTAAACAAGAAAAGTACATCTTGGGGTTTACTTTATACTTCTAAAATCTTATTACATAAATTATGGGATGGAATCAATAAATGAATACACTGACAAGTAATTATACATTTTACAATATATAATCTAACTTCTCTGTGAAATAATATTCGCAAATAATATAAGTATATTATATACTATTTTATTATGTACACTATTTACATTATTCGGACTATTGTCCTCATCTTTTTCGCCATATTTATTACAACGTTTCGGCCTTTCAGTATCTGTCTATATTTCTGAGAATAGGTAATATGTACACTATTTACATTATTCGGACTATTGTCCTCATCTTTGTTGCCATATTTATTACAACGTTTCGGCCGTTGTAGGCTCTGGTCTTCTTCAGGCGCTTGGAATGTCGAACTGAAACCTTTATTTCGCTCACTGGGGTAGACTGTTCTAGTTCCACGTTTACTGGATGTCAGCTGTCAGTTATCTCCTGTTAATCCCCCTCTCCAAGTTCTCCACTGTCTTAACTGGGTATTGAACTCGCACTCTTTGGGTCCTGTCACTGGATCTCACTAACGCCTTTATCCACTGCGCCATGTGTCCTTGGTTACAACTGACATACATTAAACATGGCACGTGGAAATAGAACAGTCTATCCCAGTGAGCTAAATAAAGGGTTCAGTTCGACATTTCAACCAACCGAAGAAGGCCGGAGCATACAACAGCCGAAACATTGTGATAAATATGGCGATGAGGACAATAGTTTGAGTAATGTAAATAGTATACTATTTTATGTATAAAAGCCATTAACGTTGATAAAATCCTTTCCCTTGGTTGCAATGCGATATGCGCGCATGAGTTATCATGACTTTTTGGTTCATGATTGACTTGACAGAAGAATTCTTGCTGTACGTTGTCGTTACTTTCTGCAGGAGACTGGTTGCCAACCAAGGTTATAGGAGCCAGTCTACTCTGCTATTTAATTCATAGTTGGAACAGAATAGTATTTGCGAGTAAGTGAATGGAATTCAAACCCAGATTTCCGGTTTCTAATCCCAAGCCGTTATCCGTCACACTACCCGCACATCCAAACTTGAAAATGCTGGTATTCCCAAGCGGTCACTCATCAAAATATTGTCCAGGATTAACATTGCTTAACTTCGGTGAAGGATAAAATAATAAATATTAATTATAATTTGCAGTGATCAATTTTTCTTGCCTGCTCGCAATATGACTGTCCTGAAGTTGCTGTGAAAATATTTGTAGAAAAGACAGAAGGAGACCACAGCACGTCTGTGGGATAGCGATTGTAGATTAGATGCCAGATCAGGACCTATCATCTTGCATATTCGTCTCTGGATTTTGTCAAGGACTCCGTGGCGTACAGCGGGTGCACCAGACCATATGTGCCATGAAATTTTATAGTTGATAAATAAAAGACACCTTTAAGAAACTGGTAAATAAATTAACCGTTTGAAAAAAAATCAGATCAAGAATATAGAAGTACTTTGGTAAATTAATATGCAACCGTTAAAAAAGTGCATCCATATAAAATGTTAACAATACAAACTAATCAATGTAAGATGTTAATAATAATAACGAAACACCTGTACATCTATATAAGATGTTTATAATACTAATCAAATATCAATACAAAGCAATATTAAATCAAAATGAATCTTACAAATAGAATAGTAAACCAAATAAAGTGCAACACATTTCTTCTACTGATTATACGAAAAAGTATTATCAAATTCAAAGTTTAAACATATTGTAAGGCAAACTGTAGGCTATGCCCACAATTAAATGTCAACTCACTTCTTTGGTTTATAAGGAGATTTTATCAGAAAATCTGATCATTTCTAATTTTTCATGTAAGCATAGAAAACAGGGTTCATTTAAAGATCTATATGTTCTAGCTTTTTTTGAAAAATTTCTATTTTACCCCAGGAGTTATATTAGCTTCTTTTAAATTCCAAACTATTTAGAAAGAGCTGTACTATTTTTATAAGTACTATTGGTGAAGGATAAGATATGAAGATAGCACCTAGTCTTAAAAGAATTCTTAGTATTACCAATATAAAATTTTCCAACAGTCGGATTATCGATTACAGAAATAATACTTAGATAAACAAGAGAGGTGGTTAATCATTGTTTTCGTAATAGACATTCGTTAAAATTCTTGCAATTACATTCGTTAATATTATCAACAGTATTTATCTTCGGATGTGCATTATTATGCAAATTTTTAAATTGTTTTAAAATTTTATTATTATGTTTCTTTATAATCTTATCAAGATTATCGGTGCAGCTACGAGGTAGGTTACTTTTAGGGAAATGCTTATCAATTAAATGAAGGAACTACTGACCTAACTTAGTACTGACTAACTGGTTAAATGGGGCCATGTACCAAATGATTTTCATATTCCTTTTCCTTGGATCAATATTATCATATTATCTCTACTTGATTTCAGTGTACTTGTACCAACTATTTTTAAAGCAGTATTACAAACACCGCTGTATTTATCAAACACATCTTTGTCAAATGAGTTTTTCTAATTCTACATTCTATAGATGAGGGTATATGTTTGATGAGAGATTGAGGTTGGTTTGAATTGGGGTTGAATTATAGCAATATTTTTCATGTAAGTTTAAGAAGATCTAACATAACACCAAGAAAATCAACTCGTTTAACATTAGTAGTAGCTACCTTAATCTTAAGATTTGTGGTTTTACGAATCATTTTCCTTAATTTGCCAAACTTAACTTTAGTAGAATTTCTTATTATAAGACCATCATCTCGGTATAACTCTATACTATAAATATTAATATCATAAGCACTAAGATTATATAGGATAAATAAACCCACCAGGTCTGAAGACACTGCAGAAGCTAATGATCCCATAGAGATATCAAAGTTTTTAACACACATATATATATATATATATATATACACACACACACATATATATATATATATATATATATATATATATATATATATATATATATAGCTCTGGTTTTTACTTCCACTATGCTGAGCGGAGTTAGAGTTTCTGAGAGAGACAACATTATCTGGGGTGATAAACATTTTAAACAAGACCCGTACACTCAAACCTTCGATCACGATGACCTTGAACATGCGTGCGGAAAAATAAAATTTTATTCTTATGTTTCTTTATGTTCTTCTCACGATTATTGGTGCAGCTATAACTTAGTTTTAAAGTGTTTCTGTTGAATATTTTACGAAGTAGGTTACTTTTAGGAAAATGTTTATCAATTAATGGAGAAACTTCTGGCGTAACTTATCATATTTTCTATACTTGATTTCAACTTGTAACCATTATTTTTTTTGAAACAATCTTATAAACACCGCTATATTTATGAAACACATCTTTTTCAGATGAGTTTTGCTAATCCTATATCCGATAGATGAGGGTATATGTTTGATTACAAATGGAAAATGCTTAGAATTGGGGTTAATATATATTGAGCTAGCATTATTTTTCATGTAAGTTTGGAATTCATCATTAACAAGATCTAACGTAACATCAAGAAAATCAACTCATTTAACATTAGTAGCTACCTTAACCTTAAGATTTAATCTTTTTTTAATTCTCTATGAATGATTTTCCGTAATTTGCCGACCTTAATTTTAGTAGAATTTCTTACTACCATAAGTCCATCATCTCTGAATAGCCCCATATTATAAATGATAACATCATCATAAGCGCTAAGCTTATATAGGATAAATAAACCCACCAGTCAGAAGACACTGCATAATCGAATGATCCCATAGAATATATCAAATTGATCATCAGAGTTTTTAATCCGCTGTTCATTGTTGTTAATGAGAACAGGTTTTCTACAGTTCATTATTATATTTATGTCTTCTCTGGAAAATGTTAGAGTATTCCTTGGGAAATTCCAAAGCTAAGGTAAAAAGATTCTTGGAAATGAAGGGGTAAAGATCCACAATATCAAATTGGATAAAAGAGCACCTTCTTTTACTGTTAATTTCTTTGAACCAATTATTGACCAATCCATTGTAAAAGTCCAAGGCTCCGTTTAATTTGTTTGTTGACTCTATCCAGGATAGGGCTGATAATTTTCGTAGGTAGGTTGATCTCAAAGACTGGTTTATGATCTTTAATTAGGACGTACGATTCTTTGGTACAAAGCTCACTAAACCTATTGATAATTTTAAGTTTATCAGTTATATTTTTAGAGGCAGTGATAATTCTATCAACTAAATTAATAATGTCAATATTCACCTTCTTATAATTTTTAGTTAACTTGATTTTAATTAAGTTACTGTATTCTTTTGGATTCAATTTACAAAAGTTAGCAGTTTTATCAGATTTAACAAAGATTTTGTCAGATCTATTAATATCTTTACAATAGAATCTAATTGCCACTGAAACTGAATCCTATTGTTATGAAAAGAAATATCATAATAATACTGATTAGATAGTTTTCAAGGCCATGTAAGCGCTCAATAGGAGGGTGGTGTTATTAAACATATGAAACCATGAGGATCTGATATATTTGAAACCTTCCGATCAAGATGGAAGAAATGAGTCTTCCATTTCATTCTTCTAATCAGATCTTCAGACTTCAAAATCAGTTTTTCAAAATCTTCCCGTTTGTTTTAGGAATTTAGTATTAAATAAATGTAAAAAGTGCTCCACAATGAAGGGGACGAAATGTCCAGATGAAAATATGAATAAATGAAGTATAATTCCACTGTACGTAACATTTAATTTAAAAATTGACTTAATACAGAGTAGAGCTATATATATATATATATATATATATATATATATATATATATATATATATATATCCGATGCGATGAGAACGAAAGTAATATATAAATTCCAACGTTCACAGCATTAATCCAAAAGAGGGCTCGATACCGATAGTAGAGCGATAATTATTTATTATTATAATTTTATCATATAGACAATATATATATATATATATATATATATATATATATATATATATATATATATATATATTATAATCTTATCATATAGACAAAACCATTTTACTCACTACAAAGATGCATTTCAACTGCACTTCGACGGGTGAGAATCGAAATTTTCGATTCTCACCCGTCGAAGTGCAGTTGAAATGCAGTGAAACGAAGTTGCATCTTTGTAGTGAGTAAAATGGTTTTGTCTATATGATAAGATTATATATATATATATATATATATATATATATATATATAAGACATTTTTATGTTTATACGTTCTTTTTATAGATACAAATATTTAAGTAAATTCTCTGTTAATAATAAACAAAAGTAAAATCGACCTTGCTAACCGAAACGCTCCTCTGTGGCTCAATCGGTAAAAGCACGTCAGGCTATATGACAGTTCCGTATAGGATAGAGGTTCGATTCCTGTCGCAGGACGCATATTTTCTCTGAAAATTTCTCGGACATTCATGCCGGTAAATGCCGTTAACACTGTTTATTATAAACAGAGCATTTACTTAAATATTTATATCTATAAAAAGAACGTATAAATATAAAAATGTCTAAAAATAATTGTCGGGCTTTCATAATATATATATATATATATATATATATATATATATATATATATATATATATATATATAGTAAAAAATCCAATATTACATCTCGTGGATAAAGCCTATTTCAAACCGGTGCAACCTCTACAGCCCGGACTTAATTTGTCTCGGAATCAGGGATTTGGAATTTAATTTAGATAGCAGGCGACGAAAAAGGACAAGCCTACCCATAAAGGCACCTCATCTAGATAAAGATCTTGAGTTGGTGACAAAGGGAGAGGGAGAGGTCGCTGGGATCAACTTCGATATCTGCTTTATGAACCTAGGTTAGGGTTATTTTTTTAAGCGTTTCACCCCCAAGCAAGGCAGGAAGCCACTAGCACGCAAGGGGTTACAGAGAGTTGGAGTGAGGGCAAATATGAGTGATAGAGGAAAGGATGAAGAGAAGGATAGGGGATAAATCAGGGCATCTGGAGACGTCGATTGACATTACATTTGAATAGTTGGAGATTATAGCTATCAGGGAAACAGGAAGAGGGGAGGGAGTTCCACAGGCGAGAAGTGCGAGACATGAAGCTATTGGAGTAGAAGAGACGGCTATATTTAACAGTTTTGACAGTGAAAGGGTGTGAGCGAGATGCCAGCCTAGTTGAACGCTTAAATTTATGAAGTCTCGGAACCAGCGAAAGCAGCTCATCGGAGCAGTTACCGTGAAAGTATTTGTAAAAAAGACAGAGGGAAACGACGGCACGTCTGTGAGAGAGCGACTGCAAACGAGATGCCAGATCATTGCCAATTACATTGCATATGCATCTCTGGATTTTATCAAGGACCTTGAGTAAACAGAAGGGGCTCCAGACCATATATGGCAGCAATACTCCATGCAAGGTCGAATGGTTGTTTTGTAGATTTGAAGGATCAACTCTGGCGAGAAAAATTTACTGGCGCGGCACAGGGAGCCAACTTTCCTTGCGGTGGACGAAGCTATTGACTAAATGTATTCGTTCCATCTCAGGTCAGAGGACAATGTGAGACCGAGCAGTCGCAAAGAGGTGGTCTCGTGGAATTGAGCGTCAGACATTCTAAGGGGAGGCAGGGATGGTTCTCTCTGGGGAGTAATAGAGAGCAGTTTTGTTTTTGAGGCGTTAAAGTTAACCAGCCAATTTCTGCCCCAGTCCACAACCGATTGGAAGTCCTTTTCGAGACAAACAGGGAATGTTACTGAATAGAATAATCACACAACGGTTGGTAATGGACGATAATACTTAGGACAAGAACAACACATATAAAATTCGCCAGCGGCGCGTAGAAGAAGAAGTCAACTGCGAGAAGTGAGTCAAGTGAATTCCACAATGAATCTCCAACTGCAGGATATCTACCAACCGCCCCACGCGGGCAGATGTGGCACAAGTTCGAATTTAATGTGGGGGTTACCGAGCCCGTAGGCTCAGCCAAAAAATTACCCGCAGACCATGTATGAAACGGGGTCGGGTAGGTTTTTCCGGAGACGAGACTTTTCCCTTTGACATAGCCCCCGTCTGGGGATGCTATCTGTCCGGAAGCAGAGAGCTTAACCAGCCCTGCTGAAGACAAATCTCCAACATCAGGCCGGCGACGGTATTAACTGCTAGAAGTAAATCAAGTGAATTCCACAATGAATGTCCGACTGCAGACGCTATCTACCAACTGTCCCATGTAGTCGGATGTGGCACAAGGCCGAATTTAATGTGCGATTTTCTGAGTCCGTAGTCTCGGCCGAAAATTTCCCATAAAACCCGTATGAAACGGAGTCGGGTAGGTTTTTCCCGAGACGAAAAGTTGCGTACTTGTATCGGTTTTTTTTCCTTCGACATAGCTCCGTCTGTGGATGCTATCTGTCCGGAAGCAGAGAGATTAACCAGCCTATTTTAAGACTAATCTCCAACCACGAATGACACACAAAGCATTAATTACTGTATTTATGGAAATGGGGGCATACCCATAATCGACCGTAGGTATGCTACAACAGGTTATATGAAGGGTGAGGTGTTGAATTGAAACTAAAAGAGGGGTCGACGGGAGTTTATTTATAACCAAAGCCTTTAATTATATATAATGGAATTTAAGTTCCCGCTAGGTAATACCAAATTATACCAACAAATGAATACTGTTTGAAATTTTAAGCAGATTGTTATGGCTTGGAAAGAACGTGATTTGAATATTACTCAATTACTTTTGTCTTACCAAAATTTGAATTATTCACTTTGGCAAACTGATATCCATACAACTTCATATATATGAAAATTTCTCGGACATTCAGGTCGTTAAATGTCGTTAATACTGTTTATTATAAACAGAGCATTTACTTAAATATTTGTATCTATGAAAATGTCTTAAAATATATATACATATATAAATATAAAAGTGAACATTGAAGTCAACACTCAGAAGCGACAAGCTGTTTCATGCTAGACGCAATAGTCAGGCCTCGAGTCTGACGATTGTATCTAGCATTAAACAGCCTGTCGCCTCTAAGTGTTGACTTCAATGTTCACTTTTATATTTACATCAGCTCTATCTCTGATATAAAGCACTTTATCCCATAAATATAGCACACTCTAAAACTATATTTCTACATATATACATATATATAAATGTATTTTCTATTTATACGTTTTATTACGGACACACTTATATGAGTAGATGCTGTGTTTTTAATTAAACAGTATTAATTACATTTACCGGCTGGAATGTTTGAGATATTTCGTAGAAAATCGAGTAAAAATCGGCGAACGTGTGTGTTGAAAATAAATAAATAAATCGCAAAACTGTAAGTCCGCTGTGGCTGGGCGGTCAACGCATGTAGACTAAATGATGGTTCCGTACAGGACACAGGTACGATATATATATATATATATATATATATATATATATATATATATATATATATATATATATATTGATGCATGTTTCATTAAATAATGTAGAGGCATTATCAAAGATGACAAAGCTTAGATAGGATTAAAAATAGGATTAGATAGGATTATCAATATTGTGATTTTTCTTCTTTTAATGATAATGTCAAGCAGACGATATCAAAATAATTTACATAAAATAGACAAAACTTGTCTATATTATTAAATGAAACATGCAACAATATATATATATATACATATATATATATATATATATATATATATATATATATATATATATATATATATATATATATATATATTAACCATCATTTCCATGTTTTATATTTCGGCTCCGTGTATTGTTTAATATATTGAAATGTAATTGTCATCTTTGATAATGGCTTATGTAAGCCGAAAGCTTAGATAAGATTAAAAAATATGTATCAATATTGTGATTTTCTTTCTTCTTTTAATGATAATATTATTAAGCTTATCAGACGATATGAAAAGAATTTACATAAAATAAATAGACAAAAGTTGCGTATATTATTTAATGAAACATGCATCAATGAAAAAATGCTGCCTAAATACACACAATATATAAATACAGATATATATATATACGTGTCATTCGCAGACATTACTGTTTCGTTGTATCAAAGCTCCTCAGTGCGACTAGACATCCGAATGCTTTAAGCCGGGAACGAAACACGACCTTTTTGGTGTCCGTCAGAGTTTCTACCACTGAGTGGTCATCATTCCTCAGAGAGAAGTAGCTAATTCTAGTGTATTGTTTTTTATAAATATAAACAAACGGCAATCAGTCAGAGGGCTCCAATTCATTTTACTGAAGAGCATTGCACTAGCTGTTGTTTATAGAATCAGCGTATCTCTCAACATCTATGCTTAATTACATCTATATCTATCTATCTATCTCTCTCTCTATATATATATCTATATATATATATATATATATATATATATATATATATATATATATATATATATATATATATGTTTTAAAGTAAAACAGACCACTTTATATATATATATATATATATTCATTAATACATGTTTCATTAAATAATATAGATAAGTGTTGTCTATATATTTTATGTAAGTTTTTTTCATATAGTCTGATAAGCTTAATAACATTATCATTAAACAATGAAAGAAAATTATATATATATATATATATATAGATAGATAGATAGATAGATAGATAGATAGATAGATAGATAGATAGATGAGTGAGAAATAATGGGAGAGAGAGAGAGAGAATAATAAATGCCCAAGAGTTGATGGTGGATGACAGTTAATAATAGAGAAGGCATTTCTAATAGATATTGTGGAAAAAGTAGGCGTGTCCGTGTCAGTAATAACAATAATGAACATAATTATCTTACTTTGATGTGTTAATCTCGGAAATCAGAATCTTATCTTTCTCTTTTGTGCAATTATGATAATTCTTAGCGGATGGTATTTTAGATCCCCATACATATATATATATATATATATATATATATATATATATATATATATATATATATATATTGTTTGTCGCAAGATTTTGATTCTATAGTTAGAAAGGATATTTTCATTGCGTCGTATTTTGCCAGTTAATGCAGCCCTGTTATTAGTCAGCTTTTCGTGATATATACATATGGGAGTCTTGAAAATGTAGTTGGTGACCGCAAAGAATGGAGATCACGGTGTTTTGAAGGTCTCAGGAAGTTTCAATCTGAAAGCATAAACAAACTGAAAGAAAACTGAGAAAGAGCCAAACGATTAGCAGCGGCACCACTATCTGCAGCGGTTAATCCACATTCATGATCATTTTGCAGCCTTGTTTGCAAATCCCTTGCTGGACTAAAAAGTCATCAGAGGCAAAAACATAAATGAGTTTTATAAATATAGTTTGTCTGAACCTCATACGTCGAAATCGACGGGAGAGTCCATCGTATATATATATCATTATTAGTAGTAATCTTATAAGTATAAGTAACTACACTCGTTTCGGGAAACCTTCGGTTTCTTGATTTGCAAAAAATTAAATCAACATCGAAGGAAAAATTGGTATAAAAAAAAGACC
Source organism: Acanthosepion esculentum (assembly GCA_964036315.1). NCBI lineage: Eukaryota > Metazoa > Mollusca > Cephalopoda > Sepiida > Sepiidae > Acanthosepion > Acanthosepion esculentum. The sequence goes on from OZ038514.1 coordinate 75,926,385, forward strand.
CGAGAACGTGAACGCCTGTGGAAAACAATCGTTCAGCATACAGATCCAAAGCCCAAAGAAAAAAAACCGATTCGAGTACGCAACTAACTAAATAAAGTAGAGCAGACCTAGTTAAAACTAGAGAGCCAGACAAACCTAACAAGGTTTCACCTAAGCGGATCGTTAGGGAAGCCTTCCCTGACGATCCGCTTAGGTGAAACCTTGGTAGGTTTGTCTGGCTCGCTAGGTTTAATTATATATATATATATATATATATATATATATATATATATATTAATTTTCATTTACTTTTTCCAGGTTTCTCAAATTTTCCGTTTAGGTTGAGTCAGGCGGTGCAAAAAAAAAAAACTAAATAAAAAATTAATTAAATTTTACTTGTCTGCCATACTTAACAAAAGTTGTTTAAAAGAAAAGTACACACATATACGCACACGTACACAAACACACACACACACACACACACACAGAGGCTCACACAAAGAGGAGGAGAAACAACCTAACACCAATAAAATGCTAATATAATATTTTTTAACTTGATATGAAAATAAAGAAAATGAAAACATCGTACTCTAAATTCTAAAATCTCCTGACGAGTGGACCGAACTCTTGCAAAATATTACTTTGGGGTCAAGGTTTTGAATATATTTTGAATAATATCAGCTAAGTGACAATATATATATATATATATATATATATATATATATATATATATATATATATATATATATATATATATATATATATATATAATAGATAACTGAAGAGTTCAAATTGAACATTTCATTTATGTACTAAGTTCTCGCCTTCAGCGGTGTAGGAAATGGTGTCGCTTGGCTTATATTGGCTTTGTCCTTATTACTTGCAATTGGGCACAATGCACAAAACAGTTTGGCACTGTCGTTGATTGATTGATTCGTTTTCTACGGTTTATCAACCCTTTGCAGGTTATTTAAAGCCAGAAAGTATCTTAGATGTTAAGAATTTTTTTCAAATTTTATCCTTTCCTCCGTATACCCAAAACCCAGGTTTTTCTCCCACCGTCACTACCTGTAACCACCTGCGTATGGCATTCCCGCTTTGCTTGTAGTGAAATGATTATACATACATACAAACATATATATATATATATATATATATATATATATATATATAAAGTAATTCATCGAGTCATGCAGAAAGCACTGGACGGCCGTTTCGTCCTATATTTGGGACTCATCAGCAGTGCTCATCCACTACCGAGAATTGAAACCCTGACAGTTAGGTTATCAAGTAAACGCCAATACCAACTGCTCAACGGGCCTCGGTGACGAAGAGGTAGCAAATCAGACTCAATATAGCGCCGCTCGCTCACATATTCCGTGGTGGAACTCAACTGAGATTCTCCCTAACCATAGGACGGTACCCCCCTGAGCCAGGACTACTATCACCAAGTCGCTCAAACTTGAGCATTAGAAGCCGGATCAAGCAATGATATACAAATGATAGAAATTGTTAGGAGGATTTGATAATTATAATTAAGTAATTCATTGAGTCTGAAACCTCAAGAGAATGCAGAAAGCACTTGACGGCCGTTTTGTCCTATATTTGGGACTCATCAGCAGTGCGCATCCACTACCGAGAATTGAAACCCTGACAGTTAGGTTATCAAGCAAACGTCATATATATATATATATATATATATATATATATATATATATATATATATATATATATATATATTGTAAATATATTTTATGTATATATGTGTGTGTGTGCGCGCGTCTGTGTGTAAACAGGTACCTACAAATAAATACAACTCCTAAGGTTTAAAATGCATTCTTAAAAATAAAATACATCTTTCTTGAAGATTATATTTTAGTTTTAATTTGAAATGAATACATTAAACCAGGGGTCGGCAACCTCTTGCTAACTACATGCCGACTTAGGGTTTTAAAATCATTCAGTGTGCCAACGGCATATGTATTTTTATACAAGTCATGGTCAATATACCTGTTCTACAATATATTCTATATAGTAGTATATAGTATATATAGTTTAGTATATATTAAAATTGAAACAGCTAAATATCTTCTTTACGTTGTAGTAGTTATTGGTTCGGCCTTCCTGATTTACGTAGGTTGTCGACCCCTGGATTAAATTTCCGTTGAAATACCGTCGAAGAATTTAGGCAAATCGTCACGATGAAGAAGTTAATAAACCTTTTAGTAAAAATAAAAACGAACGTGAACAAGAAAAAAAAAAGCATAAAAATGAAATGAGTGTCCGAAACGTTCAATTTTCAAAATCAGCAAAATTTCTATTGAGACATTTTTGTTTTCTGTCGGAGGACGAACTGACGATTCATCTGTGTTTACGTAAAAATCGATAAATTCAACTGAAATTCGATTTATTGATATTCCAGTTGTACACGTTTGTTTCGAATTTTCTATAATGTCTGTTTTTTGTTCCTCATTTTTTTATCCTTGAAACAATCGGAAAAAAAAATTTAGAAACCAGATAAATTATTGAACTTAATCTGAGTCTGTTCTGGTGTATATGAGCCGCTTTTAGTTTGATTTCGGTAAATAAAAATGTGGCATTTATTAATCATTGTAATAAAAACAACATATAATCTGTTAGAGATTATATTTCTGCTTAATTTTCAGAACTTACGACCTTAATAACTTGTCCACTACCCACGTATTCATCTTGCTTATACCATATCAAATCTGCTTACCTGTCCCCTGTCCACAAATTTAGATTACCTGTCCCCTGTCCACAAATTTAGATTACCTGTCCCCTGTCCACAAATTTAGATTACCTATCCCCTGGTTATAATTTCAACTTGCTTATGCTCGACACACAATTTCAGCTTGGCTGTATCCAGGCCATAAATTCTTGGTGTAGTAGCAGCGAACACAGAAAATCTCTAAATAAGTTTTTTTTTTTAATTCCGGCAAACCTCATTCTGAATGTGTTGAAGCTGTGTCTCTGCGCGTATTGATTGATAGATAGATAGATAGATAGATAGATAGATAGATAGATAGATAGATAGATAGATAGATAAAGTAAAGAAAAAAAATGAATGTTAGAATATACAAATGGAGAAAGAAAGAAAAATAAATAAAGAAAGAAAAGATTGGTAGAATATAGAAATTGACAAAGAATGAAAGAAAGAAAGAAAGAAAGAAAGAATGAAAGAAAGAAAGAGAGAAAGAATGAAAGAAAGAAAGAGAGAAAGTAAGAAAGAAAGATCTGATGGGATATGTATTGACAAACAAAAATAAAAGAAAGAAAGAAAGAAACAGACTGATGGAATATGTATTGACAATGAAAAAAGGAAAGAAAAAAGGAAAAAACTCCTGAAAAAGATATTGACTAAGAAAGAAAGAAAGGAAGAAAGAAAGAAAGACTGATGGAATATGTATTGACTAAGAAAGAAAGAAAGAAAGAAAGAAAGAAAGAAAGAAAGAAAGAAAGAAAGAAAGAAAGAAAGAAACAGACTGATGGAATATGTATTGACAATGAAAAAAGGAAAGAAAAAAAGAAAAGACTCCTGGAAAAGATATTGACTAAGAAAGAAAGAAAGAAAGAAAGAAAGAAAGAAAGAAAGAAAGAAAGAAACAGACTGATGGAATATGTATTGACAATGAAAGAAAGAAAGAAAAAAAGAAAAGACTCCTGGAAAAGATATTGACTAAGAAAGAAAGAAAGGAAGAAAGAAAGAAAGAAAGAAAGAAAGAAAGAAACAGACTGATGGAATATGTATTGACAATGAAAGAAAGAAAGAAAAAAAGAAAAGACTCCTGGAAAAGATATTGACTAAGAAAGAAAGAAAGAAAGAAAGAAAGAAAGAAAGAAAGAAAGAAAGAAAGAAAGAAACAGACTGATGGAATATATATTGACAATGAAAGAAAGAAAGAAAGAAAGAAAGAAACAGACTGATGGAATATGTATTGACAATGAAAGAAAGAAAGAAAGAAAGAAAGAAAGAAAGAAAGAAAGATAGAAAGAAACAGACTGATGGAATATGTATTGACAATGAAAAAAGGAAAGAAAAAAGGAAAAAACTCCTGGAAAAGATATTGACTAAGAAAGAAAGAAAGGAAGAAAGAAAGAAAGACTGATGGAATATGTATTGACTAAGAAAGAAAGAAAGAAAGAAAGAAAGAAAGAAAGAAAGAAAGAATGAAAGAAAGAAAGAAACAGACTGATGGAATATGTATTGACAATGAAAGAAAGAAAGAAAAAAAGAAAAGACTCCTGGAAAAGATATTGACTAAGAAAGAAAGAAAGGAAGAAAGAAAGAAAGAAAGAAAAAGACTGCATGCAAAAAAAGTTGTCATGATGATGGGAAATGAAGCAGCAATGAAAATAAGAAAGATTCCTTTGTCCAAAGATAAAGTTCATAGGCGTATTCTAGAAATGTCTTCTGATATCGAGAAAAATGTATGCAAAAATAAGCTTCAGTATTCAATTTTTGCACTGCAAATTGATGAGTTAATAAACATTATTGGCAAGGCGCAACTATTTGCATTCCTTCGTTTTATTAATGAACACCAAATAGTAAACCGTTTTTTTTTGCAAAGAATTAAGCTGACTAAAAAGGTGAGGGCTTTTTTAATATTCCGAATAACTATCTTGATAAATGGCAGTCATCATGGAAGTCGTGTGTAGGCATTTGTACAGATGGGGGCACTTCCATGGTAGGTTGTATGAATGGCGTTACGCCGTTTGTAAATAAAATGGGAATGTTATATTTATTTCTTCATAGGGAGGCCTTGATGGAAAAAACATTGGAAGAAAAATTAAAAGAAGTTTTAGACCAAGTTGTTCAGATGGTAGATTTTATTAAAACAAGACTTTTCAAATCGCGTTTATTCGAACAAATTTGTATCAAAATGGATTGTCAACAGAGTCGGTTGCTTTTACACACTGACCTGCAGTGGCTGTCAAGTAATTACTTGTGTACACGATTTACGACAAGAACTTATTGCATTTTTGAAGAGATGAAACAATTATATTATTGCTACCTCCTTCGGTATGAATTTTGAATTCCCAGTTTAGATTATTTGTCCAAATATATTTCAGCAGGTCAATATTTTGAATACTAGTATGCAAGGGAAAAAAAGAAGATATTCTCATATCCACTGACAAAATGAAAGCGTTTCAAAGAAAATTACAGATTAGGAAAAGAAAAGCGGTTTAAGGTAATTTGGAAATGTTTCCATTGGTAAGTAACCCTTGCATAAATGAAATACTGCCAATAATTGTTGAACATTTAACAAGTTTGCAGGAAAACTGAGTTCTTATTTTCCATCACTTAACATTGAACAATACGATTGAATTAGAGATCCATTCATGGACACTTCAAGTGATTTTGGTTTAACATTAACTGAAGAAGAACTGGCAGCTGTGTTCACTGATCGTCGGTTGATGATTAACCATAATGAATTGTCTCTTGAAGGTTTTTGGATTTCTATAAAAGAAGAATATGTGTCAATATCTAAAAAAGCACTAACCATTTTACTAAATTTTGCAACATCATATTCATGTGAATTAGGATTTTCTGGTCTCACCATAATTAAGGGCAAAAAGAGAGGATAGATAGATAGATAGTTTGTTTGTTTAACCAGCATATCGACCTTCGTTTGCCCATTTAATGCTGAAAAAGTTTCTTTTTTTTTCGAAAAAGTATAGTTGGTAATATTGTTTTTCAAAAAAGTATAGCTGGTAATATTGTTTTTTTCAAAAAAGTATAGTTGGTAATATTGTTTTTCTAAAACGTATAGCTGGTAATAATATCTTTTCTAAAACGTATAGCTGGTAATAATATTTTTCCATAGCTGGGACACCCAACAGGTGCTACCACCCCGGGTCAGGGTGGACCTGGGAACACCAGCAATTAAGAGGCGGTTCCACGCTTCCTCAAAACCTCCTGATCAGAGGCCTTGCTGTTGGGTGCAGTTTAACGTCGTACCCAGGACGAAAAAGAGAGGAACTCTTCAATGTATTGAGGAGGAAATGAGAGATTGCCTATTAAATATACACCCAGACATTGAAGAAATAATTAAGGGCAAAAAGAGAGGAACTCTTCAGTGTATTGAGGAGGAAATGAGAGATTGCCTATTAAATATACACCCAGACATTGAAGAAATAATTAAGGGCAAAAAGAGAGGAACTCTTCAGTGTATTGAGGAGGAAATGAGAGATTGCCTATTAAATATACACCAAAACATTGAAGAAATCGCTAAAACTCATCAGGTTCATGTTTCTCATAACCCCAAGAATGAGTAAACTTGAGACATTATAACAGATTTTTTCAGAAATTTGTATATAGTGCACCTACAATTATTGATAGTATTTCAAATGTGCCTCGACTTCAAAATGTTTGAGAACCACTAATTTAAAGAATTGAATGGGCGGGAAATCTGATTAGCCAATGAACATCAAACTCACAAAACAAAAAATACCAGAATTCCTTTCTTCTTTTTCGCCTTATTTCTGTCCCGAAGCTTTAATAAAATTAATATGTTAGTTTGATAAACCTTTCCTATTCGTTCTTTATCTTATCATTTCCGGTTCCGTCTAAAGATTTCTCATTGTTTTTTTTACTATCAGTCACCCCTTACGTCTTAGCGTTATGTTTTGTTTGGGTTCAATTGATTAAAATATAAGCTATTATTATATCCATTAAAGTGATAAATATTAATTAAGCAATATATATGTAAACACCTATATAAACAATAAATACATTTACTTTATTATATTGCGGTATCCACCTCCTTCATATATGAATCAGGCTTTTCTGCTCTCATCACAATTAAGTGCAAAAAGAGAGGAACTCTTCAGTGTATTGAGGAGGAAATGAGAGATTGCCTATTAAATATACACCCAGACATTGAAGAAATAATTAAGGGCAAAAAGAGAGGAACTCTTCAGTGTATTGAGGAGGAAATGAGAGATTGCCTATTAAATATACACCCAGACATTGAAGAAATAATTAAGTGCAAAAAGAGAGGAACTCTTCAGTGTATTGAGGAGGAAATGAGAGATTGCCTATTAAATATACACCCAGACATTGAAGAAATAATTAAGTGCAAAAAGAGAGGAACTCTTCAGTGTATTGAGGAGGAAATGAGAGATTGCCTATTAAATATACACCCAGACATTGAAGAAATAATTAAGGGCAAAAAGAGAGGAACTCTTCAGTGTATTGAGGAGGAAATGAGAGATTGCCTATTAAATATACACCCAGACATTGAAGAAATAATTAAGGGCAAAAAGAGAGGAACTCTTCAGTGTATTGAGGAGGAAATGAGAGATTGCCTATTAAATATACACCCAGACATTGAAGAAATCGCTAATACTTCATTATAACATTTTGTTTTAAGTTGTATAGAGTGCGCCTACAATTATTGTTAGGATTTCAAGGGCGCTCTGACTTCAAACTGTTTGAGAACCAATGATTTAGACTGACAACAAGGTCTGATCGATATACAGTTGAGCTGGCTAGATATAACCGTAAATTCTATACTAACAGTTCCTTTCTCACACTTTTCGCTTGTGGAACTCCCTTCCGGTTCCAGGCTTTCCAGCTAACTTTAATCTTCAAAAGTTTAAGTGCCATGTCAATCGCTATCTATTCTTCTCCTGGTTACTCTTCTTCTATATTCGCTCTTTAATGGTGTTTCTGTTTACTAATTCTTCCATGCCTAGTAACCACTTGTGTCTCAGTGGCTTTAATTCCTCTCTTCACGTGAACTTGATTTTTAAAAAGACGTCTTTGTGAAGTGATAGAAACAGACTCGGTCGAAATTTGAACACGGCAAGCTCATTTCACTTACCTCGAAAATGACGTTTTCGCTATCTGTACATCCAATGGTTTGGCGTTAGGATTTGGGTACAGTTTATACAGGAGATGTTTGAAATTGTCATGGGTTTTCAATGCAAGGCCATTTTCAAATTTCAGATCGACTTGTAACAATTGCGTGCTGAAGAACCACCTTTGTTCATTGGTCTCCAAAGTAAAGATTTCTTTATTTTTTATTTTATTTTATTTTAAATGAGAATATAGAAATATTCTCAAGCAGTTGCATGAAAATTCAGCTGTTATTGTTTCGTAATAAAACGAAAAAAAAGTATCACTCTATAAAGTTAACACCCACTAAAACATTTCATATTTTTGTTTGTTTAATTTCGATTTATGCGCTGACCTTTTCGTCGATTTGTAATTCAAAATGTTTCTTTAGAAATCAGAAGCATTTCGGGCGCGAGAAAATGAATGCTGAATTTGGGCGCGAGAAAATGAATGCTGAATTTGGGCGCGCGATGGCGTTTTTCATTTTCTGACAACCATTTGATGAACTGAGGTTCGAATTTCACTGTTGAATTCATTCTAGATTCTAGATGGGAGAAGTTAAGTGGGCGGATCTAGAAAGAAAAAAGGTGCTGGAATCAAAAACAACGTTCTGGTTCTACCATGGGAAACAAGATGGCGGTAAACGGGGAAACTTTATTCAATGGCGCAAGCAATTAAATTTTTAACGTTATTCTGATTGACTTTTACGACACATCAACAGTTTTGGGGTTATTTACAGTCGAATATATTTTGCCGGACTCCAGTAAGGATCGAACTGATTAGTCAGAAGTAATGGTCAACCAGAGAATCTTTGCTAGTTATGGAAACACAGAATGGCAATAATTCACTTCGATACGAGCCTGAAAAGACTTTACTTCATAAATGGGGACGGCATTTTCTGTGTATAAACATTTACAGAATTTGGAAGGTTGCTTAAACACTGACCAATAGATAGATATGAACAGACTGGGATACATAAATACATAAGCTGACTGGTGTAGATATCTAGATAGATACGAACAAGTTTATATATATATATATATATATATATATATATATATATATATATATATATATATATATATATATATATATATATATATATAAATGACAATGTGAACTTTCAACGCAACGCGTCGGCAAATATTACAGTTTTCCTATTGTCATTTAAATTTATAAAGATTGTCTTTTCTACAGGTTAACTCTGAGAAATTATATATATATATATATATATATATATATATATATATATATATATATATATATAGGGCTTGGACAAAATAATATATATATATATATAGGGGTTGGATAATTGGAAACAGGTGCAAATTCCACTCATATATTTCAAAGACCTATTTTATTAAGAACTTTAAGTAAAACTTCGTAATTGCAGTTTATATCTATTGTAAATACGTTTATTTATCTAATTTACTCCCTTTGACTTATTTTTAGAATTTAGTCAAATTTAATCTAAATGCTTGACTTCTCTGAGTTCGAAAAAGGGCAAATTGTTGGAGCTCGCATGGCAGGAGCCTCGATCACTAAGGTTGCTGAACTGTTTGGTTTTTCAAGTGCTACCATATCAAGAACTATGACGCAACTCAAACAGGGCAAGACCTCTAGCAATCGTAGCAATTCGGGCCGGACTTGCAAATTTACTGACAGCGACCGACGTGAATTGAAATGCAATGTAGCAAAAATTCATGGGACTACTACGGCCAAAGTGACTGCTGAATTGAATAATCATCTGAATTGTCCAGTTTCTACAAAAACTGTTCGTCATGAGCTCCATCAGGCTGGATATCATGGAAGAGCCGCCGTAAGGAAACCTCTTCTCTCCACTTGCAACATTCAGAAGAGGTTGAAGTAGTGCAGAGATCACAATGCCTGGTCTGCAGACCAATGGAAGAAAGTCATATTCTAAAACAAGTCCAGTTTTTCTCTTTTCCCAACTTCAGGGCAAGTTTATGTGTGGAGGCAGCTTACAACCCTGACTGCCTTCTTCCAACAGTGAAGCATGGAGGTGGATCAGTGATTGTTTGGGCCGCCATATCATGGAAATGTCTCGGTCCAATAGTTGTCCTTCATGGTAGAATCAACAGCAAAGATTACCTGAACATTTTGTGTGATCAGGTTCATCCAATGGCCAAGACTTTATTCCCTGATGGTGACTGCATCTTCCAAGAAGATAATGCTCCAATACATACCGCTCGAGTGGTTAAGAATTGGTATGAAGAGCATGAAAGTGAGCTAGAACACATGGAGTGGCCTCCCCAATCTCCAGATATCAATATTATTGAATATTTGTGGTGCATTTTTGAGCGACAAATTAGGAGCCGCTATCCTCCACCATCGAGTCTTAAAGAGCTGGAGCAGGCGTTAATGGAAGAATGGCTGAAAATTTCTCTGGATGTAGTCAGGAAGCTGTATGATTCCATTCCTAGACGTATTAAAGCTGTGTGTGAGGCTAAAGGAGGACCAACTCCATATTAAATAAATTTTCTTTGAATTTAACAAGTGTTTCAATTATTTTGTCCCATCCCTGTATACATATACAAATATATATATATATATATATATATATATAAAAGGCAGGATGTGTGTGTGTATTTGTGTGTGTGTGTGTGTGTGTGTGTGTGTGTAACGAATGCACGGCCGCAATTTTCGATGGATTTGCACCAAAATTTACATGCACATGCTCCAAGTTAGTGAAAAGGCCAAGACCGACCTTGTA
>OZ038514.1:75941958-75983612 GCA_964036315.1 Acanthosepion esculentum
TGTAAGCAACGGACTATCCCTTCCTTTACGCTGTATGGCTGGTGGGAGTTGAAATTGAGGTACTGTCCGGAGAATATTGGTTTACGGTATACGGATGTCTTGAACCCATGCTCTGTTCGAAATATTAGAATATCCAGGAATGGGAGTGTGTTGTTACTTTCATTCTCCATTGTGAACTGTATCGAAGGTCTTATTGAGTTCACATGGTCCATTAGAACCTGAACATCTTCCTGGTGTGGCCAGAGTATGAATGTGTCAGCTACGTGCCTTAACCATATAGTTGGCCTTAGAGATATAGATTCTAATGCCATTTCCTCAAAGTAATCCATGTATATATTCGCCATTGCTGGTGATAATGGCGAGCCCATTGCTCAGCCCTTATCCTGTCGATATATGTGTGATCCCATTCCGAAGTGTGTTGTTTGTGTACAGAAAGTCAACATCTCCATCAGATTATCTACTGGAATACTGGTCCGTTCTTCTAGGGATGAGTCAGAGGTCAATCTGTCTCTGACCACTGAGTGTGCCTCTTCCGTGGGTACCTTGGTGAACAAACTCACCACGTCCAGGCTCACCATCTAGTTGGATAGGATGGGGGCATCTTTGATTATTTCCACGAAGTGGGCTGAGCTTCAGACATATGAAGGAGACTTTCCGGTCAATGGGTCAATTATATCTACAAGGAAGCGACTCAGAGGGTGGCACACAGTGCAACTAACAATCGGCCTGAGCGCAATACCGTTTTTGTGAATCTTAGGGAGACCGTATATGTGAGGTAGCTTGGTGTAACGCTGCGATAACTGCCTATACGTCTTAGGTGCGAAGTGATCCTTGTTCTTGATTAGTATCTGTTTCAGAGGGAAAAATGAAGAGGAGATAAGTGACATCCATTAAACATGGCACGTGGAAATAGAACAGTCTACCCCAGTAAGCGAAATAAAGGGTTCAGTTCGACATTCCAACCACCTGAAGAAGGCCGGCACAATCTCCTGATGTAGGGCAGAGGGGACAACGGTCGAAACGTTGTGATAATGACAACAAAGATCAATTGGCGTGTAAGTAATATAATGATGGCTCTTCATCAATTCAAAAAGAAAATTTATCTTTTTGATTCTGTTTTTGTCTTTCTTTATTACGTTCATTTTCTCACTGAAACCGAATGGCGTCTCTGATATGTCTTTTCCGTCGTTACGCGCGATCAAAACGGAATAGTCCATCATAATGACGTAACTTACGTACTAACTAAGAGATTAAGGGAGAGAGGAAGAAAATCATAGCATTATAATGATAATAATTTAATGTGTCATTCTGTATCAATGTCCATGTATTCCGAATTATATTTTTACCTGAAATATTATAAAGTCTTTGGATATTATTAGGTTGGTGCAAAAATAATGTCGTTTTTTGACATGATCTTGAACGTCAAAAAAACGACATTATTTTTGCACCAACCTAATATATAGGATAATATTAGTGTATTTGTATTGTCCGAAGTTATGAATGGAGACATTATAAAGTTCCTGGATATAATACCAGATGATAATGGCTGTGTAATTATATCGTTCTAGGGTATTATTGGAAGCATTATGATGTTGCTGGATATGAATCATGGTAATAATTACAGTGTAATCTATATATATAAATTTTTAGCCTCTGTCTGTTTGTTATCGGACTCCTCCTAGAGTTTTGGAGATAGACCCCCCATAACCACATATATTCTGAAACTACATTACCCTTGTAGAAGTATATTTCATTTTGATCATAGGAGGTCCCGGGTGGAAGGCACCTCCTCCCCAGTGAAATTAATTTTTAAACTAACCCGAAATACCCATGAACATTTCACAGTTTTCTCATTTGAATTTTCTAATTCATCTTAATTCCTAAATGAATTACTGATGAAAGCATTTTGCGATTTCTACAGCTATAAAATACTCGTGGAAATTCGCCGATTGCACTGTTAAAAAAGCCTTATGAACATATTCAAATAGCACTTATAAATATGAATGCATGTAATTATTTAAAGAAGTAAGGGGGTACAAATGAAAAGATTTGAAATTGAAAACTTTTGTTCTCTCTCACTGAAATAGATGTTAAACCCACCAGAGTTTTATAGCTTCTTCTTTTTTTACTTTCTTTCTTCATTCCTTATTTAGTTTCTTTCTTACCTTCTTCATTCCTTTCTTTCTTTTCTTTCTTTTTTTCTTTCATGGAAATCTCACTGAAATACATGGTAAAACCAAAAGAGATGTTTTGCTTCTTCTTTCTTTATTTCATCCTTTCTTTCTTTCTTTATTTCGCTGAAATCTCACTGAAATAGATGTTAAACCCACGAGATTTTTTAAAGCATCTCCTTCCTTCCTTCCTTCCTTCCTTCCTTCCTTCCTTCCTTTGTCTGTTTCTTTGTTTCTTTCTTTCACTGAAACCTCACTGAAATAGATGTTAAGCACACTAGAGTGTCGTAGCCTCTTCTATCTTCCCTTTTCTTTCTTCCTTCCTTTCTTTCTTCCTTCCTTTCTTTCTTCCTTCCTTTCTTTCTTCCTTCCTTCCTTTCTTTCTTCCTTCCTTTCTATTGTTGGGACCTACCTACAAATGGACTCTTCCACACCTATATAATATGGCTACCCACTCCGAGTAAAGTTCGTCAACAAGTGACGCTGGCTGTCTTTACAGCTGTCGAACTCTCTGCCTCGGCAGAGGGGAACTCGGATTAGGCTTTGGCGCAGGGCAAAGTTTCGTCCGGGGAGGTTTGACAGTCCCTAAATCCGTTTATGCGGGTTCTAATGGGCATATTTTTGGGCGTGCCTACGGGCTCGGGGAACCCACATTAAACCGGCCTTCTGCCACATGCGACCCACGTGGGAGGGTTGTTAAATATTCAGTCACCCAGTGAGGGTCACCGAGTAGTAGCCACAGAGTGAGTGAATGAGTGAGTCGGGACACCATTGAGAGAAAGTACTCTCCAGTTCACATTTACCTTTGTACTACGTTTCCGAGAATATACTATTTAATCTATATCCGAGTCCGTGTTATCTTTTTATGGTTTTACACCATAACACTTTCTTTCTTTCGTCTTTCTTTCTTTCTTTCTTTCTTCCTTCCTTTATTCATTTCTTTCTTTCTTTCTTTCTTTCTTTTCTTTCATTTATCTTCTCACTGAAACCGACTAGCATATGTCTTTCCCCACAAACGGAACAGTCCATTATTTATGAGGTATTGACAGAACGTAATGGCCGTGCTAGCTAAGTACTAACTAAGAAGCAGAATTGTAAATATAACCATTTTATTTGTATTCCGAAATGTTGTATTTTTTCCTGAACTAATGGAATGTTACCGAGAATGACAAGCATCTGATGATGGCCGGATGGAATCACAGCCGAAATATTGTGACAACAACAACAAAAAATGAAGACAATATTCTGCAAAAAAAAAAAAAAAAAGAAAGCTCCGCCCCATTGTAGAATAACAACACTTACCGGCGTAAGGGTCCCAGCTAGCGTCCAGATGGCAGACAAAAATAAAGAAGGTTGTAACTCAATACAAACCCTGCAAACTGACTGGAATCATGTTGGTATTTAAACAGAGAGAGAAAAAGAAAAGAAAAAGGCTAATATCTAATTATTTCAGTCTACCTTTTTGTCTCTAGTGTAACTCGGACTTGTGTTTCCCATTCTATTAATTCATTGTGACTTTTGTGTCGTATGAGACTTGCATTTGACAATAAATAATCCGGTCATAGTTGCTATGTCGTTACTTTCACCGACCTCTTCCAGCCATATCTCTTTTTCTTCTCTTCTTAAATTCACCGAAGCTTCATTGCTTTTATGAGTCCCAGAAATTACGGCTGTTCATTTGCTACCTAAAATTTCTTTGTGGCTTGTCTTGCTTAAAATTGCCTATTTACTTACATATTCTCGCAATGAAATTTCGACTTTCTACGATAAAGCTACGTAAGTATCTGTCTATATTAGGTTAATAAGGAGTACCAGAGAAAAGCGATGACAACAACAAAAATTGCAATATGAGCTCTGGTTAAAAAAAATGTAATGATAACAGCAAAAATTGCAATATGAGCACTGGTAAAAAAATATATATAAAGACATTAGCTTTATAATACGCAGGGATTCATAAACAGGACACATTGGAGAGTGGATAAAGGCGTTGGTTAGATCCAGTGACAAGACCCAAAGAGTGTGAGTTCAATACTCGGTTAAAGCAGTGGATACCTTGGAGAGGGGAATTAACAGTAGATAAAACATCCATATTAGACATGGCACGTGGAACTAGAACAGTATACCCCAGTGAGCGAAATAAAGGGTTCAGTTCGACATTCGCCGATAGGGGAATTTCTAAGGGTATTTTATTGTCGTAGAACTCGCCATGAGCTTATTCAATCATTAACTGAAAAATTAAGATTCATCCGAAAATCCAAATAGGAAAACCGTGAAATTATCACGGGTCTTTCTAGTTTTCTTAAAGTTGTTAAGCTGAAATATTTCAAGATGCGATAGGGGAATTTCTACGGATATTTTATTGTCGTAGAACTCGCCATGAGCTTATACCATCAATACCGTAATAATTCTGATTCATGAAATTTTCCAATAACAAATACCATGTAATTTTCACAGGTGCTTCTAGTAAGGATAAATTCTTCTGACAATATTCGAATATGCATTCCGATTTTGAGATATTTATACAAGTCGGTTAATCAGAAAACGTATTTAAGTTTTATTAATATAATCTTTAATTTAAACAACATATCAGAATGTTTTCCTGGGTATAACGATAAACTACATCAGGTAGCTAGTCCTCTGATGGAGCGTTTGTAACTTGGAACCACTTCATAACTGCATTTGTTTATAGGTCCAGCCTGACCTGCGGTGATGGCACCTGTTAGGGTCTCAGCTAGAGGTAAATAGAGAACATTCGAAACTAAATCAACATTATATATTTAAATAAAATGACCACCAAAACATTTTTAGGGCAAAATGACAATCAGTGTAACACTACAAAAATATAAAAATACATTTTTATATTAAGATTCCCAACACCATATTTTATGTTCTACAAAGAATATATATATATATATATATATATATATATATATATATATATATATATATATATATATATATATATAAACTCTATGGATTATTTAACATAAATATTTTGTACATTTTGGCATTAAATAACCCATAGAGGTATTGATATGCCGCTAAACAAAATCAACCAACCAAAATTGATGACATACAATTGCATTCAAAATATATTTAATCGAAGTCTTAAAATAGTGCTCAAATATTTAGATTTCGGCAGTAAATAACCCATAGAGGTGTTGATATGCCGCTAAACAAAATCAACCAACCAAAACTGAACGCATACAATTGCGTTCAATTATATTTAATTGAAGCGATAAAATAGTTCTCAAATATTTAGATTTCGGCAGTAAATGACCCATAGAGGTGTTGATATGCCGCTAAACAAAATCAACCATCCAACATATAAAATTACAAAAGTTACAGATTCATAGTTAATCGCCTTCAATGCATTTTATATGTAGTTAAAGTCATACAATTGCGTTCATAATATATTTAGTTGAAGTCACAATATTGTTTTCAAAATTCCCAGCTTTCGGCATTAAATAACCCATAGCTGCTAAACAAACTCAGCTAATCAACCGATTTTGAGCGATTCATATAAGTGGGCTAATCAGAAAACCTCTTTCAAATTTAATAATGTTCCTTTTTAAACCGACCAATCAGAAAGGTCACTAGAATTACTGAAGGCATGCTTGTGTTTTTATAGATAACGTATAAGCACGCTGGAATAATGGATAGAGGCTAATGCTAATGCAGTTGAGAAAAATATGAATCCTCTACTTCTCCCCCAGCTATGAGTAAATAACAGCACAGACCGGGTTCTATAGTCAACTGGTCTACTGGAGAAAGAAATGGCAACCTACTGCTGTAAAAAAATCTGCCTGGTTAGTCATGTATCGAACGATACACGATCGCCTAAGCGTTTATCACGCATGCCACATAACTGACTGGTAAGGGGACAACAAACCGATATGTACAACACAGAAGACTGAGGAAAATGGTAGGTAACCATAATATTTTGGGGAAGGGTATTAGAATAATCCAGAACCTATACTGACAGCGACGGGCCTGCGATGTAAAATGATTTCAGTAAATATACAAAAATAGAAATAAATATGGCGACAAAGATGAGGACAATAGTCCGAATAATGTACATAGTGTACATAATACCTCATCTCAGAAATATAGACAGATATTGGAAAATAGAAAGCTGCTTGAGACAAGGGTGTAGCTTGTCGCCGGACTTATTCAACCTATACAGAGAGATGATTCTGAGAGAATTAGAAATCCTATCAGGTCACAATCTTAACAACATTAGATATGCAGATGACGCAGTGTTGATAGCAGACATAAAAAGGAAATAAAAACATCAAAAACCCCTACAGAAGGTAGTGAAGGAAAGCGAGAAGAAACGACTAAACACCAATTGCAAGAAAAAAAGAATGCATGGTCGTTATGAAAATGGCAGGGACCAACAATTACAAACTAGAGATGCCAAAATCAAACTGGTATAAAAATTTAGATATCTAGGAAAGGTTATATCAGCGGATAGAACGTGCGACACTGAAATTTGAAGACTCAACGAAAAATGACTTCGAAAATCTAAGCAAAGTATTAAGAAAAAGGAAAAATATCGTTAGAAACAAAGAAAAGAGCCTGTTATGTAATATCACTCTTCTTATATGGCAGTGATTGCTGGACAGTCTCCTCACAGAAGAAGAGACTTGAAGCCACAGAAACATAGAAAACAGTACAGAACTGTTATGTAATATCAATTCTCCTATATGGTAGTGAATGCTGGACAATTTTCTCCCTGATGAAGAAGCGATTTGAAGCAATAGAAAAAGCTGAGAATACCGAAGACAGAACATATGAGAAAAAACGAAGTTCTAAAAACACTGGAAACAAAAGAAGACTTCTACTTAACACGAGGAAGAGAAAACTGACATTTCTGAGGCACGTAATGAAGGGGATCTTGAAGGCAAGCGGGAAAGAGGAAGACAACGTATTATCTACTTAACGAGCTTGAGTGAAGGCCAAAGCGATAACATCTATTAAGAGCTACAAAGCACAGGAAATTGTGGAGAGTCATGATCGCGAACGTCCTGAAGGGGCACAACACAAAGAAGAAGAAGAAGAAGAAAAAAAAAGAAGACGACGACGAATGACTTTGAATAAACAGATGGAGGAGCAATGTTTAGGAGTGATAAAAAAGAGACAAAATTTATTAAGAGCTACAAAGAACAGGAAATTGTGGAGAGCCATGATCGCCAACGTCCTGAAGGGACACAACACATAGAAGAAGAAGAATGATATTACGTAAATGGATGGAGGAGCAATGTTTAGGAGTGATAAAAAAGAGTCAAAATTTATTAAGAGCTACAAAGAACAGGAAATTGTGGAGAGCCATGATCGCCAACGTCCTGAAGGGACACAACACATAGAAGAAGAAGAATGATATTACGTAAATGGATGGAGGAGCAATGTTTAGGAGTGATAAAAAAGAGACAAAATTTATTAAGAGCTACAAAGAACAGGAAATTGTGGAGAGCCATGATCGCCAACGTCCTGAAGGGACACAACACATAGAAGAACCTTCTTAACGACTTTCTGCGAATGGATGACAGAACAAGGAGAAAACTGGATGGTAATTTTACAACTGCTAGTATTTACAAGCGGTCACCCATCTAGATATTGCCAGGTTCAATGTTCCTCAACTTCGGTAATCTTACGGGAATATTACTGGAAGAGGATGATGAAATCAAGCTGTCAACATTCCACACTACCTCAAATGCAATCCAATTAGACACAGCTCTAATAATTAAATGGCTGCCAACGACCATGAACATCCAGGCCCTATAAGTTTCTAGTTTCGTCAGTTTCTGCTCTCGTCATCCTTTCCCTATCGCCGTTTGGTGTAAAAGAAAGTGCCGATGGCGTGAATTTGTTTAAGGTGGACCTCAGCTTGCCAGGAAGTGACGCAAACACTTGATTTCATAACGTTCCTCTGCGGCACATGTGAAATAAGACATGCAGAATCCGGTTATAAAACTGCAACGACACATTGAAGAATTTTCTTCAGGACTTTCTGCGAAGGGTTGACAGAAGAAGAAGAAAAGAGGATGGTAAAGGAGAAAGTAAAAACTAAAAGGACAAAGAGTAAGTCGTGGAGAGCCATGATCAACGAATTCCAGAAGGTAAAAATACGCATAAAAGAAGTATACGAATGGCAGAACAAGGACAAATAGGAATGGTAAAGAAAGAAAAGTTACTTAAAGCGAAAACAGACAGGAAGTTGTGGAGAGCCATGATCGTCCACTTCTTAAAGGGAGAACGAATATAAAGGAGGAAGAATCCTATAAATGGCAGAACAAAAACAAAGAGGAAATTTGTTACGTAATGTAAAAAGTGAGAGGAAGATGTGGAGATCCATAATCAGTCACTTCCTGAAAGGAAAAAGCATATAAAAGACGAAGAAGCCTATGAATGACAGACAGGGACAAAGAGGAATGGTAAAGAGAGAGACTTTACTGAGAGCAACAACAGACAGGAAGTTGTGGGGAGCCATAATCAGCCATTTCCTGAACGGAAAAGGCACATATAAGAAAGAATATATGAATGGCAGAATAAGAACAAAGAGGAATGGTAAAGAGAGAAAAGTTACTTACAGCGAAAACAGAGAGGAAGTTGGGGAGAGCCATGATCGTCTCCTTCCTAAAGTGAGGAGGAACATAAAGGAAAAAAAGCCTATGAATAGCAGAACAAGAACAAAGAGGAATGGTAAAGAGAGAAAAGTTACTTAGAGCGAAAACAGAAAGGAAGTTGTGGAGAGCCATGATCGTCTCCTTCCTAAAGTGAGGAGGAACAAAGGAAAAAAGCCTATGAATAGCAGAACAAGAACAAAGAGGAATGGTAAAGAGTGAAAAGTTATATAGAGCGAAAACAGAGAGGAAGTTGTGGAGAGCCATGATCGTCTCCTTCCTAAAGTGAGGAGGAACAAAGGAAAAAAGCCTATGAATAGCAGAACAAGAACAAAGAGGAATGGTAAAGAGAGAAAAGTTACTTAGAGCCAAAACAGAGAGGAAGCTGTGGAGAGCCATTATCGTCTCCTTCCTAAAGTGAGGAGGAACATAAAGGAAAAAAAGCCTATGCATAGCAGAACAAGAACAAAGAGGAATGGTAAAGAGAGAAAAGTTACTTAGAGCGAAAACAGAGAGGAAGTTGTGGAGAGCCATTATCGTCTCCTTCCTAAAGTGAGGAGGAACATAAAGGAAAAAAAGCCTATGAATAGCAGAACAAGAACAAAGAGGAATGGTAAAGAGAGAAAAGTTACTTAGAGCGAAAACAGAGAGGAAGTTGTGGAGAGCCATGATCGTCTACATCCTAAAGTGAGAAGGGACATAAAAGAAAAAAATCCTATGAATAGCAGAACAAGAACAAAGAGGAATGGTAAAGAGTGAAACCTTACCGAGGGCAACAAACGAGAGGACGATGTGGAGATTCATGATCGGTCACTTCCTGAAGAGACGAAGCACATGAAAACGAACAAGCATATGAAAGAAGAGGACAAGAAGAAAGAATGAAACGTTACTTGAAAAGACAAAAGGCAGAAAACGTTTCCTTATATTCCGTATTTTCCCCAAACTTACTTTCTAGAAACATTCCTATATCTAAAATATATTCAGCATTGAATTTGTCGATAACAATGTAGTCAATTTTTATATATTCTTGTTTTTGATGTCTGTAACCATTACATGAACTTCGTTTGCAGCAAGTAAAAGCTCTGATCACCAATATTAATCCGATTTTGAATTGTGTCCAGAATAAAGCTTCTTTTCCGAGGTCATTCCTAAATGATTTTGTTCTCGCATATTTCTTCTGCACTATCAGACAAATGTTATTCCGAATTTCCCCAACTTAATGTCTTTTTTTTTCTCGACATAATTCTGTGGACATAAAATGTTTTATCGACCAGGGTCCGATCGAAAGACACGTGTATGGATGTTCATAAGGAATCACAAAATGTTAATTACATCAATATGCAAGTAAAGCGTTCAGCGAATAAGCGGTTTCTAATCAGCACTAAATAGAATTATTACTTTGTGATAATCCCTAAGTGAGGTAATAAATTTACCATAGTTTATTGCATTAAAAAGAAAAACGAAAAGGCTCAGATGAACAACCAGTTACCCCAGTGCTAACCACTACAGCAATGACGCGACATACTGCGCACATTGCAGTGGACCACCGTCATACCTTTCGTTTTCCATTTGTGAGCAGCTTCTTTCCGCGAAACAATGCTCTGTGGAACCGACAAGAGGATGGTTCCTGATCACTATACTTTTAACTTTTTCAAGTCTAAAGTTAACCGTTACCTTCCCTAACTACCCTCATAAACTATGCTTCTTACTCGGTAACCCTTTACCTCGAGTGGCTCCCGAGCCTTGTAAAGTATGAACCTCACTGTAAAAAAGAAATCCATATAGATACATCCATATAATTGGATGGTTGCCTATTTCCGTGTCTGCTAGGATGAGGTTGCAGACACTGACAAAGTCCACCTGGGGTTTAAACTTCAACGATGCTGATCGGAATTAAGTTACAGTTTCTGGGAGAGAGGCCCATAATCTGGCGCGATGAATCGCTTGAATAAGGCCAGTACACCCAAAGTTGCAGTGACTCCATACCAGCACAACCATCCATGGCCTCGGTGCTAATCTGTTTACCAGTTTTCCACTTACATGTCAACCAGCGGTATGATTTTCCTGCAACTTCCAAATGTGGCAAACGCTAGCATCGCCCCCACAGTCATATAACATCTAGGAGTCACCTTCCTGACAAAAAGACAATGTTGTGATTCAAACCGTGACCTCATGGTCGGTAAGCGAAAGATTTAAACACCCGGCCGCGTACCTATACATTAGCAATATTATATATATATATATATATATATATATATATATATATATATGTGTGTGTGTGTGTGTGTGTGTGTGTGTGTGTGTGTGTGTATGTATGTATGTATGTATGTATGTATATACCAGGTGTAACAGCAAAATTATTCAATTCGTGTAACAGCAAAATTGTTCATTTGTCAGATAAACCTGTGAACAATGTTATATTGGAAATGATTAAAGATATCTTACTGGAATTCTCTGAGATTTTTATAACACTGTTGGACTCTACTTTGAGTAATAAGAATGTCTAATTATTCTCCAAGCTTAACAGAAGAATCGTTATGAAATCGATCATAAACGAAAATGATGTTTATCCTTAATTAATCATAGCTAAGGATTGGAAATATATGAAGGATTTAAAATAAGTTCAATATATATATATATATATATATATATATATATATATATATATATATATATATATATGCTAGGATAATTTTCCAACTTATTTAAGATGATCTTCGCTCTCTCTAACCTTCTAACTTTCTGTCCTGGAGTAACAAGGTGCCTCACAGTTTTCACGTAGAATTTCATTTTCAAGACTTTTTTCATCGCCCTTTGGACTGTCATTGAAGTTGATCCCTTTTTTGTGGCATTCTGATCCAGTTTTCCTCTCTACTGTTCTCTGCTTTTGCCTATAAATTGGGGAGGGGAAAGTACCTTGCAGCTATTCCTAAATAGAATTGAAACTAACAATAATGATGATTTAGTGATACACGTTTTACTAATTAACCCATAGTTGGAGGAGAAAATGTGTCTTCATACCATTCCCAAGAGTATTTATGCTCAAGCGAGTATAATGAATCCAATTGGAATTCGGCTCTCCGATTAACAATGCCGTAGCATTATCCATTACGCCACCCACACCCCCAAATTTAAAACAGCTGGTATTTACAAGCGGTCGCCCATCTAGGTATATACAGGCTCAACATTGGTTAATTTCTATCATCGTACGGGAATATGATGATGCAATCAAGCTGTCAAGCTTTCACACTACTTTTATTTTATTCGAATTAGCCACAACTATAGTAGTTGAGTCACTGTCAACGACCAGGAACGTCTAGATTCCAGTTTGGCCAAAACTTTCTCTCGTCATCCATTGCCTGTTGCTGTTTGGTTTTGCAAGTAAAAAGTGAGTAGAAGTGCCGATGGCGTGAATTTATTTTAAAGTGGAACTCAGTAGGTGATCCACACACTTGATTTCATGACCTTCTTCTGCGGCACGTGGTGGAATGTGACATGCAGAATCTAGTTATGAAACTGCAACGGACTGCCGCTGACACTGTTATAATTTCGAGTGACGCCTTCTGTAGTATGTCCGTCATGCGTAGCCCTCTTCATCTGCTGGTTCAACAGTTTGGATTTGTTGTCTAAAGTCTACCAATAAACCTGTCTACGCCCCATATCTCTATCAGCTAAAGCCCGACACGATTTTAAATCTATCTATCTATCTATTTATCTCTCTCGCACTCTCTCTTTATATATATATATATATATATATATATATATATATATATATATATATATATATATATATATATATATATATATATTAACAATTATAACAAAAATATCTTATAAATCGCTACATAAATGCAATCATGTTTCAGCTCTGTATGTGCTTCTTCAGGTAGTGGTGGTCAATTGGAGAATAAACGACCATTTTATGGTTTAAATACCCTCATGGGGGGGACCCTCAATTTCTAACATGCTAGGAGGCGACCTCGAGTAAACAATCAGATGTCGGACCTACGATGAGTTCGGATCTAACTTCCGTGTTGCATTCCTGTTGGCCGTACAAGTCATTTGAAATCACACTTAGAGGTTAACTGTCAAACCTATAGTATTCTTTGGTCTTAACTCAACAAACTAACATAAGAATATAAACTATCAAGATGAAAATAAAGGATAAGTCTACCAATAAACCTGTCTACCCCCATATATATATATATATATATATCAGCGGGAAGGGACCATTAGTTCGACGCGCTAAAGCCCGACAATGCGGCAGGGACTTTCATACAACTATATAAGGTGTATCGAAGACATGGTGGAATTAGACATGCAGAATCCAATTAAAAAAACCGTAACGGATGCGTGGCCCTCTTCATCAGCTGGTTCAACAGTTTAGATATGTTGTTCCACCGTTGCGGTCTTTGTTGTTGGTCACGCTTATTGTAGGTCTTCGAACTTGCCGCCTAAATTTATAAAATGCTGGGAGGCGATCTCGAGGAAACAATCAGATGTCGGCAATGGAGACCTACCGGACACTATTCGGAATATACTTGTCGACAACACTAATATAATAGCATCATCCACATGCAAAAAAAAAAGGCTAAAAATAATGTAAGCCTTATTAATAAATACAAACAAACCAACACTTAATAATATTAACTTTGAACATGGACATAATATCTTGACCGTGTTTTGAAACAAAAAAATGAAACATTTTATAAAACATACATATAACAACCTATTTCTAATTCTAACAGTTGAAATATAATCCTTGAAAATGTCTAAATGTATAGCCGAAAGCGCTCGGAAAAAAAGAACATTCGGACAGATATATATATATATATATATATATATATATATATATATATATATATATATATATATATATATATATATATATATATATTACATCAACTATGAACGCGGTCACAATTTGCTGACCATTCTTGGAAAAGAATATAGCATTTCTATAACTCAAGATGCATACATAAATATCTAGACATTCAGTTAAAAACCAATACTCAGTCATGGATAGTAGAATAACCCAAAGTTCTCGGATATACAGAATATTTGGAGAATTTTTACAGAATTTATGCCCCCCCCCCCAAAAAAAAACTTAAATGAATACAAGAAAAAATAATAAGTAATTTAAACACCGAAATAGGCAATTATATATAAAATTACAATATATACTATTTACATTATTCGGACTATTGTCCTCATCTTTGTCGCCATATTTATTAGAACGTTTCGGCCATTGTACGCTCCGGCCTTCTTCAGGTGGTTGGCATGTCGAACTGAACCCTTTATTTCGCTGACTGGGGTAGACTGTTCTAGTTCCACGTGCCATGTTTAATGGATGTCAGTTACCAGTTATCTCCTGTTAATTCCCCTCTCCAAGTTCTCCACTGCCTTAACCGGGTATTGAACTCACACTCTTTTGGGTCCTGTCACTGGGTCTAACCAACGCCTTTATCCACTGTACCATGTGTCCTTGGACAAATGGCACAGTGACAGGACGCAAAAGGGTTTGTGTTGGTCAAACAGTCTCTTTAAATTTGTTATTTAAGATATATAAACATATGGGGGAGAGAAAGATAGATTATATATATACGGCGAGAGAAGAATAGAGAGAAAGTGTGAGATTAATTGACTGAAAGAGAGAAACGTGAGAGAGAGAGAGAGAGATAGAGAAAAGAGGAGGAAGAAGAGAAGGAAAGTTGAAACTGCATTATTTTAAGTGGATTGCAGGCTGTTTTATTCCAGAATTATTGTCAGTCGGTTGGATGGCGCATTTGGACGGCGGCGAGAAGTGATTCTTCTAGATTCATCGAATGTTACATACACTTGTAGCAACATTATTCAGTAATCTACGGAAACGTCTGCTACATAACAAAAACCGAGAAGAAATGATTCTGTCTCTCACCTCCATTCGTCCACTCGTGACACACACACTGAAGCATAAGTATATATAATGGACTCTCCCGTCGATTTCGAAGTATGAGGATCTGACAGCAACATATATATATATATATATATATATATATATATATATATATATATATATATATATATATAGAGAGAGAGAGAGAGAGAGAGAGAGATAGATGAGTGTGCGTATGTATGTATATATTCGAAAGTAAGATATAAGGACGAATCTGACCCCCTGAATGTTTCTTTTTCCCTGCCTTTAGTCTATCTATCTATATATCTATCTATCTATCTATCTATCTATCTCAGTCTGTTCATATCTATCTATCTATCTATCTATCTCAGTCTGTTCATATCTATCTATCTATCTATCTATCTATCTATCCCAGTCTCATTATATATGTTTGCTCATACGTTTTTGTCACTATCTCAGTCAATGCATATATATGTCTCGGAAGATCTATCTCAGTCTATTCATATATATATATATATATATATATATATATATATATATATATATATATATATATATATATATATATATATGATCTTGTTACAACCTATCCATCTCATCTTGTTCATATCTATCTATCTATGTCCCTCATTCTGTACGTATCTATTTGTCAGTCTATCTATGTATGTATCTCAGTCAGTTCATATATATATATATATATATATATATATATATATATATATATATATATATATATATATGTATAATCATTTATTTAAATATTATAACATAAATATGTTATAAAATCACTACAAAAATAGCCATTTCGTTTCGACACTCCCGTGTCTTTTCAAGTGATGGTGTTGAATGTAGAATAAATGTTTTTTTTTTATATATATATTCTGTTCATATCTATTTCTCTACCTTCAGCAGTCTAATCATATATATATATATATATATATATATATATATATATATATATATATATATATATATATATGTGAAGAAATATAGTCGTAAAGTGTGCTATATTTATGGGATAAAGTGCTCAATATCAGAGATAGAGCTTGTGCAAATATAAAAGTGAACATAGAAGTTAACACTTAGAGGCGACATATATATATATATATCAGTGTATTTCAATATGTTACTTTTAAGTGAAGATTTATCTTGTTTTTAGTTGATATGAATTGGTTTTGTAGAAAATATTTATGTAAATTTGTGACCGTATGTCCGCTATGGTTATTTACTTTGGGGAGAAATAATCTCATTTGGTGGTCTATAGTGTGGTTAGGGAAGCCATCGTTAATTAGTGTCTGTTTTACATTATCGAGTTCTTTAAGGAAGAGTAGTCGAGAGGATGAATTCTGGTGTTCTCTTTTTAGGAAGATTTTCTTTATCAGTGCTATTTTGTTTCTGAGTCGACATTCACTTTTTAATGTTAAGGTGACAAGAGATTCTGCTAGTTTCTTTTTTTTTTTAGATAAAAGTGTTACAATAATCTACGAGAAAATCTAAGAATACGAGTTTATTTTTTTGACTAAGTTCGTTTGGTAAAGTTAAGGACATTATCTATGAGTTCAAATGCCCCCTAAGTAACTGTGTTCCTGATCAAACTGAATTCATAAATAATTACCTCGGGCACACGACTACATGCCTATCCAGACGACTTACCTTACGCCTATTCGACCACAGTTCTATTAGAACCCATTTAAACACACACACACAAACTTAAACTCTATCCGAAACATACTAGTAGAAAATGCAAACATAATATCCTCATCGACATGTAAAAAAGATTAAAAATAAAAGCCTTCATATTAAAATAAAATAAAAAGCCAACACTTAATAATATTAACTACGAACACGGCCACAATGTGCTAACCGTGTCCGGAAAATAAAACATCTCTATAACTCTAAAAACCTACACACAACCCACACACCCAATTAAATTGAAAAAGTAAAATCATCCTTGATAATGGCTAAAAGTATAGCCGAAAGCGCTCGGAATTAGAGAACATTTGGACAGTTTCTACACACTTCGTGTCCAAAAAAGGAAACACTTGTTCGAACACAAGAAAAATTAAATAAAAAGCTTAATCCCAGTACCTTGTCTGTCGTCTTTAATGAAACATGTATAAATAAATGATTGCTGCCTAAATACACAATATATATATATATATATATATATATATATATATATATATATATATATATAGAGAGAGAGAGAGAGAGAGAGAGAGATGACGATTTTGTTCGTATTTACCGATCTATCCCATTCTGGACATATCTATCTATCTCTCATTGATATTATCCAAGTAATTTTTCAAAATAAATTCCATAATATATCATATGCTGGCAAAATATCCTATCCTATCCTATCTATCTATCTATCTATCTATCTATCTATCTATCTATATATATATATATATATATATATATATATATATATGAGTATACTGAGGTAGACAGATAAAATGATATGAATGAATAGATAGATAGGTAGATAGATATGAACAAGATTATATACATATATATATATATATATATATATATAAATATATATTATAAAATAATCATGTCATATTATTATTACAAAAATAGCCATTTTGTTTCAACACTTCTGGAGAGACAGATAGAGACAGAAAGATATGACAGCTAAATTTGAAGAGACTGAACTGATAGATAGATAGATAGATAGATAGATAGATAGATAGATAGATAGATAATTTTCCATCATTATCCCGTTATACTCAGTGTATTTCGAATAATTTACAATAAACCATGCTACAGAATACTCTTAAATCGATACCCCTCATAGTTCATTTTATTCCCGATCTGAAACCTTATCCCCAATTCCACAAATCTACATGGTAAATAAATGGTATCTTGCTTGTCGTACCAGGAATTATTATCATTGTATGGCCGAAAAAAGCGTATTCTGCCTTTAGTTAATCTTAAAACCAAAAACATTCGTCTGGAGAAAGTTTTATTTAATGAGGAATTTTGCTCTGTGTTTCTTTCGGAACAAAGACAACAGAATGCACCTGACCAATAATAAATTCTTCCTCATCAACCAAATTGGACATAATCTTTGTCTACGGAAACTCATAATCCAGAAGTTTAACGACGACTCATTAGATTATAGATCAGGCATTACTAGAATAAAAAAAAAAGATTTATAACTAATTTATACGGAGAATATTATATTAGCCCTGTAGAAGGTTATCAAAGGAACTCTGTGGACATTCTGTTTATTCTCCCAGGGTGGGAAGTTAGTACTTTTCATACATATCTTTCATCATACGTTTCAAGGCTTGCAAAGTCGGTGGATTGTAGATATTTTTCAGAATGTGCACCTTAAGATATTCGTCTAGATTACAGTCGTTTATGATAGAATGTTCTAATGTTCGTGTTATTAATAGTTACAAAAGAGAGGAAATGGTGGAGAGCTATAATTGTTAACGTCATAAATGGGTAGAGCACAACGAAGAAGAAAGAGATTGTGTTAATGGATGACGGGACAAGTTTTAGGAGACATAACAAAAGACAAAATTTATTAAGAGTTAAAAAGGACTGGAAATTAGGAGAGCCATCATCGCCAACGTACTGAAGGGACGCGATACATAGAAGAAGAAGAAGAAGAAGAAGAAGAAGAAGAAGAAGAAGAAGAGAGAAGAAGAAGAAGAAGAAGAAGAAGAAGAAGAAGAAGAAGAAGAAGAAGAAGAAGAAAAAAAAAAAAGAAGAAGACGAAGAAGAGAGAAGAATACGAAGAAGAAGGGAGAAAAAGAATACGAAAAAGAAGAGAGAAAAAGAAGAAGAAAAAGAAGAGAAGAAAAAGAAGAGGAAGAAGAAGAAGAAGAAGAAGAGAGAAGAAGAGGACGAAGAAGAGGAGAGAATAAGAAGTAGAGTGACGAAAAAAGAAGAAGACGAAAAAAAAGAGAGAAGAAGAAGAAAAAGAAGACGAAGAAGAAGAAGAAGAAGAAGAGAGAAAAGAAGAAGAAAAAGAAGAAGAGAAGAAGAAGAGGAAGAAGAAGAAGACGAAGAAGAAGAGAGAAAAAGAAGAAGAAGAAAGAAGAAGAAGAGAGAAGAAGAAGTCGAAGAGAGAAGAAGGAGAAGAAGACGAAGAGAGAAGATGAGTGACGAAAAAGAAGACGAAAAAGACGAGAGAAGAAGAAGAGAGAAGAAAAAGAAAAAGAAGAAGACGAAGAAGAGAGAAGAATACGAAGAAGAAGGGAGAAAAAGAAGAAGAAGAAAAAGAAGAGAAGAAAAAAGAGGAAGAAGAAGAAGAGAGAAGAAGAAGAAGAAGAAGAGAGAAGAAGAAGTAGAGTGACGAAAAAGAAGAAGACGAAGAAAAAGAGAGAAGAAGTGAGAAGAAGAAAAAAGAAGACGAAGAAGAGAGAAGACGACGAAGAAAAAGAGAGAAGAATAAGATGAAGAAGAAGAGGACGAAGAAGTGAGAAGAAGACGAAGAAGAAGAAGAACAAGAAGAAGAAAAAGAAGAGAAGAAGAAGAAGAGGAAGAAGAAGAATACGAAGAGGAAGAGAGAAAAGAAGAAGAAGAAGAAAAGAGGAGAAGAAGAAGGAGAAAAAGAAGAAGAAGAAAAAAAAGAAGACAAGAAGAAGACGAAGAAGAAGAAGACAAAGAAAAAGAGAGAAAATGAAGAAGAAGAACTCGAAGAAGAAAGAAGAAGAAGAAAAAAGAGGAGAGAAGAAGAAGACGAAGAGAGAAGAAGAAGAAGAGTGACGAAAAAGAAGAAGACGAAGAAGACGAGAGAAGAAGAAGAAGAAGAAAAGAAGAAGACGAAGAAGAAGAAGAAGAAGAAGAAGAAGAAGAAGAAGAAGAAGAAGAAGAAGAAGAAGAAGAAGAAGAAGAAGAAGAAGAAGAGAGAAAAAGAAGAAAAAGAAGAAGAAGAAGAAGGGAGAAGAAGAAAAAGAGAGAAGAAGAAGAAGACGAAGAAGAGAGAAGATGAAGAAGAAGAAGGAGAAGAAGAAGAGGAAGGAGAAGAGAGAAGAAGAAGACAAAGAAGAGAGAAGAAGAAGTAGAGTGACGAAAAAGAAAAAGAAGAAAATAAAGAGAGAAGAAGAAGAAGAAGAAGAAGAAGAAGAAGAAGAAGAAGAAGAAGAAGAAGTGGAGAAGAAGAAGAAGGCAGCCAAGTATCATAAAATGTACGCCTGTCTTGGCAATGATTATATTTGATTTGCTTTTGTTAATTCTTAACATCGTGTCCAGAATGGTTCTGCAAAGCATTGTTTGCACCATCCAGTTCTGATATTGCACAAATCAAATTATGGTACATAATGAGGAAAGGGGGCTTGTAAAATATGATACTCACAGGAGAGATTGAAGGCAAGATATGCAGAGGAAAATAACGCATGACCTTCCTGGCGAGCTTGAGTAAATGGATGACAGAACTATGTTTCGGAGAGATAACAAAATGACACAATTTATTAAGAGCTACAAAGGACAGGAAATCGTGGAGAGCCATGATCGCCAACATCCTGACGTGGCACCGCACATAGAAGAAGAAGCTACCACCAAAAATTGAAACGATTATATTGTGTACAAATTGCCAAGATATTGCGAGATGATATTTCTTAAATCGGAACGAAAAGCAACTGATTATAAAGTTTCTAAAAGAAGGTTTGATGTCCTACTTTCCTTTCCCGAAAATGAGGCTAAGCATTGAATAAAACCTTCAGCTTTCCTGTTATTAAAAATACCTTAGTTTAAATTCGGTTCAGTCTATGAGCGCCGGTTAGCTTTAGAAGGAACCTTCATCATTGGTTACAAACCTTCGCTTCTGCTGATATCGAACTCCGAGAATGACTTGATCGTAATCGATAGATAACTCTCCTCAATGACGATTTGAAGGCAGTTCTGGAAGATCACTGGAAATGCACACATCCATGAAACAAGTTTTAGACCAGATCGAATAATGAAAGTAAATAAAGTCAATTTATTTCTCTTCAGAAACAGTTGCTTCTATTCAGTACTTTTTACGATATGCTACTGTCTTGTCTTGTGCGAGTAAACTGTCTTTGGAATTTAAAATATTGAATCAGAAATATGTCTTGTTCGACACTCAATATTCGTTGAAAGCAAATGATCGCAGATTAATTCTGGAAAAGGAAAGGAACGCTTTCATTTTTTTTTAAATTTAATTTTATTTATTCATGTATTTTTTTGTTTATTTATTTTTTCCTTCGGCGAATTTAATTTATTGACGGCATTTTTGCCTACGGTAACGATTTAGTTCCAAAACGGTTTCCTGAATTTTATTATTTTTCCTTCATGACACGCTTGAAAATAAGAAGGAAATGGCGGAATAAAAAGAAATGAAGAACGAAGGGAGAGATAAAGAGAGAAGGCAAAAACTCGGTTGGAGGAAAGAAAGAGGCCTAAACAGATATATTAGGTGGGTGCTGAAAAGTTTCCCAAATTTCTGAGGTTTGGGTATTTGGTCAGGACGTTTGGGAAAGTGCGTATCTTTAAAAAGAAAACATTTCATCTGCGGCCCCTCGTAAGAGAAAGTAAATAACCCGAAGAAAAATAACAAGACAACGAGAATAAAAAAAAAAAATTTTTTTAAAAGTATTTAAAAAAATCAAGTTCAGGGTGATGAAAAATGATTGACCCACCCAAAGACATGAACATGATTTGATCAGTGGCAAAATGTCAGAAGGCAGATCTCAGAAAGTCAGCCGGTCGAGAGAATTTTAACACTTCCTCGTAAATATGTGTATATGTATTTCATTAGTCCGATCTTTTATTAGAATAGTTCTCTTACGTATAAGATCTGCGAATCCTTTTCCGAATGGTGGTTAATTTAATTTTTTTTTTCGTCGGGTATCAAAGCGAAAGTAAATAAAAGTCGATTTTCCTGTTATTAAAAATACCTTAGTTTAAATTCGGTTAGCTTTAGAAGGAACCTTCATCATTGGTTACAAACTTTCGCTTCGGCTGATATCGAAATCCGAGAATGACTTTATCGTGATCGATAGATAACTCTCCTCAATGACGATTTGAAGGCAGTTCTGGAAGATCACTGGAAATGCACACATCCATGAAACAAGTTTTAGACCAGATCGAATAATGAAACTAAATAAAGTCAATTTATTTCTCTTCAGAATTGCGAGGGTTGATTAATAACGTTGCCAATCCTATAAAACAAATTTTACTTACAAGGACACGTTGGTTACATCCAGTGACAAGACCCAAAGAGTTGTGAGTTCAATTCCAGGCAACAACAGTACTGAACCAAACTTAGAGAGTTGAGTTAAAGGAAAATAACTGAGATATCCAGAAGAGGTATGGCACGTGGAACTGAAACAACCGGTGACCAAAATAAATGGTTCGGATCGAAATTCGAATCACTGAAGAAGGCCGGAGCGTACAACGGCCGAAACGTTGTGAATAGGATAACAGTCCGAATAAAATAAATAATCATAATACCTCATCTCAGAGTTATAGACAGATATTGAAGGCGTGGAACTAGAACAATCTAGCCCGACATACATAGATACTAAAACAAATTTTAAACTCGTTGAACACGGAACCGACTGTCGACATTCAGTGTTAATAACTATGTCACCACAATATATACAGTCAATATGAAGTTATGCAAAGCACATAACTTGAATTGCATTGGCAAATTTTAACGGTGAATTTAGATGGCAAACAAAACTTAAAATTTTTGTTCGTTTCAAAATGTTTTATTAAAGTTATTGGATTTATGATAACGAAAACTTCGGTCTGCTTTTATTTTTCAGATTCAACTAATATTAGTTTAAGGTCTTTGAAATCGAATAAAAACTATTGTTCTTATAAAATACGTTGAAACGTGGGTAATGGAAAGGATGTAGCAAGGGCTGACAAACACAAAATGACAAAGTTATTGTGTGAAGGAATGTCCACATTGGAGATATCAAAGTGGATTAGCAGAGGTCATCGAATGATAAAGAGAGATGTACAAAGTATAACTAAATTTAAAAATAGAAGCAACAGAAAAGCCTTTGCGAACTTGTCTCCTCGAGGATATATAAACTAAAGCGAGTTACAGCGAAACAACCAAATTTGAGCAGCGGTTAGATCTTTGAGGAGGTTTAAATTGAAGAAGTCAAGAAGAAGAGATTTGGAATCTGCCAAAACTGCGCAAACTCCTCTCCGTAAAGCTAATATATAAATTGTGTTAAACATATGAATAATGTAACACATTCAGTGAGAATCTATGACAGGCCATGAAAAATGGCGCAAAAAGAAAGTCACGCTTGGCTAAAGCGTCCATCTTTTCTCGGTAATGAATCAAAGTAAACGCTTTTTGATCTGTTATCGATTATATGCGATAATTGTAATTAGTGAAGATAGTAAAGCGGCTTCACGTTACTTTCTCCACAGTTTTACCTTCCACCTAGACTGGCTGTCACACAAGACTGGAGATTCTAGCCTTACCTTGCAATTTAGCCGATAGCTGATTGATTCCTCTTCTTCCCAAATGCATATGTGCGAAATTGAATGCAACAAACTACGCCAGACTTTACGCTAGACACCTGCGCCATATTTACTTAAAATACTTTAATTATTAAACAAATTGTAAAT
Source organism: Acanthosepion esculentum (assembly GCA_964036315.1). NCBI lineage: Eukaryota > Metazoa > Mollusca > Cephalopoda > Sepiida > Sepiidae > Acanthosepion > Acanthosepion esculentum. Next base: position 75,965,229 of record OZ038514.1, read on the forward strand.
CGTAAATTTTCTGATGACGATTTATCACTATCAAGTGCCTTTAACGTTAGACAAAAATATTCCTCCATTTTTTTTTAATCGATTCGCCCACAGCAAGGCGGTAACGTCACTAAGACGCAAGAGGCTACTGACAGTGGAAGAGAAGAAAAAGAACTTAGAAAGAACTGGAAGCACAGTCCAAAACAAGTAACAAGGGATAAACCTCTCGTCCTGTTCAAAACACTGGGGAGAAGTGTGAACCGGGTGATAGGTGAACATATCAAATCCTATTGAGGAAAATAAATAGCAAATAAAATTTCAAGGTTTAAGCGGAGATATTAGAAGCATAGAGCTGAAGTAGACGTTAGAAGGAACCGCAAACACAAGGAACAGGAAACAAGGGATAAACCTCTACTCCTGTGCAATAGACCGGGGAGGAGTGTGAACCGAACAATATGCGAACTTATCTACTCCTAGATAAAAATTCAGAGATCAGGCAGAGACATCTGAAGGAACTGGAAACCCAATCCTAAACAGGAAACAAGGGATAAACCTCTACTCCTATTCAAAAAACCTATCTACTCCTACTGAAGGAAGAAAATAAATTAATAACATTTCAGATTTTAGGCAGAGTCGTTAGAAGTATAGAGTTGAAGTAGACTTTAGAAGGAACCGGAAACCCAATCCTAAACAGGAAACAAGAGATAAACCAATACTCTTATTCAAAGGAGTCACAATGCTTCAACCGTTATACGTTCCTGCCTTATTCAGGTGCCTGTAATATTAGATAATTTTCTCGGAATATTGACCCGAATCTTTTATTCAATTCGTGAGGTTCATTGTTCTTATTCCACATTTCATATCAGTTTATAAACACATTTCTGCACGACCACCTAGAGGCTTTGGACTTTCAACTTCCAGGGAATCATCTTGAATAATGCTTTAAGTAGCTAAGTGTGGCGATGTACGGTTTCCCAAGCGTGGAACAGTCTGTTGCGCCGCCATTAAAATAGAAGAACCTGATTTCTGTGCCGAATTTGACCCAAACCGGAAGATATAGGTCGCATCATGGAAATGGTCTAATGGTCGATCACCGGAGAGTTTGCGAAATCGGATGCCCGAGTACCCAATACCAAAGGGAGTCAAGGAGGAATATGACCATGAGCTGCAGACCTGGCTGGATAACGGTTGGTTGCAGCTTTATCCTGAAGAAGGAACTCGGTCCCCCGAAAGGTTTAATTCCGTTGATGGCGGTGGTGCAGAAAAACAAAAATAAAGTGCGACCAGTATTAGACTATCGAGAGTTGAATGACTGTCTCGACGCATACACAGACAATGCGGACGTGAGCGCACAAAAACTGAGGGAGTGGCGTAAAAAAGGACCGGAAGTCGCTATCCTTGACCTACGGCAGGCCTATTTGCAAGTACACATCCATACGTCACTTTGGCCCTTTTAAACTGTAATCTTCAAGGGGCGAAGATATTGCTTGACCCGAATGGGTTTCGGGTTGAATGTTGCACCAGCTATAATAAAGGCAATTGTGGACGCTGCGTTGTCGAAAGACGAGTCAGTTCGACGGGCAACCTCATCATATATTGATGATATTTATGTTGACGAGAGCATGATTTCAGCAGCTCGCGTGAAGGAGCAGTTGGCTGCGTTTGGCTTGACCTGCAAGGATCCGGAGCGCTTACGGGACGGCACACGTGTGCTGGGTTTGCATGTCGAGCAAGATGACAACACGTTTAAGTGGAAACGTGAAAATGGAATTCCATCAGTTCCTAAGGTCCTGACGCGACGTAACGTCTTCTCGTGGTGTGGATAACTGGTGGGGCATGTTCCTGTGTGTGGGTGGCTTCGTGTTGCTGCATCATTTGTAAAACGCAGGACAGTATCGATCATGTCTGGTTGGGACGACGAAGTGACAGATGCTCCCCTGAAGAACATGTTTGAGGCCAAGGCGGAAAGAATACGCCAGAATGACCCTGCACACGGTAAGTGGTGCACAAGCGGACACGCCTATGAGGTATGGGTCGATGCAAGTTGTCTCGCCACAGGGGTTTCGTTGGAGGTTGACTGAAGTGTTGTAGAAGACGCATGTTGGCTGCGATCTGTGAAGGACGCCCAACATATCAATTTATCAGAATTGGATGCTATTCTGAAGGGCGTCAATTTAGCATTACAGTGGGGCGCAACGGAGCTACACCTCTTCACAGACTCCGCGTGTGTGCACCGGTGGGTATCAAACATGCTCACTGGCAAAGCCAGAATAAGAACTAAGGCGGCAAGTGAGATGCTGATCCGGAGGCGTTTGAGTACTCTTGAAAAGCTAATTCAAGAGTATAACTTATTGATCACGATAAGTTTATTAACTTCGAGTGAGAATCGAGCGGATAAGCTCACCAGAGTACCGCAAAGATGGTATGACGTGATAAAGAAGGAAACCGAACCAACACGCCCGATATGCGCTTCCATGGTGAACGAAACCTATCCTGATCAGCATACATTGCCAGAGTGGACATCCTGGCGTCAGGCGAACGCTGTATTTTGTAAGACGAGTGTACCCTACGACATCATAGGGGGCCGTCAAGGCAGTGGTCAGAAAATGTAAAGAATGCCAGTCAATTGACCCAGCCTCCAGTCGTTGACCTCGTGGCAACCTAAGTGTGACTGAAATCTGGACCCGCTTAGGAATGGACATTACACATTAAGGTGGGCAACACTACCTTTCGTTAATTGATTGCGGCCCTAGTAGATTTGCGATATGGCGACGCCTGCTTCAACAAGACTCAAGAAGCGCCATTCGGCAGTTAGAAAGTATTTTTTTGAACGAGACCCACCATCAGAAATCCTGACCGACAATGACACTGCATTTCGCAGTAAATCCTTTAAAGATTTCTTGGACGATTGGGAAGTCCAACTTCGTTTTCGCTGCGCCTATGTTCCTGCAGGAAACGGTATAGTGGAAAGATCTCATCGGAGCATAAAGCGAATTGCAGCAAGAAAGCAGTGTTTGATAATGGAGGCAGTATACTGGCATAATATCACGCCGAAGGATGATATATCGTCGACTAATGCGCCTGTCAATATGATTCACCGTTACCAACTTGAAGTGAAGGGAATTACTACAACATTACCACCTGATCGTTGTAAGTATCACGATATATACAAAGTTGGGAACAGAGTATGGGTGAAAGCTCCCCATGCCGGTGTACCTCCAGGTATCAAGTGGGTCGCGTGACGGACATTGTAAGCCCACAAACAATAATAGTTGACGGGATGTCACGGCATGTAAAAGATATTCGCCTTTTCCTTGATTCTGATACATCGCCGAGCGAATCCGATGATGGTTCATCGTCTGACAGTGAGCGGATAATTGAGATCTGCGAATCCGATGCTTCCACAGACACAGAACTTCCGGAAACTCGAGATACGTCTGATGATGACTCAGGAGACGACTCTGCGACACGCGTAAGGGAGATACAGTGTAACCCTGATATAAGAGACCCGGATATAAGAGAAACCCAGATATAAGAGAAAGCCAGATATAAGATAGATTTTATCTGGTCCCAAATTAGAGCCTGTGTTAATGTATATATAATAGACCAAACCCGGATATAAGATACTTCTTCTCCGGTCCCGACAACTCTCTTATATCCGGGTTACACTGTAGTTCCATTACGACGAAGCGCCAGGATAAAGAGATCTGCTCCAGGGTGTTCGATTTGTGATAATGAGATCAGTGGGGGTGGTATAGCGAAGAAAACAGCGACTTACCTCGTCAAACCAAGCGACGGCGCATTGCGTGTATTCTACGACAGAAAATGTGGCGAAAAAGAAAATTAATTACCAAACAAAAGGGTACGTATTCCGCATGACATGCTGAAGACGGAATATTTGAATTAAAAAAAAAAAAAAAAACATGTCCGTCGCAGGAGTCGCAATTAAACGTACTTTGATATTCAAAATACTGAACATCCTCTCCCAGCTGTCGACGAATGGAAAAATGTCCGGCCGATAAAAGCAGTTGGTGTTCTCGAATCTGGGGGAATTCGGCAATTTTCGCTACCGCGTTTGGTGGAGAATGAGTTATTTTTCTGACTGGTGGCGTGCATTTTGATTAGCGAGATAGTATTTGCGAATCGAGTTTTCGGGCGTTTCTTTCTGCCCTCGATGTTCGAGTTGGAACTTAGTGATTTATTCTCTGTGACGTGGAAATCATCTGCGACAAATATTTCCTTTGCAATCCCAGTTTACTTACAGGCATATATCTGAAAAAAAAAACATTGTTATTCTAAAGCAATTTTTAATGCTATATTCACTTGAAAAAATAGAATCATTCTAACACTCCAAAACATGTTTCGTCTTTAAATATCCCACGAGGAGGTTGATAAACCGTAAAAATAAATCAGTTAATCGATCTCCGTATAGTTTGTCATTTCCCCATACATTGCATCTCCTTTTTTGCCACCTGTTCAGACAAGCTTGTTAGGTAGGGTTCTCTCCCACCACCTCTCGTTATTTCTCTACCCTGTGAGTGTCAAATTCTCCAAGCTTTCTTTCTAATTATGTAACTTAGAAATGTCATCTGTCTCTTTCTGGTATAAACCAACATTTTGTTTCTACGTTTCTTAAAACCTCATCATTACTCTACATGTTCAGTCTTTACTGAAAATCTATCCGATAAAAATCTATCTGATAAAAATGTATCCGATAAAAATGTATCCGATAAAAATCTGTCTGATAAAAATCTATCCCATAAAATATACCCGATAAAAATCTATCCCATAAAAAATATATCCGATAAAATTCTATTTGATAAAAATCTATCCGATAAAAATCTATCCGATAAAAATTTATTTGATAAAAATATATTCGATAAAAATATATTCGATAAAAATCTATCCGATAAAAATATACCCTATAAAAATCTATCCGATAAAAATCTATCCGATAAAAATATATCCTATAAAAAATATATTCGATAAAAATAAATAAAATGGACAAAGTCCGACAATTATTTTAAAGACATTTTTATATTTATACATTCTTTTTATAGATACAAATATTTAAGTAAATGCTCTGTTTTATAATAAACAGTATTAAACAACATTTACCGGCCTGAATGTCCGAGAAATTTTCGCATTCGTTCTCCGACAGGATTCGAATCTGTATCCTATACAGAACCGTCATATAGCCTGACGTGCCTTAACCGTTTCGGCCACAGAGGATCGTTCAGTTGGCAAGTTCGAATTTACTACTTATAAACTTCAATCTTCCATGAATCTCTCACGTACATTCATAGCTGCTCATGGCGTATCAAATGTAAACAAATGACGTCACACATTATGAAATGGACAAAGTCCGACAATTATTTAAAGACATGTCGGAGGACGAATATTTTCTATGAAAATTTCTCGGACATTCAGGCCGGTAAAGGTTGTTTAATACTGTTTATTATAAACAGAGCATTTACTTAAATATTTGTATCTATAAAAAGAATGTTAAACATAAAAATGTCTTTAAAACATAAAATATATAATATATATAAAATACATAAGAAAATAAACTAAAAATAAAATAAATAAAAATATATCCCATGAAAAATATATCCGATAGAATTCTATCCGATAAAAATCTATCTGATAAAAATATATCCGATGAAAATATCCCATAAAAATCTATCCAATAAAAGACTATCTGATAAACATCTATCTGATAAAAATATATCCCATAAAATATATTGGATAAAAATACATCCAATAAAAATATACCCCATAAAAATACATCCAATAAAAATATACCCCATAAAAATATATCCCATAAAAATATATTCGATAAAAATATATCCAATAAAATAAAATAAAAGTATAAATTAAAATCTATAATATATCTAAAATATTTAATAAAATAAAATAAAATAAAAATAAAATAAAATAAAAATAAAATAAATGAAAATATGTCCCATAAAAATATCTTGAATGTGCAAAAACTGTTCCAGGAATTTTGTCTCAGTGATTATTGCTATGGTGATGCCAGATCAGAGGTCATCCATATGTTTTACCCATTCTGATCAACAACTTCCTCGACCATATGTCTTGCAGTAATTCTGGCAGAAATGTCGTCGCTTCTTTTTTTTCTTTTTCTTTTTCAATACAAATATATTGTTCTAGTTCAGCGTTAAATAAAACAATACGAGTCTCTCATGGGCAACAAATTTTCCTTCCATTTATAATCAAGAATATGTATTTGTTATTCCTGCTTACTGAAGCTCACGTAATAAATTGGTACAAGCGAGTGACTTTTGTACAAGTGGCAGGTTTATTTGACACATTCAAGTGCGAAAAATGGCCGCGCCAACAATTGGAAAGCCAATGATCTGTATTTGAAAGTTTTCGTGAATCCATTTGTGAAAACGAATTCATTCATCCCGGAATTCGGATGATTGTTTTCATTTTACACAGGCAGAAAAATTTTGTTCTTCCTTCTCTTCTCATGTTTCATTCACAAACCCTAACCTTCTTCAGTGCCGTTTTTATTATATTTTATTCATTTCTCTGTTATAATTGGTCATCATTGGAAACTCAATGCCAGTAAGTATCCTCCAGTCTGCAGCACATTCCTCAGTATCGTTCTTATATTTTATGTATATCTTTGTTCGGACCAGACCACTGGAGATTATTACTGAAATCTGAATGTCAATAGATACCATCCTTTTTCTGAATAAACCTCATCATAAGTAATATCTTTCTATATTCAAACAAGATAACTCGTGCAAATCACTGTAATGTGGATGGCAGTAAATATCTTCCTATCTCCAGCACCCTAATCAATAAACATTGAATTATAATTATTGCGTTTCTATAATCAAATCAGAAAACTACTGTTTATCAATGAAAATGTCAGTAAGTACCATCGCCTTCCTCCGTAGGAGATTTCATAACCAGAAAACTCGTTGTTATCACAGGAAACGGAATGACAGTAAGGGCTAGCCTAGGTTCAGCAACATCCTCAGTATGCTAGGTTCAAATCTGACGACTGATGTTTATCATTGCAAATTGAATTAAACTAAAGGCAAAAATATGTTCAGAACTTTGCTCAGTATTTTTTTGAATTTATTTAATAACCTTTCTAACATTAATCCAGATGTGAATCATTGTAAATCTCTTCTAATCTCCAGCACATTCCTCATTATCCTTTTCATTATATTTTCCACGGCTCTATCTTTAATCCAAATGACCTCTGCTTATCTCTGGAATGTGAATGACACTAAATCTCTTCTTAACTTTAGCATCTTCCTCGGTATAATTTTTAATTATTTTTACCTCCTCTCAATGAATGAAGCGGGTGACACTTGGGTCTGAATTGGAGTAAATCTCTTCACGTCTGCAGCACCTTCCTCAGTAGAATTTTATCATATTTTATTGGTTCCATATCCACACAAAATGGAGACTGAATGAAAGTAAGTCCCCCCGCTCACAATTCTGACCCCTTCAGACCTCAACGCGATCATTGTCTTGAATGACTCAAGCTTCCGCTTCCACCAATAACGATAATTATCTTTGTGTGTCAATTAAAATCGCCTCTTTTGGTCCTGTCACTGGATCTATCTAATGCCTTTATCCACTGTGCCATATGTCCTTGAGGACATGTGTGTATGAATTTAAAAAATATTCAAAAATTATGAAATTATACAAATATTAAATTTTTGTAGACATTTTTTATATTTTTATGCGTTCATATTGTTTTTATACGTAACCTGAACAAGGCAGACATACTGTCGAAATATTGTTTAACATTGTCAAAAACTGTTTTTTCTTTTCTTTTTCTTTTCTTTAGCCGCATTTTTAAAATTGTCGTAACATTAGTGTTATTATTATTATTATGAAATTGTTTAGATGTTCTTCTCATTGTCAGTTGAATGGAGCTAGGTTAGGATAAGGAATGGTGCTATGCCTACAGAAGGGATTTCAAGCATAATTAGAATAATGTCGAAAATTCTTTTTTTAAGAGATATGCAGAAAACATTGTTTTTATGTAGAAATTTTAGACTTAAAGAGAATTTCTATTACAACTTACATTTATATTCTGATAGTATGGGTTTTCTCCTTATAATAATAATAATAATAATAATAATAATAATAATAATAATAATAAAAATAATAATAATAATAAAAATAATAATATGAATAAAAATAATAAAAATAATAATAATAATAATAATAATAAAATAATAATAATAAAATTAATAATAATAATGAAAATAATATTATGCATAAAAATAATAAAAATAATATTAATAATAATAAAATAATAATTGAAATAATAATGATAATAAAATAATAATAATAATAATAATAATAATAATAAGAAGAAGAAGAAGAAGAAGAAGAAGAAGAAGAAGAAGAAGAAGAAGAAGAAGAAAATGAATATGCCCACAGACATAAAAAGGTAATGACATATTTGCACTGGAAGATATGCAAGAAACACATAATCGAAACCATTGAGAGATGGTATGAGCACCAACCAGACACAGTCCAAAATAACGATGTAACTATCCGCTGGGATATGCCAATTCAAACTGACAGGGAAATAAAAGCCAATAGACTTGATATTATCATAAAAGACAAGAAATTTAGGAAGTGTGTGCTAATTGACATCGCAGTATCATCTGAGAGAATCATCTCCATGAAAATTATCGAGAAATTATCCAAATACAAGGACCATGAGATTGAGATGAACAGGATGTGGGGAATAAAGACTGAGACTGTACCAATAGTAATCGGAGCTCTGGGCCTCGTGAAAAAAATGGAATGAACAATTTTACTAACAGTATCCCAGGTAACATCAACATACAAGTTGCCCAAATGATCAGCCTACTAAGAATACTAAAAAAAGTACTATCAATTAACTGACAATTTTCTTTTAGGGCCTACAGGATACAAAGCAGGAAACATAACAGGCACAAATAATAATAATAATAATAATAATAATAATAATAATAATAATAATAATAATGATAATAAGCAGGAAACATAACATACACAATAATAATAATACTGTTATAGTGAAAGCCACCTTGTCTAGATAATTGACTCTCCCATCTATTATAAGTAGGAGTCAGTAGTAGTCGAATGGAAAAAAAGTAGTCAGCGACCACAACTCGATTACTCTGCGTAACACTTTATTACAAGTTCCTAACGTTTCTGTACGTTTAACCTATTTAGGACGCATTTAGTCCGAATACAGTTTCCACTGTGAAAATAACTCCACAACAAATACAAAACTACAACAATTGGCCTCCAAAGATAATTGGAAAATACAGAAGACTGGATGATGGTATGTGTCAAGGAACATGAAAGTATTAAGTGTCCTCGCTCTGTAGTAAAGGAAGCCGATAAATTCAAAATGGAGTTTCAAATGGGCACAGAAATGCAAATACGTCACTGTACACCGACTGAAGCTGCAAAATACTTAAAAAAAGAAAGCAAAGACAAACGCAACCGACCAGATACAGAAGATAAACCGCTCCACGGGCAATACTCTTACCGTACCAAACAAGCTGACGTAGACAAAAACCGCACCCATCAGTGGCTACGTAGTGCAGGGTTGAAAGCTGAAACTGAAGGTTTTATCCTTGCTGCACAGGACCAATGCTTGTTAACTAGGAATTATCAAGCACATATACTAAAATACTGTGTTAGTCCAAAATGCAGCTTCTGTGATGAATATCCAGAAACCATTGATCATCTTGTATCAGGTTGCACAATATTGGCACCCACTGAATATAAAACCCGGCATGACAGAGTGGGCCAATATCTGCACTGGAAAATTTGCAACTCCTACGGGAAGGAAACTGAAAGAAACTGGTACGAACACCACCCAGATCCGGTTACGGAGATAGGACCTGTTACAATTCTATGGGACTACACAATACACACTGACAGAACAATCAAAGCCAACTGCCCAGACATTGTTATTAAAGACCACAAACAAAATAAGTGCCACCTTATTGATATGGCAGTCTCTGCAGACTGCAATGTATCTTTGAAGATATTCGAAAGTTGTCAAAATACAAGGACCTTGAAATAGAAATCTCAAAAATGTGGCACATGGGAACATCAACAATCACTGTTGTAGTTGGAGCCCTTGGACTGGTTGGAAAAGATTCCAGTAGACTATTTGAAGGGATCACTGGAAGTCCATGCCTCAAAGAGATAAAAAAAATTATTCTGACAAGTACAGCCCACACTTTATGAAGAGCTTTATCTATGGAATTTTTTTTTTCAGTGGAAAGTGTCATGATGCGATTTCTAACCTTAGGTCCCTGGGCGGGACCCGGAAAGATATGTGTAAACGCCAGATATCAAAGAAAATAATAATAATATTAATAATAATAGTTTGGACCCGGCTGTACAGGATACAAAGCAGGAAACATAACATACACAAATAATAATAATAATAATAATAATAATAATAATAATAATAATAATAATAATAATAACTTTTACGGGAAGGAAACTGCAAGAAACTAGTATGAACTCCGCCCAGACACGGTTACATAGATTGGACCTGTAAGACTTTTATGGGACTTTACAATACAGAGAGAGAGAGAGAGAGAGAGAGAGAGAGAGAGAGAGAGAGAGAGAGAGAGAGAGATCAAAGTTAATTGCCCAAACATCAGGATCAAATACCACAAAAATAGAATGTACTTTCTTATTGATGTAGCAGTTCATGAAGATTGTAATGTATTGTTGACAAAAATCCATTAAAATACAATGAACTATTTTTATAATCATTTAACCCCAAGCAAGGCGGGAATGCCACTAGTATGCGGGGGGGGGGGGGGTAGAGCAAGTGAAGTTGAGAGAGAAGCATGAGAAAAGAGGTACTGAGGAAAGAACAAAAGATGAACGGGATTCAAGAAGATAGTAAATGGCGATTGATGTTGCAATTAAATCTTTGAAGACCAAGAAAGCCATTAACCGGAAGGTAGTTCCACCGGCGTGAAGCGCGGGAAAAGAAACTGCTGGAATGAATATAATAAAGAAACAGTTGTGAATACCACTCCGGCCTACTTACATAGATAGGACGTCTAACAATTTTATGGGACTTTACAAGACACACGGGCGGAACAATGAAAGCTAATCTCCCAGACGCCATGATCAAAACAACAAAAACGGAATGTGCTTTCTTATTGCAATAGCAGTCCGTGCAAATCGTAATGTATCTTTGAAGATCTTCAAAAGACTATCAAAATACAAGGATCTTGAAGTAGATATCTCAAAAATGTGGTACATAATGACATCAACAATTTCAGTTGTAACACTCAGATTAATTGGAAAAGGTTCCGATAGACTCTGTGAAGGCATTGCTGGCAGACTATTACTTAATGAAAAGGCAGATGAGACCGTTGTCAAGGCAGACAGTGGAATCATAAGTTATTCGAACAGCTCCTCTTACCGATTCTTTTTCAGAAGGAATAAATTTGTTGGAAACGTCGCCTGAAACATTTTAAAAAATTAACAACTTATTTATATTTAGAAATCTTCATAAACAGCAGAGTCTGAGACCTAGGAAAAAGACATGAAATATCGCCAGTTTATTTATTATCCAAATGTCAGTTTTTCATTTGTATCTCTGTGTGTTGATAAAGTTCCATTTTTTTTGTATGTAAATTCATTATGCTCGATTTTCGTTGGTTCATTTTGTGAAGCGGGATATGAAAATCTCTATGGGTTATTTCATGCTGATCTCTACATATTTTGTACACAAATTTCTGGCCTCATCTAAATATATTTTGAACGCCATCGTATCCCTTCAACTCGAGTTAAAATGTATTGTTAGCCATTTTGCTTTAAATATATATTGTTGGTAATTTTACTATACATATGTATTGTTGGTTGGTTGATTTTGTTAAACGGCATGCAAAACACGAAGTATTATTTAATACCGAAATCTAAATATTTGTACGTGCTTTCAACTACAGATCTTTTTGTAAATAAATTAATACTTAAGGGTGATTTAGGTTGGTTAGCGGCATGTCAACATCTCTATGGGTTATTTAATGCCGAAATCTAAATATTTTGTACATAATTTTCGTTTTCAACTACAGATCTTTTTGTAAATAAATTAATACTTAAGGGTGATTTAGGTTGGTTAGCGGCATGTCAACATCTCTATGGGTTATTTAATGCCGAAATCTAAATATTTTGTACATAATTTTCGTTTTCAACTACAGATCTTTTTGTAAATAAATTAATACTTACAGGTTGATTTAGGTTCGTTGATTTTGTTTAGCGGCATATCAACACCTCAATGGGTTATTTAATGCTGATATGTAAATATTTTGTACGTAGTTTTATGCTTTCAACTACAGATATCTTGCAAATAATTTTATGTTTTCAGGGTAAATGTATATACTTAGATATAAAGTTTATAAATCATAAAATATATTGTTGGTAATTTTACTATAAAAATGTATTTTTATATATTTTTAGGGTTGTGTTGATTGTCATTTTAATATAAAAAATGTATTGTTGCTCATTTTATTTTTAAAAATGTACTGTTGATTTTTCTTTGGTAGGGATTCACAATTTTCCCATAACTGGGACCCTAACAGGTGCTGCTACCAACCCGGGTCTGGGTTGATCTGAGAACACCCGAAGTTAAGAGATGCTTCTAACTTCCTTAAAAGCTCCAATCTCCTGATCAGAGGACCTGATGCAGGATGTATTTTATCGACATACCAAGGATGACTGAATAGAAGAGGTAATGTTTACGTTGTTGACGTATGTATACGCAGTAGCAGTAGTGCCAGTAGTAGAAGTAGCACCCGTAATACAGCAATAGAGTAAATTTGGAGAATGGAACTCAGAATACAAAAATAGATGAAAACAGGTCGTGCTGGCCCGCCTTCACATAGGCCACACCTACATCACCCACCATTATTTACTAGAAGGCACAGAATCTCCAATATAACCAACATGCCAAGAGAAATTTACAGTGAAACATACTTTTAGAGTTTGTAGATTTTGATCTAGAGCAAACAAAATATTACCAAGTGAGTAATTTAAAAAAAACAACACTTTTTACAAAAATAAAACCATCCAAGATTGTAAATTTCCTAAAAGTAGTTGGATTGTACTAAAAAATATGAGTACTTGAAAAATGGTTCAAATCTATATGTATATATACACAACTTTTTTACCAAACTATCGCTGTGAATCTACTTAAAAAAATTTGTCGGCATTAAATGACCCACTGAGGTTTTGATTTGCCATAAAACAAAACAACCAAACCACATAGGTAAATTTGGAGTGAAGATGATAAAATCTGTGCAGAAAAAAACTAAAAACGAGTTTCCCCGAAGTATTTTCAGCAGGCCTAGGAAGATGTAAGAAAAGGGCAGCTAATATCGAGGTAAAGGAAAACGTTCAGCCTATTTTTAAGAAAAAAAAAAGGAGCGTACCGTTTGCGTCAGTTGAAAAAATTGATCATGAATTATCAACACTATCACCAGCAGAAATAGATTTTAAATAATGTTGGCCATAAAATGAAATGTTAAAATATAAGATTGGTGTAGATAGCAGGTGATCTGAAGGGGATCGAAAATGAATTTTCAATAAAGTGGAAAAAATATAATAATTTTTACCGTATATATGGATCACTATTCTTTCTTTTTCTCACTGAAACCAAACAGCGTCGCTCATATGTCTTTTCCGTCTTTCCTCGTGATCAAAAAGAAATAGTACATTATTCATTGAGTGTTGGCAGGGCGTAACGTATGCGTCAGCTAATTGAAGAACAAGCAGAATTATATTGATCGATTCATTCATTCATTTTCTTCGATTTATCAACCATATCTGTTACTTAAAACCGGAAAATATTGCTTTTCAATAATAAGAATTTTTTTTAGATAATAATGATTGGTAGTAGCTGGAGTAATCAATTACGAATAAAGAGTGAGCTCGATACTCATTGGTTGTACGTTCCGGACTTCTTCAGGTGATTGTAATCTCGAACCGAACCCTTTATTTCGTCCACCGGGGTAGATTGTTCTAGTTCCACGTGCCATGCCTCCAATATCTGCCTATATCTCTGAGATGAGGTATTATGATTATTTACATTATTCGGACTGTTATCTTCGTCTTTATTGCTGTATACACAACGTTTTGGCCGTTGTAAGCTCCGGCCTTCTTCAGGTGTTTGGAATTTCGAATCGAACCCATTATTTCGTCTACCGGTTTTGATTGTTCTAGTTCCACGTACCATGCTTCACCCGGATACTTCACTTATTTCCCTTTTACTCTAAGTGTTTGTTTCACTGCTGCTGTAGCCTGGTATTGAACTAATAAGTCTTTGGGTCTAATCACTGAATGTAACCAACACCTTTGTCCACTGGGCCATGTGTCCTTGCAAATAACAGTTCGAATAATGTAAGTAATCATAATACCTAACCTCAGAAACATAGACAGTAGGAGAAATGATAGACACAAAGCAATGAGAATAAACAATCAGTTGACGATAATGCTAATATAAAGGAGAGACAGGCCGACCCCTTAAGGTGAGGCTTCAAGAACACCAGAAAGCTGTAACACGAGGGGAAGTGGGAAAATCAGGCGCGGCTGACCACATATGGAGAGAGAAGGGAGAACACCGGCCTCTGTGAGATCAGGCTGAGATCATAGACAAGGAACACAATTGGAAAATTCGTAAACTTAAGGAATCAACACATATGCTAGGGCACCAGAATCTCTTGAGTCGACCAAGCATAGAAATGAATACAACATGGGAACCAGTAATAAGGGGTGCCAGAGAAAAGCGATAATTACAACAAAAATTGCAATATAAGCTCTGGTAAAAAACATGTGTGATAACAGCAAAAATTACAATATGAGCACTGGTAAAAATGGTTGCTGAAGACATTAGGTTTATAATACTCAGAAATTCATACACAGATGTTCTCAAGGACACATGGCACAGTGGATAAAGGCGTTGCTTAGATCCAGTGACAGGACCCAAAGAGTGTGAGTTCGATACCCTTGAGAACTTTCAGAGGGAAAAATAAACAGGAGATAACTGACATCCATTAAAACATGGCACGTGGAACTAGAACAGTCTACCCCAGTGAGCGAAATAAAGGGTTCAGTTAAAGAAGGCCGGAGCATACAACCGCCGAAACGTTGTAATAAATATGGCGACAAAGATTTGGACAATAGTAATAATGTACAAAATACCTCATCTCCGAAATATAGACAGATAAGACAAAGCTGATAATTAAATACACTGGAATAAAATCAAATATTTGTAGTGATTACAAATATTACAGGATTAAACAGAGTTTTAAAAAAAAGGAGACATAAGTTCCCACATGCATAAATTGCTTATCGAAGACTGGATAACTTTTATTAGTTACCGAAATTTATAAAAAAACGATTATTATTTTTTAATCATTTCACCCCCAACCAAGGAAATGAACCCCCTAAAAGACAAGGTGTCACTGAGTGTGAGAGAATATGAGAAGAAGAAAAAGAAAAACACCATTAAGGAGAGAGAACAATAAAAGAACAAGAATTAAAATAGAAGATAACGATTAATATTGCATTTAAATTTTTGATGATCAACGTTGACTTGGAAGCAAGAAATGGGAAGAGAAGTTCGAGAAGCAAGAAGTCCGATTGAAGAAACTATTAGCATAGAACTTGCGCCATTTCAACCTTTGAAATGAAGAAATCTTGCCACTAATCTAGTACTACTTTTTAATTCATAAAGTCTAGGTACCATACAGGAAATATTTATTTTGAGTAATAAAGAAATGTGGTACAAGGCCAAAAATAGGAATCGGGGAAAAAGGAAGGTTCTTCTGTCTTAAATTGAAACTTAGCTAGCCACGATTACTGACCCAAACATAGTACAGTATTTCATACACCAAAATAACATATTCTTACTTACCATTCATACTACAGTCACCATAATACCTCAAGTCTCTATGTAGTTCTAACTAGTTCCCATATGTACAATAGAGGAAAGTAATATTTATTTGGAAAAATACAAAAGTGTGGCACAGGGCCAAAAGGGTAAATTGGCGAAGGCTGGTCTTCAATTACTGACACAAACATACCACAGTATTCCTTACACCAAAACAACATATTCTTACCATTCTTACTACAGAAACATTAATACCTCAGAATATCTATGTAGTCCTAATTAATTTTCAATATGCACAATTTGTCTGAGGATGGGGGGAATAAAAATAACAGCATAGAGGAAAGTGATATTTATTCTGTAGAATATACAGAAATGTGGCACATGGCCAAAGGGGGGATTGGGGAAAATAGGACGGTCTTCATCTGTCTTAACTATAACTTAGCTAGCCGCAAACACTGACCCAATCGTACGAACAATATTCCTTACACCAAAACACCACATTCATACATACCGTTCTTACTACAACCACCATAATACCTCGCTGTCTCTATGAAAATACTGACTAGTCCCCATATGTACAATTCAATGTCTGTGGGGTGAGGGGAATAAAATAACAATTTTAAAAAATAAACCCCAATGAGTATATACAAATGAATACAAAATATTTACAAGAAACTAAAGAAAATATTATTAGTAAATAAAACCCCCACAATAACTAAAATAGAGGAAAGTTGATCAGAACAGTTACCCTGAAAGTATTTATAGAAAAGGCACAGTGAAGCTACATTACGGCGGCTGGAAAGGGACTGAAGCCGAGATGCCAGTTTAAGACCAATAACATTGCAGATTCTTCTTAGGATTTTATCAAGAATCTCTAAAAATATAGCAAAAGCATCAGTCCCGACGTGGCAGCAATATTCAAAGCATGGACAAATAGCATACCAAAAAGATTATAATTCATACTCTTTGAGGAATATGCCATATATCACTTCAGAAGTATACCATATATTCCTTGAGGAGTATGCCGTATATCCCTTGAGGAATATGCTATGTATCCCTTGAGGAATATGTCATATAAACTTTGAAGTGTATGCCATATAACCTATGAAGTGTATGCCATATATCCCTTGATGTGTATGCGATATATCACTTTAGGTGTATGCCCTATATCCCTTGAGGTGTATGCTATATATCATTTGAGGAATATGCCATATATCCCTTCAGGAATATGCCACATAATCCTTGAGGATTATACCGTGTATTCAATGAGGTGTATGCCATATATACCTTGAGAAGTATGCCGTATATCCTTTGAGGAATATGCCATATATCCCTTGAGGAGTATATCATATATCCTTTGACGGATATACCTTATATTTTGATAAATATGCCATATATCACTTCAGGGGTATGCCAATATCCCTTGAGGTGTATGACGTATATCCCTTGGCTTTTATGCCATATATCCATTTAGGTATATGCCTGAAATCGAAACCTATTCTTTGAGAAGTCTGCCATATAGGTCTTGGGGATTATGCCAGATATGGAACTCAACAAACTCAGGTAGCGATTATATCAACGGAATTTCATTACCCACGTTTATATAGAATTAGCGCCACCAGTGTCGTGTTACGAAGCATTCTGAGAATTCACAGATTAATGAATAAAACAAAATTTCTTCTTCGGAACCGAAAAATGCTTTCTATATGACAGCTTAAAGTGTAATTCGTAATAAAAGATATGAAAGAATAGAACAAGTTAAAGAAACGCAACTAAACAATCTTGCAATATGTGCGTTTTCTCAACAAATAATGAATTTCACGAAGGTTTTACTCTTCGACAAGAGGCGTCCTCTATTCTAAACAGATAAATTCCTAATTCGGATGGAACATAACAGCAGATTATTCGAAAGACTGCACAGAGGAAATGGGCAGATGTTTGTCCGAGTCGTGTACACACATACGTAGGGTCAAGTACATATTGGCATGGGAACACGTACTGACATTTAATTTAAAAACTCTGAGACACTGTCTTAAATCATGTGGATAGCAATTTCTACAGGTGCGCACATATCTACGATCCCGTATGATTGCATATCTACTAATACAGACATACATACACACCCACACACACACACACACACATATATATATATATATATATATAAGAATTTCCTATATGCGTGTATGTATATTTATAATAGTTAGCTTATACAGTGTAACCCGGATATAAGAGACCCTGATATAAGAGAAACCCGGATATAAGATAGATTTTATCTGGTCCCAAATTAGAGCCATACTTACCTAAACAAAATAGAACAAACCCGGATATAAGATAAACCCGGATATAAGAGACTTCTTATCCGGTCCCGACAACTCTCTTATATCCGGGTTACACTGTATGTATTTTATATGTATGTATTTACAATTACATGAATCACAGAGGTGTGAATATGTATATGTATATATGTGATG